>JAKLNA010000018.1:0-418119 GCA_022813105.1 Cystobasidium onofrii
CACCCGCATCTACACCATCATCCCGTCTGTCAACCCGCAACCGCCCCCGCTGTACCCATACCCCACCCCCCCCCCCCCCCCCCCCCCCCCCGCCACGTACCCAATCACGGCAGCAACATCATGACTGCTGACGAAATCTATCGAGCAGCGTGTGCTGCTGAAAAGTACAATAGAACATACAATAGGGCAAAACACCCGCGAGTGCATGTGACTGCTGTGAGAACCCCAGCTATGACGCCTTCGCAAGTCTACCAAGCGACTCAGAAGCGTGTGAAGGCAGGGGAGGCAGTGAAGTCAGTGAATTGGGATGAGCTGTCGGCGAGCAGCGTAGGAGGTTCGCTTGCAGGGGCGTCTGGCTTCCCAGTAGTCCGCTCTTCGACTGACCCTAATAAATACAGACGTCGGCGGGTAGCCGTTAGACAATCTGTGCCATCCTCCACGTCCCAACAGCCAACCGGTGTCTACAGCGCCTCGCTCACACAGATCAAGAGAAGGAAGGAAGCGGACGCCGAGGCCGTACCAGTATGTTTGGAGCTGATTGTCGAATCCACTCAACCCGAATCGAGTCTTAGGCTGTGGAAGATGGCGCTTGACGGAGCGTTTGTGTCCCAATATCAAGATAGTGACGCTCAGGAATGGTGGTCGTTCTGCGTTCGAGTTGCACCCGGGAATAAAGTTGCGATCAAACAAGAATTCTTAGTGCCTCGCATGTCTCACAGTTGGAGAGACCGTGCACACGGCTACGCATATGCGAGCCTAGATAATGGCAAATTTACAGTAACAGGTGATTCGAGAGACCTGGTCCGCGAAATACGACATTATTTACGCGCAACGAGTGTGTCGAATCAAACAGGTTGGCAAGGAATTATTCATGTATGATTTGTTGCTGTACGGTTTCGAGACGATAGTATGATACACTGCTGCTGTTACGAAGAGTTGCCTTTTGATCGTTTCGAAGGACGGCCATCACGCCCAGCGCCTGCTGTCGCTGTTACTTGTGAATTTGCTTCAGCCGTTGAGACTGACGGGAGGGGGCGGGCTTTCGCCGGCGATAATTCACTATCGGCCTCTGGAAGGGCAGCTAGCTGTAATGGTGGTAGCGTATGTAGGCCGTAGCCTGGATGGTTTTCGACTGCAGCAAGCCAATACTGCTCTAGCATAGCGCCGGATGTCTATTCATGCGAAGATCGTTTCAAGTCAGATGGCTGTTCAATAGTCTGCCAAAAGAAAATGATGGTCACATACAGCTAGCCGCCAATTTATAGCGAGAAGAAATTCTCGTTCAAGAGCATTCATTTCTACGAGATCTACACCTCCAACTCTTGCATATCTCGAATTGGTAGCGAAGCTATCGGAAAGAGCTTTACTACCGCAACAAATTGCGGAAATGAGGAAGCGGTGGATGGTGAGAGATGATATCGTGAGATAGTCGGATAATCTGTCAATGTAGTATAGGAGTATTATGATGATGCATGGATCCACATTTGTGAAAGTAGTGATGCGTGTGAGGTAGGCGTGAGGTGTTATTGCTGGTGCGGCTTTGCTGTGGAAGCGTGTCAGGGGTCTGTCGGAGAGGAGTGCATCGTTGTGTGCAATGATGCGGTCCAGCATATGAGCTGAAAGCGCAATAGCGTAAGCTTCAATGAATCGGTCTGTAGCATCACAAGTGTTCTCACCGGTAAGGGCAATGATATCGGCCATTTCGCAATGCTGGAAGGCTCGCGGCACGAGGCGAAGACCATTGCCCGAGACGATAGTTGGGACTGTATGGCGGATGCGAGGAGTATTTGCTGCAGATCAAACAAGCGGTGTTTAGTAAGCTTCGCTATAGCTCGCTGTACGCTGCTATACAAATGCACAAAACATACAGGGCGTAGTGGCAGGAGCTGTAGCTTGAGGCTGGAGTCGCTGGGAGCTGCCAGGTGCGGAAGAGGCAGCAAGCGGGCTCTCGTCGGATGCTACGCCATCAGCAGGACTGCTGCCTGTGTCGAGGATGCTGCTCGTGTCGCTGCCGGACGAGCTGCTATAAGAAGCTGCGCCCATGGATCTCCCGTCGTTGCAGCACGCCTCGGCTCTGGGAGCATTGTAGCTGGAAGCTCGCGAGAGAAACGCAGCGAGATGGACACTAGAGGGGCTCAGAGAGAGCCCAGGGCAGCAGGAATCTCAAGATTGATGTTCATGGGCGACTCAGTGAGTGTGAGGCAGCAATGTATCGCTTTCAAGGTGTCCCGATCACACTTTGGAAGCACTTCTCGAGGCATGGTGGTATGCCATGAGCACGTCTGCTGTGTACGAGTCAGAACATCCTGCTGTTGCCTCGCTCATGATATACAGCTGACATCACCCGGACTTCCGCACTGCGACATGGCAGACCAACCACCACCATCCCAGCCGTCGGCTGCTCCACCATCGAATGCAGGCGGCTTCAAATTGAAGTTGAAGCTCGGAGGAGGCAATTCGAGCACGACAGTCACAGCCGCGCAGCCTAATTCATCATCGTCTTCAGTAAATCTACCCGTTGCAAGTGCTGCTGCCTCCACTTCTTATCAAGCTTCGACATCCACTTCGGCTGCAACCAGCGCGTCGGCTGAATCCAGCGCAGCCGCTGCAGCTAGGGCAGGGAATGACGATACAAGCATGACACTTGGCAATGAAGACAACCATAATGACGACGAACCGGAAGATGTGGGCTCTGAAGAGCTGGGAACCACCGGCGGGGACTACGCGACGAGTAAGAAGGCTGCAGCCAAGCTTCGACGCCCGCGCAAACCCTCTACTCCAGCTCCAGCTGACAGCACTGCAGCTGTTGCTATTGATGACAATGCCTCGGTGGGGGATGTCTCTATGATGCCAAATATCGAACAAGATTCATCAATGTTGAGCAATACTAGTCCCGGACCTTCCAACTCTGCAAGGCCAGAGTCCACAAAGTATGAAACGAGCATCGGAAGTATAGTACTCCCCACCAGTAGCGCATCAACTGCTGGACCGCCTAAGAAGCGTCGTTCAGCCGCGACAGAAGGTGGAGGGACCGGTCTAGGTCGTGGATGGCGCAAAGGTTTGAAGGGATACCAGCGGGGAGATCTCAACAGTCCAGGTCCGGGAGCAGGCAGAGGAGAGACGGTGTCAGCGAGTCCAGGTAGTAGCGCAAGTGTATCAACCACGTCAAGAAAGCGGAAACCTCAGACGACAACCGCTTCAACGGCTCCAGGCCTTGATGAAAGCACCCTAGATCGGAATGCAGATCCCGAAGACTTTGTGCCTGCAATGGCTCCTGCAGGAGGACTAGCTACTTCTGAGAAATGGGCGAATGGGTTACCGGGTGGAAATGAGCAAAGTAGGTTGACTGCCTCGATGGCAAATGCGGTGAACAGGCAATTTCCAGTTGGTCCGCCGCCGAAAGTGAGTTGCTGAATCAGAAGAACTAGAGGCTGCAGTCTACTAATTGTCACGGAGTTCTCATAGACTGGCAGTGCTTTCTTACAACCTCAGCCTCTCGACAAGAACACACCCCCACCCAGATCTTGGAAGAAGATTAAGCGCGAGATTATTGGTCCCTCCGGGATACCTTTCACCGTGACGATCTGGCAAGGAGGTGAGATTTCCTTTATCTCCAATTAGTTTGAGTTAGAATGCTGAATCTTTCGTTGCAGAGAACGAGTCGCAATATGCCGATTACATGATGGAGCATCCACGGCCACCGCCGGTCGACAAAAAGACAGCAGCCATATCAACGATTGGTGCGGCTGTAGAAGCAGGTTCACCAGTACCTGAGGGATCTCTTCCCCCTTCTGAAGGCACTCCTGCTGATGCAACATCAGAAACTGGCGTCGCCTCAGCGGGAGTTGTGCGAAGCAAGGGTCCCGCACGAGGAAAAGGCGCGCGAGCTACTGGACCGCGAAGAAAACCTGGTCCACCGAAGAAGAACAAAGTGCTACCCCCGCCAATCATCGGATCCACTCCTGTTTCTGCGTCTGCCGCTGTTTCTGCAGATCAAGCCACAGATTCAACGCAAGGACAGGACGCTTCTGCGGTGCCAGTCACAAATAGTGCGGATGCCTTAAAGACCGGCTTGGCCATGGCAGAAGAGAGTGTTACTGTCTCAGAGACACCTGCTCTGCCATCTGCGAAATCTGAAGAACCGACAGATTCCCCTATGCCGGCAGTATAATGTTATTGGCAGCTGCAGAATGTTATCAGCACTTTGTCTCTCTCACCTTCTCTGGCTTTCTTGATTTATGTTGGGCTTTACATGCAACTCATGCACTTACAACAATTAGGAAAATCCTTGAAGAAAATTGTATGTAAAGCTTCCCTTCTAACTGCCCGTATCCGCGGATTTTACGCTAGTCGCCTGACTAAACAAGTTGTCCGACGACTTGCGTGCTCATGATCGACCGTCCTGACGTTTTTTCCTTTTTGCTTGGCCTTCCAAAAGGTCTTCCCGGCTTCCATTTGTGCACTATAAAAAGCGCTCAATCCAACCAG
This sequence comes from Cystobasidium onofrii, assembly GCA_022813105.1. Taxonomy (NCBI): domain Eukaryota; kingdom Fungi; phylum Basidiomycota; class Cystobasidiomycetes; order Cystobasidiales; family Cystobasidiaceae; genus Cystobasidium; species Cystobasidium onofrii. The sequence goes on from JAKLNA010000018.1 coordinate 4,489, forward strand.
TTGCAACTCTCTTTCTTTCCCATTCCTCTTTCTACTGTAAGATATTAATAGCCCACTTTCCTTTTCTCCCTTTCTCTTTCATATTCAATTAAACTGCCTGATGGCTCTCCCTCAGCCTCATGCACATACGTTCAATACTATCTATATACTATATAAGAGTTCCCTGCCAATTAAGACAGTGAAAACACAAGCAAGATCTGACTCTGACACGCAAAGGGTCCAGCAAACATCATTGAAATACAAGTGAAGCTGCGGATAGCCGGGGTCCGCACTCCTAATCTCGGTGCGTTCGGACTCCCCACCTTTGGTGTTCAACAATCTAGAGCTGTAGATTAGGTCCGAAAGCACTAGTGTTGGCCGGCAATAGGCACCAGCAAACCAATTTCCTTGACCTGCCAAATCTACAGGAGAGCTTGGTTCCTCACCAAGCCAGCCACATGTGGGTAACCTCCATTGGTCTAGTAACTTTCAGGCTAGATCTGCTCAACGCTAACGAACGCATTCTAGAGGTATTTGGCAGCTAGAGAACCCTAGCTTAACGGAGATAACTAAGTCGTTGAGGTCCAGTCTGCCAACCTTATGTCAGCGCGTGAGCATATGACATCCGAGTCATTGCTCTATAATACGATCGTTAACGATGTCTTCCAGTGGGGCAAGAATTACGTTTACATGGCATAAATTTGAACCCCAAGCCTGAAAATGATGCGCAGAGTTCATCTGCTGCAAAGGCTGCCGATCTAGGTCGTCGTCAAGTCAGCCTAGGAGAGACGGTCAATTTCAGAAATGGGTACTCATAATATCTTCGTATGAAAGAGTGGACCAATAAGCATCAGATGCGGGCAAGACTGGTCGACATCCATGGCGCAGAATGTATTTCTGCTTTTGAGGCTCTATGTTTGGTCAAGATACCTTCCTCCTCTCCCACTGGACCGCTCACACAGCCACTCTACCGAAAGACGCTCGAGACAATTCTCAACGTCGCTTTCGGCGTGTCTCGACGGAAATACCGTCCTTGGGGTCTTCTGGTCAACCAGATCGACAGACAGGCGCACGAACATCAAATATCGATAGATATCGCCAATAACTTACGGTGGAGGGTCTTTGGAGATCTCGTCACTTGGTCAGAAAATCAGGCTAGGTTTACTTGCAGCAGGAAGCCATCGGCCGATGACCCGTACTGGCAAACCCAGCTGGAGTTATTCACTGATGAAGTCCGAACATTGCAAGCCGTGGATGGCTTTCACTACACGACCAGTAGCATCATTCAGATCGTCAACAATGCAACGTGGATGGCTGATCGCAAGGCATTGGGCTTTCTACGACCACCAGCCAAATACGAGTTGTTAATTATTTCTAAATATGTAAGCTTCAATCATCAGGGGTTTTTCTGCTGATGATTTGCTTTCCGGAAAAGAAGCAAGCGCTGATATTGGTCTTGTCCCTCCCTCCTGATTGTATGATCGTACGCAACACTACATAGAATCGATTGACTGGACGCTATGGCACAAGCTGGTGGTACTCAAGATACCGAGCTATTATGGAGCCCAGGAAGTGCCTGTGTTGCTCATGACCCAAATACTGGAGCCCGTCTACATCACACTGGCTCGAACAACAGAAACCTCGGGATCTGCGCTCCAGTGCAATGTATTCGACAACGTAAAACATGAGACCAAAATTTCGTACTCGCAAGTTATCCAAGGGTTTATGGCGCTCGTCCGCAAAACTTACGAGATGGCTCAAGAAAATTGACTGGAGGCGATGGCACAAGCTGGTAATACTCGAGATATCCAGCTATTGTGTAGCTCAAGAAGTGCCTGTGCTGCTCATGAGTCAGTTATTGGAGCAATTAACACAGACAGCAATGCAATGCTGATCATGTCGTAGCTTGCTCTTTTGAACTTCCAATCAGGTACTCACATCAGTCCCGCTTCTTCGTCAGCCGTTGCTCCAGACATTGTTGGCGACTGCGGTGCACGCCTGGCAGTATTCGTAGAGATTGTGCAAATCTGCGCGGCGCACAGCCTCTCAGAGAGAGAGAGAGACACACGGCTTGCTTCACGAGGATACAATACAACAGACTTTTAGGCTATTGTTCGCCGCATGATGTGCTGCCGTGCTCGAGCTCAGAAGAACGCTATGCTGACTTTTCTCCTCGGCGCCCTTTGAGAGCGCCTTAACCAATCTGCTCTGTATCTTTGACTGCCACTGCGCTTTGCACAGCCAACGTAACGCTTGCTCTTCAAAGTACTTAAGTTCAGGGAAAGCCGCCAATATCCTGAGGATATCAGGCGAGCATACGTAAATGTGGCTAAGGTTGAGAGTCGTAGAGAGGGTGAGAATGGGGAATCTAGTGTGGTTCACGGGTCAGTGGCATCCGCTGAGTTATCAGTCAACCTTCCTTACTTTGCCAGCAAGGACGTTCGCAAGATCACATCGTCTTCGAATTCATCTAGGTCTCGTACATCTAGCAGACGGGACGTCTTGGTATCATAAGCAACCATGATTGGTGGAATCTCGGCTGTACAGATGCTTAGCAAACATTTCCTGCCTAACATCAATCTGGCAGCTTACGCTCTTTCTGCTTTTTATTGACGGCGGCAGGTCTCTTCGGAAGTAGTAACGTGGTGATCAGATTCCGGTCCACTCTCTGTCGATCCAGCAAGCTAGCTAGAGGGGGAAGTGCTTGCTTTGAGGTTGATGTAAAGCGTTCAACAAAGTCGGAAGGGATGATAATCAAATCCGCTCGCTGTAGCAGGCGTTGTCAGCAGATATACCTAGATTGTGCAGATTGTGCACAAGAACTACACTTACCTTGTACGGGTTTTTTTCCGACCAGGTTCTCAGGCTCTCTGTCTCAGAGTCGTTATTTTCGTCCAACTCTTGCAAATCCACGCGCATTATAAAATCCTGCTTGACTATCTCGCCTGGTAAAGCATCCTTGACGGGCCCAGACTTTCGCGTTCGAAGATACGATGTGAGGCCTTGATGTTGCCATTCGGGCGCAAGAATTACGGAATCTAAGTTTTAACAGTACTTACCTGTCAGCATGACAGCTAGGGAACGCTATGTAAATATGCAGCCACCCACCTGTGACTCCACTTTCTTCAATCCATTTTAGTATGCTATCGAGACGAGGCTTGCCATCGACCGGCTGCAGAATTGGGGGCTGAAGAGCGCTCGAGGACGTGCTTGCGCTGGCTTGTTGTCTGCCGTCATCTCCTCCGGCTTCGAGGTCCTCTGATGGCGCAGTCGCACTGCTGCTTTCGCCCGACAGAATTACAGCGATGAACTCGGGTGTGCGATAGCTGCTTGACCCGCCCGTCCCGCCGGCAGCGTTTGCATCGAAGAGCATCTTAGGCTGTGTGCTGTGTCCGTCGTGCAGTGTAGGCTGTATACTCAGATGGATGTTGGCGCTGGAAGAGCTGTCACTTTTGTTCTGACACCTCTTTCGTCTGGACTGATCGAGCCGGTGTAGAAAGCGACGACGATGGACGCAGAGCAGCACCAGGAGCAGCCACAGCAGCAGCAACAGAATGGTGGTGCATATGAAACCAAGGCTACTACCTCCGTCGGCCAGGTTCACCTAAGACCGAACGATCCGTTCGACCTGGAAGCGTACATTGCCCCGTATACAGGTGCGTACACAGCGAGCAGGCACCCCAGCAGGCACTGTGACTTATAATCGGGATTGTGCCCTTGACTTACTCTTTGGACACTTCGTGTTGTCTTTGTGCAGATCGCCGTCGCATCCTCCGCTTGCTGTTCATTGCCAGAAGCTGTCCCGAATTACGCGTGCAAGCCTACAAGCTGGCCCTAGATGCCATCAAAGACACCTCGCTTGACTACAAGTTGTATTTATCCATCGGCGATGAGTGCAAGGATGTGCCTATCGACCGGAAATGGGCCCAGGAAGCCAAAAAGAAGCAAGAGTCTGGCCTTGACAAGCTTGATGTCGAACTCAAGAACTACCAGAATAACCTAATCAAGGAGAGCATTAGAATGGGACATCGCGATCTAGGTGACTTTCAACGCAAGGCTGGAGATCTCCCTGCTGCTATCCGCTCTTACACCAAATCGAAAGACTACTGCACAACTTCGCACCATATACTCGATATGTGTCTGTGTGTTATTGATGTAAGTTGACCGTAGATCGACTTGCTCGGGCAAATACCGTATCTGACAGCCATCGCATTTTTCTTACGAAGACTGCACTGGATCAGTCAGCCTACGCGACCGTGCGGAGTCACGTTATCAAAGCCGAATCTGCTCTCAGCAGTATTGCTGGGCCATCGAAGAATGGAGGTGACTCTGCGGCTCCTGGCGCTTCTAGAGGAGTTAGTCTGCCAGGCATGCTGGCATCTACTCAGCCAGGCAAACGTGAAGAGGAAGCACGCTCAAAACGCTACCAAATGCTTGGAGAAAAACTGCATATTGCCAATGCTATCGCAGAAATGGGCCAAGGTGATTATGCGAAAGCAGCTCGAGAGTTTTTGAATGTGTCACCGCCACAAGCCTCGACCTCTGCGAGTACTTCATCATCTTCAAGAGAGAATGCAGCAACAAGTGCGGCTCATTACATTCCACCTGCAGACATTGGCCTGTATGGCGTTTTGTGCGCTATGGCAAGCTTTGAGCGACCTCAGTTCAAGCGAATGGTTGTAGACAATGCAGACTTACGTCCCTATCTCGAATATACACCATTCCTGAAGGATGTTATTCAGCATTACTACAATTCTCGTTTCTTACAAGCACTACAAAGCCTAGAAGAGAATACCACGAGATTTAAGCTAGACATTCACCTGGCGCGTCACGTGGATGACGTTCTGAAACGAATCAAAGATAAGATGGTAGAGCAATATTTTGAACCCTTCCGATCTGTCAAAATTGATAAAATGGCCAGCGCATTTGGCTGGAACAGCGATACCCTCGAAAAAGTCTTGATTAAGCTCATTGAGGCTGGTTCAATGAAGGCCAGAATTGACAAGCAGGCACAGGTATGTTTCGGCCTTAAATGTTCCCATGAGACAGAGGTTACTAAGTAAAGAGCTTTGCAGACAATTGTTGCGCATGAGCCCGACAGTCGGCAGATTCTCTACGATAAAGCGCTTAAAGCTGCCGACATCAACGCTTTGACCGCACAAAAATTGACATATAGAATGCGTCTTATACAGAATGAACTGATCGTCGATGCTCGAAAAGACTCTGCTAAACCTCAAGGCGGAGAGAAGGCTCAGAAGCAGAAGGCGGAACAGCATGGGGGATCAGACAATCAACAGGCTGAACAAGGTCAGCAAGAAGAGGAGACTAACGCAGTCAAAAATGATTGAGTAAGGTCCAAAGTCGTCGTCTTTGCAAATTCTGTGCCGTTTGCCTGCCTTCGTACAGCTCCGTTCGGGACCATAATGCGCAATGTGTCATTTTAAGTAGACCCTCGCATCGTTAGATTCAACACCAAATGCAGTCTCGTGTAGCTATAGTTTTGTTCTCTCTCGACCTCGTCTCTCGAATGCAGGAATGCAGTGCAAAAGACAAAGCCTGCTCTGTAACGGGCTTTGATATTGTCAACAACACAGACTCCTTTGAAGCATTGACTACAAAACCGGCGAAATTTCTCCCTAATCATCGAGTCCGTGATCAGCCGCGAACTTATACAGCCTCTTGCGATTCACTGGGTCAGTACCCTCGTGTGCACCTATATCAAATATGCTCCTGAGAATATCAATCTTCAGAGTTTCCGGTTGATTGCGCAGCAAAACCTCTTGGCCTTTGTTTTCCTCATCTTCATCGACACCAAGCCGTCTTCTTTTGAACGATGGCTCGTCACTCTGCTCATCAAGCATGTCCATCAGGGGTTCGAAGATATTTTGCGTAATCCGCTTGAAATGATCCTTATTTGTGACACCAGCTGAGACTTCAATCAATGGCTTAAGGAGTCTGATGAGCGGAACAGGCGAACTCGACAAGGTTGCGTCTTCCTCTTCCGAAAGTCCAGATAAGGAGCGTTCTAATTCCGTAAGATAAATATCAAAAATGTGGTAAGCGATACTGATGGGCGTCTTGGAATCTTGCAAACTATGAAAATAAATGACAGTCAGACCCCAACCCGAACTAAACAAATAATGAGACTTGCTGTAGAGGGCCCCCCACGCGCGTAAGGAAGTCATTGGCTTGCTCCAAAACCCGTTCGTTCCAGCCAGTCCGGCGGAGCATGATAAACGTGTTGCAAAGCACTCTTCGCATTAACGAGTAGTATTTGTCCATTCTACCATTGAGCGCGTATGTCAATAGCAGCACTGTTGAATGCGGATCCATTGCTAAGGCGCTGCTCACCTATGCCTGTCTATACCCGGCAGTTCCCTGACCATAGTTCTCCAGAACGTGGATAGATACGCCAGCGAAGCTTTGCGGCGGGCAGTTTTGCTCTTAAGGCGGGGATTGTCCAGAATCGTGATTATCGGCTCAGCTAGTTGAGAAGCAAGCTTCTGCTGGGGGAGTGGTTTGTCGCACATGTACATGCCTGATTTCCGCAACGAATATGTGCAAAACATTCAGTTTGCATGGTCTTCAAATAGTGGTGATCGGATCCTTGTTTCTGCAATGACAGCGTCAAGCGACACTTACAGTAGAAACACCCTTGCCATAATACATTCAGCTGCTCTTCTTGGAATGCTTTAGGCAGTTTGACAGCGTCCCACGTTGTTGTCGCATCGTCTCCTCCCATGCTCTCGTCGTCTACACCCTTATCCAAATCCTGCTTTTCGCCTTCAGCAAGGTCGCCCGTGCCGCTCAGATATACTAGCAAGTGCTCGACAGCATCCTCGCGTGTCTGCACGTCTGTGGAAGTGTGTGAATATGAATCAGATCAGTTACTTCAACCCGTCAGCGGAACTGCGTCGGCCTTACCGCTCGAGGCAAGAAGTTTTCCCAAAGGCGCTTTGCGAGTCTTCTTGTCCTGGGCAGACGAGCTGATATTCTGTGATCTGGTCTTGCCGGGCTTCATCAGTCTTGCCGAAGTCGACGCTTGAGCTTGTGTTGTCATGCTCGAAGCGGACAGGTCGTAGTGGAATCTCGCGAGTGACAAAAGTCACGTTTGCACAAAGTCCATATACACAAGCTGATCGTGAAGTGGCGACAATTACAGCTTCATACTGAAATGTATTACAACTCTGGCAAGGCACAGCATTGGATGCTACACAGCCAAAATTGGCGCGCACGAAGACTCTGGAGAAAGATGAATGAAAGAGCGGAAGCGGCAACTAAGCAAATACCGCTATGTCCTCTTTCGACGGTCCGACAGGTGGTTCTGCTGACGCGAGGTTGCACTGCCAGAAACTTCTGACTTCTTCCGGTTTGAAGGCTCCTACCACAGTATGTAGCACTCCTCGGTTGTGGAAAATGCAAAGGTCGCCTTCTTTCCAATCATGCGGATAGACGAACTTGGGTGCAATCGCAGGACGTTGCATCTTGTATAAGAGTTCCCTAACCTCTTTCAAATCTTTAAGCACTGCTCCATCAGGATAAAGCGCTTTTGATCTGTCGCCGCTGTAGTCTTCAGGCAGGGGAGCGACATGGATAATTTCCGCACCGCATGGGTGTACTTGGAAGTGCAGCTTGCCAGTTTTCGGATTCTTCCAGGTCATGGGTAGGATCTGCAGTTTGCTATCCTCCCACACCGGTAAGCTTTCTTTGTCTAACTCGAGACCGTCGCTCTCGATACCCAAGCCGGTGGACATAGCTCTTGCAGGTGCCATCCAAACATAAGGATGAGGGGCATATTGCACACGGGCGCGAATTGCGACCGATTTGAGCTCCTGAGGGAGTATGTCGAACATGTTTGTTCCAGACACGACTGAATTCAAAAGTGGCGAAGGCTTCAGCTGTCGAGTCTTGCCCCCGATGAAAGCAATCAACTTACATGCAGTTGTGCCCAGTGGTACCGGCAATTCATCCTGTGTTCCATCGTCATAGCGAAGTGTCTGCAAGGGTCCTTGGGGGACCGACAGAGCGTATAATGTTGTCGCGACCGGAGTGTAGAGGTCGCCGTAGAGAGCCGAATCTATGTGCCATCTATAGAAGCGGGTCACGCCCTTCTCCTCATCCTCGTCTGATACGACAGTCTTATGGAAGGTCTTGTGATGTGGGTGCTTCAGCTGAGGCCTATCCAAGCCACGACAGATGCGATACTCGGTTGCTAGAAGTTGCGGGTATACAAAGATTCAATGGGCAAGGAGAGTCCTTATCAGCCATGTGACTCCGTATCTGAAACATGATCGAGCGAAGCCCAGGTATCAGGGACCTACGAACGCCATTGCCAATTAGCTGGACTTGAGGATGTTCAGGCAGAGTCTTCAAGTCAGGGTGAAGGATGCTCTTCTTTTCGCTTCCTGTTTTATTGTTGCCGTGGCCATACGAGGTTGCAGTCGGATCAAAGTGTTGTGTGAGGCGCAGCTGAGCTTCAGGTTCCAAGTCGTGTAGGCCTCGGAAGACTAAGATGCTGTGCTCGTAGAGGAGATCTTCAATCTCCTTGAAGTCTTCAGGACTAGCTTTACCTGGATGAAAGCCTTCGATGACCCGCCCAAATTCGGGCACTTCGCTGCTCGCAAAGGTCGATGGGGCTGGAAGAGGTGTCACGCGAAGACCAGGCATGTTGAGGGATGCAGTTGGCAGGCGTTGTATTGTACCGTAATGAGTAGTGGGTGCAGTAGCAGGTCTGTGAAAGGTTAAAAGGTTGTACGGACGCAAAGAGACTGCTCAGAAGGCTCCGACCCGTTCTTCCTCGCCTTATCAGGGACTTGCAGCCATGTGTGGCCCGGGCATGCTGATAAGCGAAACAAGTGGCAAAACAGGATGATTGTGCGCACATTATTATAATTCTTTCGCTGTCACATGACAGACTAAGGCTGCCTGATTCTGGCTTCTAGCAAGTCTGACCTAGGAAAGAAGCTTCACGGACTCGTTCCTGCAGAAACGGTATACCGTACCCGGTTGTGGAGCCTTGATGATTTGGGGCAATCTTTGTCCAGCGCAGAAGGCAAGGTCGACTCACATCTGTGGAAGAAATACAGTTTACTGCGGGCTGTAGGAGTGGCATTCGGGTTTGGCTAGCTCCTGCAGGTATTCTGTTGGTTTCAGAGTCTATATGCTCCAAGCTAATCCCCCTCATGAATACCTAGTCTGTACCCGCACTGCTGAATTCCTGCCAATTCCGTTTGAGAATACCAGCCGCCTTGTGGGCTGTCCACTCTTTCGCCTCGCAGACAATCCCTAGTATTTCCCATACCCTAACATCATTTCTTCGAATATCGTTGTAGTCACTTTCGATCAAAAGTCGGTCATCTGGGACTGCTCGTATGAGTTCCTCGAGACGCTCCAGTCTGGCATTGATGGTGGTGGAGAAGGAGAAGTATATGCGCTTTCTATCGATGTGCTTCGAGACACGCTCGATGACATCCACTGAACCCCCGAAAGAATGCAGACATATCTTTGATGTACTCTGTTTCCACTTGTCGGAGTTCTTCGCTAGAGATGCAAGCAAATCCATGACAGCTCCGTGAGCTTGCACGTCGTGAAAGGAGATATTACGGTTTAGTTCAAAAGCAATGTCAAGCTGCGTGTTCAGCAGCTTCATTTGATGCTCCATCGGTACTTTCAGGTTTGTGAACTTCTTGGCTTGCTTGTGATCAGATCTGTCGCTTTTTGCATCGGTCTTGGGATAAGGTAGCCGAAATGAGCGATCCAGACCGACTTCACCGAGCATAGCGTGCGGGTACTTGAGTAGAAGAGGCCTCAGGGTGTCTTCCAGATATGCGGACATCAGGCTTGGCTCTGGAAAAGAATCGTACAACGCTTTCGCTTCTTCAGAGGGTGAACCATCTGAAAAATCCGAAGGGAAAAGTTCTTTGTAATGCTCTCGCTTCGAAGGAGTTTCGCCATCTTCCTGGAAGCTTATATGGTGCGACCACCAAGGATGCAATCCGAAAGCTGGGACGATCTTGTTAGGATGCTCGTCAGCCAGTTGCTGGACCAATTCTTGATCCCCCAGGTGCGAGCTCATTGCGCAGACCTATGAAGGCGTCTTAGCGAATGCCATCTTTGATGGCTGAAGATAGCGCCGCTGACCTTGTGCAGAGATACTCGGCCTGTCAGACTGCGATATTCAGAATCCTCGCGGATTTGTTTGTAGTCCGTCGGATGGGCATGGCTATCGACGATGTCATTTAGAATCTCATGCTGCGGCACTTCGGGCCAGTTCGGTAGCTGCCTGGATGCAAGTAATCCAGACATAGCCTTGTAGCCGATGCTTGACGTAGGTGGGCGTGGTCAGGGCTCGGAGGTATATAGCGCGACGTGCAGTTATCCGGGATGAGGGATGTCTGGCGGCACCAAGTACCGGATGTCCAGTAGATTTTCAGTGCACGTGACTGGGCAGGACCTCATCAGATTGGAGACGAAGACGATGACCAGACTGTCATCCGAACTGACAGGCGGACTGATGACTGAACTGAATCCATTGCTGTAGACTGAACTGGCGACTCGACTGAAGCTAAAGTTATGACTAGACTAAAACTGGACTGACAACTTGACCGAAGACTAGACTGAAGCTAAACCTATGACTGGACTAAAACTGGACTGACAACTTGACCGAAGACTAGACTGAAGCTAAACCTATGACTGGACTAACACTGGACTGACATCTGGACTGAAGACTAGACTGAAGCTAAAGCGATGACTAGACTAACATGGACTGAATCGGAGGCTGACTGGAACTACTGAAGTTTTTGACTTTGAGAGTAGTTTGAGCAGCAGTCAAGGTCAAACAGGTAGCACGACTGGCGATTCACAATGTTGGTAAGGCAGGATTCAGTCTTAGTTTTCATGATGAGCACGTCTGGATGACATAGATGATGACGTCGGCGAAGGGGGTCTGGTTGTTCTGACACTGGCCGATCTACTAACACGCTCAATGTTGAGTTTCTTCGCCAGAGCACGGTTGTACTCCGAAGGTCGACCGCCGTTATTGAAGAATTCCACCGAACGTTCTCGCAATTCGAGTTCGTTGAGTTTGACATTATTCACATGGTGCTCTTTATCGAGGTCGATCTTCGTGACAACGTGTCCATGTATTCCTTCCCAATCACTCCCGTAGGTAGTTTTTAGCTTTTCGTAATTGACGGTCTTGCCGGCGTGCACATCGGTGGCCAAGCCCTGTATGACAGGACAGTCGAGTAAGCGAGTATGACCTGTGTATTATGCGGACATTAGGCGGGGCTCTGGAAATGATCGTACAATGCTTTCGCTTCTTCAGATGGTTCACCCTGTGAGAAATATGAAGGGAAAAGTTCTTTGTAATGCTCTTGCTTCGAAGGAGTCTCGCCATCTTCCCTGAAGCTTATATGATGTGACTACCAAGGATGCGATCCGAAAGCTGGGACGATCTTGTTAGGATGCTCGTCAGCCAACTGCTTGACCAATTCTTGATCCCCCAGGTGCGAGCTATTGCACAAATCTGTAGAGACTTAAGAACAGTAGTAATTCGGCCCCGTCCAGAACTTCATATTGACCTTGCGGAGAGCGGCCTCGTCAGTTTTCTTGCGAAATTCTGAATCATCCAAGAACCGTTTGTAGTCCGTTGGATGAGCATGGCTGTCGACGATGTCACTCAAAACTCTGAATTCAGGTTACGGCACTTCAGACCAATTCGGTAGTTGCCTAGATCCGAAAAGTCCAGTCATAGCCTTGTAGTCGGTGCTTGACGTAGGTCCGGGCGGACGGAGCTTGGAGGTATATGCTGCGAAATTGAATTGTCCGGGATGAGGGGGGGAGGGTGTGTGTGTGTGTGTTTGACCCCAACTATCGGATGTACGGGAGATCTCCAGTGCACTGACTTCCACCCAATTTCCTGAGCCGCTTGAGGTATTCCGGGAAGGTCTGGGAAATCAGAGAGCAACAGTTGATGGATATAGAAGAGTCGCCTTGAATTCAATAAGACTTCTAGGAAAGTTTTAGGAGCTTTGCAGCCCCTGCTAAGGCTGTTGTGAGCGTGCCAAACTTTTTTGCACGGGTTTGGCGGCTAATAAGGTTCTGGAGGAAAATCTGCTAACAACACTTGTTGACAAGCCAGAAATAATATCAAAGCATACTATAGGTGCTATACTATCAGTGTATATACGTTTCAGCAGCTGTGCGATAGCCCAAAGGTCTAGGCGAGGCTCTGGTAGCTTTCCGGCACCTTCCGCTTTTCGAGCTGTTTGTATTTTGGAAAACAGCTTAACAAACCCTAAACCAAGCATATGATTTCACAAACCATTCAAATGCATTCATCTGAAGGTGATATCGTCTAGTGGTTGTCAGTTTAATTCCATTACTTCGGATACAAAGATTCGTTCTAAACACACTCTGCTCTTAACAGAGGACCTCTCGTTGTGGCTAAATACCGAGAAAACCTGTGTTCGAATCACAGTATTGCCATCCACTCTTTTTTGTTCCATCGTAAGAGCTCTATTTAACGATTTGGCCTTTTTGCCGGTCAGAGCTATGATACGATGCTGCCGCCGAAGCAAGCACAAGCAGGGCTGAGTTTTAATCAGACAGGGCTCTGAACACACTTATACAACATGTGTAACTGTTTTTATTGCCCGTTCCACCTTGTCTCGGCTGCGCTTCCCTGCTTTGTCCTGTTCATGCAGCCAAACCTCCAAGTCTTCTTTCCTTGGGAAGTTCCAGCCGCGGACAGCTGGATAGAGGCAGGATCAGTCTCATCATATACAATGGATGTCTTCTGGCTCAAAAAGCTCAGAAGAAGTCATGTTTTAAGGCCAGTTTGCAGTAGATTCCTCCCTGCATTGTGTGGCAAGCAAAGAGCGTCGCATTGACTTGATAGCCTTTGTTTCAACCGTACTACACGCTTCTTTTACGATGATATGGAGTCTATATGGGCTCTTGCTGCCGGTAGCTGTCAAACTCCACTCCTCACATATGCGAAAGCTAGCAAGACTGCTGGGCGGAACTCCAAGTGGCAAGCTATCATTGATGAGTGCAATGCTTTGACACGAATAATCGATATTCGTGTCAAAGCATTGCACTCATCAATGATAGCTTGCCTGCAGTCAGTACATTTTAAGAGCCAGACTCTGTAAATGATGGTCAGATAATCACCATTTACCGAGGCCCAAGTGGGCAAGTTTCGCCAGAGAGACGAAGCTACCTACGCGTAGAGCTAGATTGCGGATAATGAGTAACTTATCCTAGAAGCTCTCTGCGCCATCCCAGCTTGCAGCACTGCATGATGTCTTCCCAAATACGGCAAGCGGGCGTCGACCACCCGCATTGAGCCCTGCCCCTATTTCTGGCTCGGATGCAGGCCGACGACAGAGGCATCGCCAGGAACAGGCGAGACGAGCTTTGATCTTGCTTGCTCTGACCTCGTTGACAAATTTTACGGGCACTGCATCGCACTCGTATTCACCAGGTTACCTTCAATACACTCTAGCACCTCCCTCTCGCTCTCGCAAAACATGGTCTCATCTAAGCCCGTCGTTCTAGGTGAGTGCGTGCGAGCCCTGCAGAGCTCGAGCGAGCCGCAGATGAAGCACTCAGAGCCACAGCAGAGAGTATCGCAGTATGCTGATACGACTTGACTCCTCACTACACAGTTGTAAGGTCTAATCTGACAAGCGTGCGGTAGTAGAGGAGCGCTAGCTGACAGCCATGCCGCTCCATGTCTCGATTCAACCATGTTCACGACCGTTCCTTGCGACACTTAGACTGGCGGAGCCGGATACATTGGTGAGCCGCTCGATATTATTCTAGGGATCATACAGCCTCACTTTTACTAAGCAGCTTAAATCAGGCTCGCACATCGTCCTGTGTCTCCTGCTCACCAACAAGTTCCGCGTCTGCGTGATCGAGAAGTAAGTGCGACCAAACACAGCTGCTCAGGGAAGCGTATACCTAAAATGAGATTGCTGTAATTAATCATCTTGTACATCCAGCTTCGGCAACTCCTACCCCGCCGCCCTGTCCCGCGTCTCGGAGATTGCCCTCAACGAACTCCCATCCGGCGCCTCCGAGCAGGATCGTGAAGACACTGTCGTCAAGGTCTTCCCAGGTGACCTCAAGAATGCTGCCGATGTTCAGGCCATCTTTCAATGGTACAAGAAGCAGGGTGACGCCATCTGGGGTGTCATTCACGTCGCAGCCCTCAAAGCAGTCGGCGAGTCTGGCGAGAAGCCAATCGAGTACTACCAGAACAACATCTCCGCTACTATCGGCCTGCTCGACGTAAGTGAGCACTCAGACATAGTTACAATCCACTAACACATTTGAGTACAGGTTATGCGCAAGAATGACTGCTTCCGCCTAGTCTACTCATCCAGCGCCACTGTCTACGGAGCACCAAAGGTCATCCCCATCCCCGAGACAAGCCCTCTTGCAGCAGAGTCCGTCTACGGCCGCACCAAGGTCATGTCCGAGATGATCATCAAGGATATTTGCGACGCTGACCCAAGATGGCGTGCAATCTCCCTGCGATACTTCAACCCTGCCGGAGCTCATCCCTCCGGTTTGATCGGCGAGGATCCCCACGGGAAGCCTGGTAATCTTGTTCCTTTACTGGCGCAGATGGCAGTCGGAAAGTTCGCGAAGGAAGGTCTCAAGGTCTTCGGTAACGACTACCCTACCCCAGACGGTACATGTGTCGTAAGTTGGCTGTCACCCGAATAGCTTCAACCGTAGGCATTCGTTGAAACCATATCCCTTCATCTGTAGCGTGACTACATTCACGTCATGGATCTTGCCGGTGGACATGTTCTCTGCTTAGACCACATTGACCGAGATGAGCTATACAAGAACCCCACCACTTTCGGTGGCTCGTCTTTTGGTGGCTCCGGAGGCAAATACCGAGCCTTCAACGTAAGTCTGGAGCGAGATTTGCCTCTTCAACGTATGTTTCCGCTGAACCCGGTGTTTCTGCAGCTTGGTAAGGGCAAAGGCATGTCCGTCATGAACATGATTGAAGCCATGAAGAAAGCTTCAGGCTTTGACTACAAATACGAGATCATTGGCCGAAGAACAGGAGGTGAGTGTAGAGCATAGCGGATAGCTTTAACAGGGCGCTGATTTTGTTGTGCAGATGTGCCTGATCTCACTGCCGACCCTGCTCTGGCTGAGAAGGAGCTTGGCTTCAAGGCTGCTAGATCACTAGACGAAATGTGCAGAGATCAGTGGAACTGGCAATCCAAAAACCCCGATGGATATCCACGACAGTAGACAGTAGATCAATTGGGAAGGATGGATGACCTGCACCACATTCTATTCACATATAGCTCTGAGTAAAGAGCCATCGTCTATCAATGTCGTGACGTGCATCATATTCAGCGGAAGGTAACAGATACCTTTAGACACACTTATATACCTAAAGACTAGAGCTCCCCGTTACCGTAAGCATCCACTATTAGAGGTGGCAATATGGACTGCACAGCGAGGGCATCGCTCTACGAATTCGTTTTCAACCTCTTCGACGTTGATCAACGAAATGTCCAGTCCCGAGTACAGTCTTTGCACCAGCCACAGCCCATCATAAAGGTACAAACATCCTCTGCCTAACACTTGGACGATATCTATAGGCAGACACGTAATAGACGCCGCAAAACTGAGCCTTGGAGACACGTCCGTCTCACTTCTATCACAATATCTATCTGTCTCCGCAAGCTTATCTTATTCTATTACGTGCTTCTCCAGTCTCTCCACTTGTTTGTCACGCATGGCTTCTTGCCATCTCATAAGTTTCGCATGCTCGTGCATCTGGAAGCCGAAAATTCTCGGTCTGAACCGTTCCGCTTTAACGGCTGCATTAGCCCCTCCTGTCGCTGCTCCGGTGTGTTGCGTGCCTCTCAGGCCGGGATGATCTCCTACACCGTTGCCAGCACCACCTCCGGCTGTACTACTTGTGCTGCCTGATCTTTCGCTGGCAGCCTGCCCTGAAGCAGCGGCAGCTGAACTATTTGCAAAGCCGATGGAGGCCGAGTTCGCACCACCTGGAACAGATTTGGGCACGATGAGTTGCGGGTACACCATCAATAGCATATGAGGGAAAGTAGAGCCAAAGTATGCTCCATCGATCTGTCCATGACGTGTTGATTTGGGCGAATAAATGTCCTCGCATCGTTGACAATAAAGCTTGACAGCCTTCTGATAAGGTATGTCGCTAAGACCAACCGGCAGTAGCGGTTGACCGTAGCACAATACTCGGGGACAGCGTCCAAAGTCGTACTTCTTGTACTTCTCCACCATCTTCGCTAGACCTCGTGAAGTGATGATAAAGCGGGCGTGTATTAGACCGTATAGATGCCTCGCAGACGCTTCAATTTGATCGCGAAGTTCTTCATTAGGCTCCTCCTCTACGACCAGACAATAAAATCAGCGAAAAGTATGCATGGAATCATTATAATGAATCCGATTCACCTAGATTGTCCGTAATCAGGTCGAGAGCCTGGTTGTAGTGATGCACCTCGCCATTAAGACCAGTAAGATTGAATCGGTCGAGGATGTACTCGTCGTCTACTTCACTGAAGTATTCGTTCCCCTTAGCGGACAAGAACCAGGATATCCATGCTGTACGAAAGGCAGAGTAAGCAAATGCTGGCGACAGAGTGTGTTGTACCCCTCACTATTGGAATACTCGGAGTCCGAACCCGTCGAAAGGTCGTCCACTGAACAAAAGCAAGGTCAGTGGCTACGCAAGATACAGTGTGATGCACTGCACTCCACTTACTGTCTTCGTCCTGCTCCTCTATGTATGTATGCTCTGGAACGTCAAAGTCGGGTCCAAGCAGTCCTTGCTGTAGCTGCTGCTCCCGGAAGTCGAGATCCTCCTGAAAATCTTCGAGTGTCTGATGCAGAAGCTCTTGCTCTTCCTCCTCAGCTTGTAACTGCTGTTGGTCTTCTATCTCCTGCTGCCGCCTTCTCTGCACGACGCCTGCGGCACGCGAAGCCTGTTGCTGCTGTTGTATAAGGGCTCGCTTTGGTAGGGCAGATATTCTGCGAGGGTCGTTGTCACCGGCTATGGAAGGTCCTGGGTTTTCGTGCGAGCCTCCAGAGAACAGCGACAATGTTGTAGATGATGTGGGTCCTGTCGTGCTTGTCGTTGTTGCCGCAGCAGGAATGTCGGATGTCGAGAGTGCTTCCGAGGATTGGGCCAGTGTAGCGATACGGGAGCGCACAGAAGCGAGAGCGCCGACGTCGATGAAGTCAAATAGACTCTATGTTGCGCATCTAGGGTGAGATGACGGCTTATAGAGAGCGTGTGACTGATGGTATGCTTGCCTGTCTGCCTCGTGAAGTTTGATCGACTCGAAATTGCTTGTCACGAGCCACGACGAGACTGCCTGTTGTTGGCTGGTCTGCGTGGACTGCCTACAGCTTGCTGCTGGATAAAGACTGCTGCACTACAGCCTGCTTGCAGTATTCCTGCGCGATTCTGTTGTAGAGTGCATAACCTGGTGCCGGTGGACTTGATCAGTCAAGGACACCGGGCAGCCCGGGCGCAAACGAACAGAAGGCACCGAAGAGGCATATCATGGTCGCAGTGATGAACATCGTCGGAATTAGCTAGCCTGATTACAGCAGCATTCTGCATTGCTTTACTTACACACTGCCTTCCTCGCATGTCATGTTGTGCAGACTGACCGGAGGAGCCAGTATATGGGCAACTAAGGGCAAGAGCACGAAGCCAGTGTAGTCTACGTTCATGGTCGTAGCCAAGTATCGTTATGACCTCGATACGGCGCCTCAAACAGAGAAAGCGCATACTACCGTAACTGCTTCATGTTACTGCTGCTTAGGTTTGCCACAGGACTGCACCTAAATGATAAATAGCATGACATTTCCGAATAGTGCAGCTGAAAACAAGAGGAGTAGTTGAGGCTACTATTCCTCGCTTCACGTACCCCCAGAAATACAAGCTGTTCCACGACTGTAGAGATTCAGGTCGTTCTGTTTACTGCAGCTCTTGTTGCCGATCGTGTGTTCGTTATCCTTCAGCATCTGACTCTTCCGCACTCATGATACGAACAGCAACAGTATGCCTCCAAAGAAGAGTTCGCGTGTATCCTCCGAAGCTTCGACATCTACCTCGAGAGTGATGTCTGCTGGCAAAGCGGGAAGTCGACCTAATTCTGCAGCAAGCTCGACGCGCCCAGCACGCAGCAACAGGATGGTCAAGAGAGAGCCAGTTAGCGATGATGAGCAACAGCAAGATGATACTGATGAGGACTCAGACAGCGAAGATGGGAGCAGCGATGATATGGCTGTCTTGTCGGGCAGAGGGCATGCTGCAAGCCGAGCTGGACCTTCCAACCGGAAGGCGAACGTACCAACAACAAACACATCAACAACACCAAGGCCTAACCCAGAGTCAGCAAGTACGCGTAGTCAGCGCGGCAAGCAGCAAAGCTCAGGCAGCAGCAAGAAGAAGAAAGCTGTCGTCGAATCAAGCGACGAGGACGAATCGACAAGCGAAGACGAGGTGGTTGTCAGTCGTCTGGTCAAGCGCGAGCCTCAAGAAGCCGGTACATTGCAAGCAGATCACTCAGTCGACACGTCCCGGGAAGGGCTAACAGCAGATGGGAGTGATGCCAACGGTGATAGCGATAGTGAAGAATCATCTGCGGACCACGCTACAACAATACGACGGCAAGGGAGACCTCCAGTCAAGCTGGAGCCAGCTTACGCTGAAGGAAGCGATGATGATGAGGACGGCGCAGCGGTGAATGCCATAGCCACAGCCCGGTCAAACCCCGCAAAATCAGCTCCAGCAGCGCAGACGCCTCAAGACACGTCGTCGAACTCGTCCAGAGCCTCCACCCCAGCTCCTGGCACGCCACATACAATGCCAGCCGACGAGCCCCAAATCATAACCGAAGAACAGACAGATGACGCACCTACAAACTCAGCAGTCACGCAAGTGCTGCCAAAGGTTGACACGCTTAGCGCACTGGCTGAGCAAGGTCCGAAAAAGCGTCTGGTCATTCACAAAATCGTTCTTGTTGACTTCAAGAGCTACGCGGGCAGACAAGAAATCGGCCCTTTCCACAAAGTAAGTCTCCGTTGAGCCTCCTGTTCCTGTGTCAGAATCTGACGTACCTGAGATGGTCTTAAGTCCTTTTCGTCGATTGTTGGACCCAATGGCAGCGGTAAATCGAACACTATCGATGCTCTTCTGTTTGTTTTCGGCTTCAAAGCCACAAAGATGCGCCAAGGAAAGGTAGGTCATGTCAGTCTCATTATGCACGCTTTCTCCTGCTGACCACTGTTTACAGCTGTCAGAACTGATCCACAACTCCGAAGGCAAGGAAGACATTCCACAATGCAGTGTCGAGGTCTGGTTCAGGGAAATTATCGATCTTGTAAGGCGTAGAAGTGGTTTTGATTCTATTCATAATACTAACATACAAAACAGCCTGACGATGACGCCTTTGAAGTCGTTCCCAAGTCAACGCTCATAGTTACGCGAACAGCTTACCGAAACAATTCGTCAAAATATACTATCAATAGCAAAACTTCCACGTTCACGGAAGTCACAACGCTATTGAAGGACAAAGGCATCGATCTTGACCATAAGCGATTTTTGATTCTTCAAGGTGAGGTCGAAAGTATTGCACAAATGAAGCCCAAGGCGCCCAATGAGCACGAGGACGGTCTGCTTGAGTACCTAGAGGATATCATTGGTACATCCAAAGTAAGTAGCGCGCAGCTTGAGTATCGCAGTCCTACTGACGGATCGTCACCTTTAGTATAAGGAGCCGATTGCAGTATGTCTTGAAGAGGTCGATAAGCTGAACGAGGAAAGGCTTGAAAAGACCAATCGCGTCAAGCTTGTAGAGAGAGAGAAAGCCGCTCTAGAAGCCGCGAAGAAGGAAGCTGACGCCTACGTCAAAGATCAGAATCAACTTACAATGCGACAATCCGAACTTTACCAAGTTTATCAGCTCCGCTATCAAGCCAACATGGCTATTGCTGCGGAAGCTGTCGTACGTGGCGAATTTTGTATAGGTCGATGAAATGCTAACTCTGTAAATGTGTAGGAAACTGCTTCAAAGCAACTTCAGGTGGAGAGAGATAGTCAAGCTGGCATGCGACAAGAAGTAGAAGAATTGGACCATGAATACCAAACCTTGGCTCGTGATCATAAGGTCAGTGTCGCTCTTCCTTAAAAATCGCCGGTTGGTTGCTGATATACGATCTTGTGGAGGATAGGAGCTAGAAAAGCACACGAATGAAGTCTCGAAGGAGCTCGTTGCTTTCGAACGTGAAGATGTGCAGATGCAGGAGAAACGAAAGCATCTCCTCAATAAGCAGAAGAAGCTCAAGAAGACGATCCACGATGATACGCTAGCACGATCAGAAGCTTCGACGTGGCAGAAATCGTATGGCGATGACATGGACAAGCTGAAAGCCGAGCTTGTTAAGCACGAGGCCAATCTTGCACGTGAGGAGGCTGAACTTGAGAGGATTTGTGATGGACTCAAGGACAAGACAGCGGGATTCTCGGCTCAGATCGATACCAAACAAGCGGAGTTGCAGCCGTGGCTGGACAAGCTCGCTGAAAAGCAAGCCGCCGTCGATCTTGCTACAAATCAGAGGAACTTGCTGAGGGAGAAAGCTGCTAGTATTGAAAGAGGAATCGAAGAGGCGAAGGCGTCCCTTGAGGAGATCCAAAGTGATAATGATGCAAAAGAGGGACAGCTACAGGCCTCACGGGCCGAGTACGAGGAGATGAAGGCCTCCTTGCAAGGTCTAAAGTCAGAGCTGCAGGTATGTAAAGTCTATTCTGGGTTCTGATGTTTGCTAACTTTCGATTCTCCTGGTAGAAACTTCAAGCGCACGATCAGAAACTTCGCAATGCCGCATCGTCAGCGAGGCAGAAGACTGAAGAAGCGAGAGCATCGCAAGCTGCTAGCCGCTCGAAAGGCGATGTCCTGTCAAGCTTGACAAAATTGAAAGAGCAGGGCAGACTGAGCGGCTTTCACGGCCGACTCGGTAATCTGGGTCGCATTGATGATAAGTACGATGTTGCAATCTCCACAGCATGTCCTGGGCTCGACAATCTAATCTGCGACACTGTCGAAGCTGGTCAAGCATGCCTCGAGCACCTGAGAAGGAACAATCTTGGACGAGCGACCATCCTGTGCCTGGGCTCGCTGGCGAAACGTGATTTGCAGCCAATCGAAACACCTGAAAACGTACCTCGTTTGTTCGATCTCGTCACACCCAAGGACAAGACGCTAGCCCCAGCCTTCTATCAAGTCCTGCAGAATACGCTGGTTGCTAAAGACCTAGAGCAGGCAAATCGAATTGCCTTTGGTAGTAAAAGCGGAGGCAAAAGATGGCGCGTCGTCACACTTGATGGCAAGCTCATTGACGTGTCGGGTACCATGTCCGGCGGTGGTAATCGTGTTGCGAGGGGAGCTATGAGCTCAAAGTTTACCGACGATGGCGAAATTACAGTTGAGGCTGTTGCTCGGCTTGAGAAAGAGAGTACAAAGGCGGAAGAGGCAGTACAAACTCTGTCGACGGAGAAGCAAGAAAAGGAGCAAGCTATCGCGGATCTACAACGGAAGATGCCTGAGGTTGAAATGCAAGTCTCCAAAACCGAGATGGCCTTGCGAGCAGGAAAGAAACGGATCGAGGAAGCTCAGAAGCGGATCAGGGAACTACAAGGCGAGAATAGACCTCAGACAGACGACGTGAAGAGGATTGCTCTGCTCGAGAAGGAGATCGAGAAGCTTTCGGCTGAGCATACGAAGCTTCAGACGAATGTGACAAAGATTCAAGACGAGATCAAGTCATTGCAAGAAAAGATACTCGAAGTAGGAGGTGTGAGGTTGCGTTCACAACAGGTTAAAGTCGAAGGCATAAAAGAGATGTCGGATCATGCCAATGACCAGCTCACGAAAGCAGAAGTCGGCAAGAATAAAGCTGAGAAAGATCTGATTAAGCTTGAGAAGGCTCTGAAAACTAATGGCTTGGCTCTGGAAGAAGTAGAAGACGAGCTTGTAGCACTCGAGAAGAGTATACGTGAAAAGACAGCAGGTCTTGAAAGTGTTAGGCGGAATGTAGAAGAGGCCAAAGCAGTTCTAGAGGAAAAGAGCGAGGAACTAGCTGAGTTGAAAGCGATGCTTGATGAGAAACAGGCCGAGATGAACAAATTCCGTGCGAAAGAGGTAGATTGTCGATTTTGAACGTTTTCTGCGAGCGAATTGAGCTAACTTTCGGAATGCTTCAACAGACCGAACTTGAACAAGAAGTCGAAAAGGCAAAGCGGAAACTTGCCGAAAATGAGAAATCGCTAGCTAGTGTAGTGAGCAGGCTAGAACGCCTAGAGTTACAAGAGATCGATGAAGATGATGACGATGAAGAGGTAGAGAATGGAGAAGAGAAGCAAGCGAAGCAGCCTGACGAGCTCCGCACATTCACGGAGGAGGAATTGGAAGAATTTGATGCGGAAACGCTAAAAGCTCAGATCGCTTTACTTGAAGGTTGGTCAAGCAATCCTTGTTGAATCATATTTCTATGTTACGCTGAACACCGGTATCATCTGTAGAACGGATACAAGCTGCCAAACCAAACCTGGCCGTTTTGAAAGAGTATAGACGCAGAGAGAAAGAGTTCCTTGAGCGAGCACAGGATTTGGAAAGGATCACGCAGGCGAGAGATGCAGCCAAACAGTCGTATGATAACATGCGCAAGCAGCGTCTGGACGAATTTATGGCTGGCTTCAACGTCATCAGCATGAAACTGAAAGAAATGTATCAAGTGAGGCTCCACCACCGTATGCAAGTGCGAACTTACAGGCTAATGTTGCTGTCAATCTGCAGATGATCACTTTAGGAGGCAATGCCGAGCTTGAATTGGTTGACAGTCTGGATCCCTTCTCGGAAGGTATTATTTTCAGTGTAATGCCACCGAAGAAATCATGGAAGAATATGTAAGTTGTGTCGATTGACTTTGCATGAGGCTACGAAACAAATGCCGACAATCTGTATTTCACAGCTCGAATCTGTCTGGCGGAGAGAAAACTCTTTCTTCTTTAGCGCTTGTATTCGCTCTTCACGTTTTCAAGCCGACCCCTCTCTACTTCATGGACGAAATCGATGCCGCTTTGGATTTCCGGAACGTCTCTATTGTCGCCAATTATATCAAAGAGCGGACGAAGAATGCGCAATTCATTATCATCTCTTTGCGGAACAACATGTGAGCTGATAGTTCGCTCAGCGTAGGAATGCTGCTTGTATACTGAGCGTTCTCTTCCAGGTTCGAGCTTGCCAGTCGGCTGGTCGGTGTCTACAAAGTACAGAATGCCACACGTTCAGTGTGCATTGACAACGAAGATCTATCGCAGTATCCATGATGACGGGAATCGATTGATTTTACTCAAATCTGAGTTATGGGCGCGACACACGTCTACAAAATATAGGATTTGGTCACGTGCTCCTAATAATAATAATAAAGCGCGCAGTTTTATCTCCAATGTAACAAGACACGAGCTTTTTGATGGCGGCAGAGTGATTGTTACTAGTGGACAATGTTGTGTATCAGCAGTGCTTGCATTTACAGCCGTTACCTGCACGAGGAATGCCTCGAACCAACACAGTCTTTAGCTTTCCTGCCGGCAGTTGTCAGACCTGGCAAATTGCTTCCGTCGCCCATAAAAGGTCACTCGCTTGCACGGACGCGCTGAACGACCTTGAAACCTGGCAACACACGGAACAAGCGATTTGATAACAATCAAGGCATACACAGTGCAGGAGGACCACAGTAGCAGCGGCCACTCCCGCCCTGCTCTGTCTGCAACTATCGCAGCGGCCCAGCCAAGAGCAACGCAGCTCGTGCCCGCCTAGTACGAAAGGTGGATCTACAAGCAAGCATTGGGAACCCTGAAAGGCAGAGAGCGGTGATAGAAGCTGCACGCAAGATATGGGTGCCAAAGCAGCTGCTCGGGCAGGGCTGTCTACATCTCCGTGCACCTGCAGAGCAGCCATTCTTGTTCTGGCCACCGCGTTGACTGCAGCCAGAGCTCAGCAGAGCCTGAGCCAGCCTAATCCGTACGTGTAGAGGTGACGGTACAGGAGCTATCTGCCATGCAAGCTGACGACGATGTCCTGTCTACTGCAGCTGTATCCGTACGCTCAATGACAGGTTTGCGACAGCTTCACACTTCCACTTTGACTAACAATACTTCCGATACAGGCTGGGCACATTCGACTACCCTCGGCGCAAGCACTTCCAACAGCTCTGCAACATCCACGCTCTACATATACGGAGGGGATGCTAAAACCGATACATCCCAGACGCAGAATACGCGAACGAATGCTCTGATAGCTCTGGATGTGTCGACAAACTGGTCCATTGCTAGTCCGCCACTCAGGCTCGTGCAGCCGGACAATGGTAACAGCTTTGACCCGCCACAGACCAGCTTGGGTGCCATGTTCAGCAGCGCTGATGGGCAAGACCTGTATTGTGAGTTGCGATATAATTCGGAAACTATGTGTCGTGTCGATGCTTCTATCAAAAAAGCATCCCTCGCCTTGGCCAGGTGTAACGCACATGTCGTCACATACTAAGACAAGATCCTCACATCTCGCAGACTACGGAGGGTATTTTAGCGAGGATCCCCATGTCGATCCAAATCAAAATCAACTATATCAGTATAGCATACCCTCTGGGTCATGGTCAGCAAGTAATGCCGGTGGAGACACGATTACTCGCGTAGCTGAAGGCGCAGGCGCAGTCTCTCCGCCGCAAGGCAGTCAAACGGAACCTACTTTCTACTATTTTGGAGGTCACATTGACTCGTACACGACTGAGGGATGGTCAAACCAGACGCCGCGCGTGTACCTCAGTTCCATGATTGAGTATAATCAGGCTTCGAATAGCTGGACAAACCATAGCTCGGTGAGTTCTTGGCACTCCACCGGGCCAAATATGGAGTCTTAGTAAAGATGTTACTGAGTAGATCTTTCACAACAGTATTCCAGTACCGCCTCTGTTACCTCAAATAGCACTGTTGAAGTCAGTCCTCTTCTTCGAGCAGATTCCTCCTTGACCTTTGTCCCTGGACTTGGGACGAATGGCCAGGGTATCCTTGTCTCAATAGGCGGCGGCAATGAGAATCAGCTTATCGACAACTCGATACTGGACGTGTACGATCTGGGCGCTCAAGGTTGGGTCAAACAGGCTACACAAGGTGTGGACTATAAAATCTTGGCTGGGGCGAAGCTTGCTAATCTTCCTATTTCGACAGGCTACACCATCGGTCCACGTGTTTCTCATTGCGCTGTCCGGGGTTCAGCTAAGGTAAATGGCCAGCTACAACACCAGATCTTCGTTTATGGAGGTGAGTCCTTTGGCTCGAGGATATTATACGAGGGATCCGCTTGACACTTTTCTTACTGGTAGGTCAAGCTTCAAATCGAACAACGCAGATTTTGCAAGGCCAGAATAGCGACCTTTACGTCCTATCGATACCTTCATTCACGTGGACGTATATTGGTGGTAACCTGCCCTCACAGCCGACTGGAAGGGCTGCACATACTTGTACTTTACTTGGGTCCCAAATGATTGTGGTCGGCGGCTTCATCTCCGAGGATCTGCTGTATGGATTTCGGGTTTTTCTGAGATCTCCAGGTCCAAAGGCTAACTTTGCAAATGCAGATGCGAGCAACCGGGAATTTACGTTCTTGATACAACGGAATTAGCTTGGAAGACCTCCTATACCGCAAATACAATATACACGACCCCTGATAATGATGAGATAGTCGCCGTCACTGGTGGACGCGGCACGGGCACCTCCGTAGCCGGTTCCAGCTATGCTTTAGGATTGGGCGTCAACGACACGGACACAAGTGCAAAATTCCGAACTCAAGATCCGGGCAGTGGCAGCAGTGGCAGCAATGCAGGTGCCATTGCAGGAGGAGTTGTAGGCGCTGTTCTTGGACTCGCTCTTCTTGCTGGATTAGCCTGGTATTTCCTAGTATACAGAAAGAGGAAACAAGAGCGAGAAAACATGAAGGAGAAACAAACGCTAGCTTCCGCTGGAGATAGTTCGAACGTCTCGCCTAGCTCTAATTTTGCGGGCAATCCGTATGAATCTCCTAGGTTCTCGCAATCTCTGCCCGCAGCGGACGATGTTGAAGAAGCCACGGCTGGGTATAATGCGCAGTTCAGGTAGGTTGCTGTATTCCATATCTCGTCGATCGGTGCTGATTATCTCGCCTCGATAGTCATCTTGTGAAGCAAGGCCAGTTGAGAGTCGTTAATGAGTAGTAGTATGGTGTATACACGTAATAGAAGTCTTTTGTGCCTGCAGTTTCGTGGACGGACCTTAAGGAAAAGTATGGTAGGCTTTGCTCTCGTTGTGCTTGCAAGAGTATACTGCTCGCAACGTTACCAATAACCGTTGTAAGATGTAAGATGTTACCAAGCATTCTCTGACGCTTGTAGGCGCGAATTAGCAAGCTAGTAGTAATTTCCGTACAAGGACATTGATCGTGGTCGTCTAGCCTCCTGCTTGTCGCTCCTTAAAATTTGCACGAGCGCCCTGGGCGCAATCACGCAAACGACCTATACATCGACCGCCTCGTAGATGATTATACCGTCAGCGATAGCTCTTTCGCCTGGCATTTTGTTTTTCCCCTGTCGACTATCGGTCCAGTACATGCCGTCATCCGGCTTGCAAACTAAGAGAAGCATGTCTTCTCTTTTGCACGATCGTATGCGTTCTGTGATTCCAAAGCCATATTCGCAATGTCCGGAACCGCATATCGCAACGAGTATTTCTTCACTCGGACTTCCTTGCGAGGCTTTCGACGTGCGCATTCTTTCCAATTCTTCATCTATTCTCCAAGCCATGATCGCGTCTTTGAAAGCCTGTGCAGCTTTGAGACCACCTTGTGATACCTCATCTGGCAATTCAGGTTTTTCTCCGCTGATACTGCTTGTAATGTATGCAGCGTGTTCTGGGCTAACGTCAATATCTTCCCAGCGACCGAAGCTATTTAACCCCGGCACCACGCTCTTATCTTGCTGTAAAACTTCTTTTCCCTGCCGCATGATTGTCCTGGCCCACTCGCGCGGTGGAAAGCCAGCCTTGACAGCAGATTTGACATTGTCCAGTTCACGAATCAAATTCAAAAGTGGTAGATAACCAGAGTTATTTAGTCGAAAGCCCTCGCTTGATTTTGCGTATTCGTCTCGGAGCGTTTCAGCGTCGCCTGTCTTCGCGAAATCATCAAGCAGGGTTTGCTGTTGAAGATTGAAGTGTTCCATAATGACAGTTACTTTGAAATTGAAAGGTTCTGATACCAATTTGTGTATGAGCTTCAGCTGAGCAGCCAGGACTTTCGGTTGATGGTGTTGTTCTCCGAATATGACAAGTTGAGGTCGCGCATGCATATCCTGCAGTGTGCCGTGGCCAGCTTTATCTAGATTATGCCTGAGCCTGTCATCAAGGAAGCCATCCAAGGTCTGGCTGGGATTTGAGGTTGCCCATTCTGTCCATGATTTTGTTGTGACTGTAGGACCTGTGACAAATCGTGGTAAGGAAGCCGAGCGCACCGACGGCGATGAGAGCCTTGCAGCCACAGATCCTATAGATACAGCCATGCTAACAGCAGTACAAGAACCCTCGGGGTTTTCCAGATTTGTTCACAAATGCATTGGGTGGTTGGTAGGCTACAAAGAATGCCAGTTTGTCATTACTGCAAAGCTACACTTTCTATCGCCACCGACGACATAGACTAAAATTGGGGTGGACTGTTCCGCATTCCGTATACAATGGTAAGTACTGAGATCTCAACCTCTTCTAAGCTTTTCTAAGGGATATTTCTTGTCCATATAGTCTGCCAATTTCGCCACTTCCTGCCGAAGATTAAGCAGGTATTTAGTGTATGCCGGCATGCCAGACAAGAATGATGGATGTGAGCAGAAGTCTAGAGATTCCAGACCCCACCACTAGTAACCACACATGCGTCAGATTGGTACAATGTGCAATATGCCGGAACTCACGCGATAATGGAGCAATTTTGGCCATACATCTTCCTCATATGAATGCTGAAGATGCCAACCATATCTTTCATTGGCTTGCGGAACTGGCTGCACCTGAGCCGCTATGTCCGGCGGCATCGGGTACATTTTCTGTCGACGAACTTCGATTCAATCGTTGCATCTGACCTTCAGAGATAAAGCAGTACTGACCCGTTGTAAATGTTGATGTACGCCGAGGACGGAATGGGCTCGGTACAGGGTCTTGGTTGTTTTCATGTCTTTTCGATTGTAGCAGCTGTAGAATCGACGCATCAGTACATGATTACACGTACCTGCATTGCGTTTGGCCTACTCAAACTGGGATTGAAGCAATTCTTCGTAATAGTCAGGCTCGCCTCTCTCCGATGGTCTGGCCATCGCTATTCTGTCGAACTCTATTGTGCCTTTGTCGCTGCTTAACCCCCTCATGAAGTCTTTGAATTGTTCGAATGGCTTGTCAAGCCTGAAGTCTGGCACTATGAACTCGTCCGTGTCGATGACGAGGATGAAGTCGGATGAGAAAGCGTTTCGTAGTATGCAGTCCATGTACCAAGCATCTTGGTCTGCGTATATCTCCCAGTCTTTCATTTTGTATCCTGGATACTCTAATAAGCTGGGCGCTTGCAAGAAAGTGTCCTTACTTCCTTGCTTCTCATTATACAGGTCGGCGAATCGCTTGAGACCTGGATCGCGACCATACCAATTGACCCTGCGAGAGGCGAATCAGACACAGGAGCCACGATCAGAGAAAGAAGCTTACTAACCTCTCTACACCGAGCTTAGAATAGTGCAACCTCCATTCTGTGAGCTGCCAAAGCGGTAGATCTTCCCAGCTCCACGTGAGCGGGGACAGGCATATTGCGAATTCGCTTTTCTCCTCCATGGGCGGTGTAATCTTGATTGGGATATCTGTATTTCCCACGCGCAGGAGGATAGGTTGTCGATACTCCGGTAAAGTGGGCACAGTCAAAATGCCCATATCCATGATAAAAGCCATTGAGACTTGGCCTATATCGTGTGGCGTAGATTGTAGAGGTCCGGGCAACTGACAATCAACGTAAAAGACAAAGCCATGTCCTGTAGTGCGGTCTCCTGGATGAAGTTCAAATGGGTGTATTCGAGCTGAAACAGGCTCTAGGCTTCCAAAGGTACACGTTGCCGACATGTATTTTCCAGGATTGACTGGTCGCAAGCCATCAATCTAGAGGAGATGCCAACATCAGAACCAGGCGCACCAAATCAGTGACAAGATGCTGTTGCCTACCATCTGCATCCATATCAGGCTCTGGACGAAATAGCCCTGAGCTTCTTTGGGTGTACTTTGCCATGATGTGTTTGAATGCTGAACAATACTTCTCAGGACAAGTAGATTGTAGCGTGGCGTGTTGAGCGTGAGGGCATGTCCTTCGTATCCTTGCGCTTCTCCACCGTCGTTTGCCTCTTCATTCGCTGATACTCTTGCAACTCCTGCACCATGTACGCGACTCGAGCGCGTCTTGGTCACCAGGGCCAAATAGCACAGGCCAAACAACAGTAGAGCGAGGACGGCGGTCCATCTGCGACGCCAGCGGCTCTCTGCCAGGCGGACAGGCTGCACCTGAGCCTTGTGGCCCATCTAGCGCACCATTCGATGTGCTGTCATGCGGACTGTCTGGTATCATGTCTCATCACATGTCTGGGCTGTCAAGTCTACCACGATCACTGCACCGATGGCCTCTCCGAACAGTGCAAGATACAGTCCTCGCGAGAATGGCAAAGACTGGCGTGGCCCATCAGCAAGCTAGCTACCTGAGTTTCTCGTGTGGCCTCTCATCGCTGACTCTTACCATCGTCTGCGTTGCTGATCTTTTTGCATGAAATCTGTCCTCCGCCTTGGCCCGATCGTTCTCGCGGACGAATCTTTCTCGAGGTGCGAGTCAAGAAAGAAAGAGCTCAATCGTTCCTAGCTTGCTCGACGTTGCTTTCCCTCCTACTTCATCATCCTTTTGGTCGAGAGTCCTCCATCATGAGCACCTCACCACTCAAGAAGAACAGCGTCATGGCCGACACCGAGACTGAGTCCGTCAACAGCGACGAAGCCCAACTTGTGCGATGAGCTTTTTTGCCATCTCCTCAGCCATCTCTGGCGGGAGGATGAGGAAAGCCATCAGCTAGAGTGGACCTGCTACTCGCTGTGCGAACCGTCCAGGAACACGAGAAGCTCATCTTACCGATGAGCGGCATACCCAGCCAAGACAAAGCATTCGACTCCTCAGAACATGGTCCCGCTCAACCCATTCCAATTCCCATCACCATGTTCTCGTCCCCGCTTTCTTTCCCTACCATAGATTTGCAACTCTTGGTTGCATTCTAGGTAAATTCTTCACCCTCTCTTCACTCCCTTCTATCTCCCCTTACATATTCCTACCGCGCTTCTCTCGACCGTCTCGTCATCTGTGCTCGTTCAGTCTGCACTCCAGATTCTCGCAAATAATGCAAGGATCTTGACGAGTTGCCTGAAGCGAAGCCAGATCGACCAGATAAGAGATTGAACCGGCCAAGGAGGACTGCACAACGGGTGCTGCAGTATTCTGTTGAGAGTCATTCGGTTCTAGCAAAGCAGATCTTAATGATCTGTCCGTTGCAAAGAACTGGACAGGCACTCAAAGACTTCTGCAGCTGAGATCATACCGTTCACTAGACCAGAACAAGATAATGCTTGCGTTGGGATCGTGCCGTCGCCCTCCTCTCCATTCACCTTCTCCTCTTCTGTGTCCTCGCCCGCCTATCGCTCACAAGGTCTTCACGGTGATTCGTGACGCTCGTCCACTTCACATCGTTCTGTCGTACTTGTATCCTCCTGTCCCTACGTGCGATGTTGCAGCCGTCACGCTTCCCTTACTGAGACCGACTAAGTTGAGCTTGCTCGCAATGGAGATATGCCTGCGCCTTCTAAGAGGCATGGCTTCCAGCAGCCACATTATGTTACGACGCAGCCTGCGCACTTTTGCGCAAGGTCAGGCTCAACCGGCTCAGAGGAGGTTGCGTACTGGGCAAGCAGCGCGGTTTGGGTGAGGTAGTCTGCTCTACTTCAGTGATGAGCTGTAGATTGGCCCGGACAGACTGGCGGGCGGATATACTCGAGGAGAAGGAGAAGAAAGAGTATAGGCGACTTCTCCCTGGAGGGAACAGTAGGAGATCTAGTCGAGCTGTAGCTTTCCTCTTTCGCATTGTGACACAAGTACTGACATTCGGTGCTGTTCAGCGCGCCTTCGGTTACAAGCAAGTAAGCGTTTCAAAATACACTTTGACTCATATGATGTCGACACATCGCTGACGATTCTATCACCTGTGAACAGGTACTTCATCGTACATGGGGACAAGCCGAGAATATATGTGCTTCCTTCTGCGCTCTATACTTCGTCGGAGGTATTCGCTACGTCTATTTCGTCGGAATCTCTGCTGGTGGTCCTCCTGCCGTCTGGTCATCATGGCTCATCACCATCGTTTGCGCCTGTATTACTGCGGCCATGTTGGCTGAAGTATGCTCCAGCATCCCGCTGAGCGGCTCCATCTATATTTGGGCTGCTGAGTGTGCTGGAAGTAAATGGGGTAGATTGGCTGGTTTCATCGTAGCATTTTGGGTGAGAACGCACCGTTTCACAATTTGCCCGAGTAATGCTGATACTGATTCTCGCTGGCAGTCTACTACAGCATGGACATCCTTTATTGCCAGTATCTGCCAGGGTACAATGTATTGTGAGCATGCTTTGCTTTGAAGGAGCCTGTACGTTTCTGACATATTTGCAACCTTAGATGTGCTCTCCGAGCTTACTATCTTTGGCAAAACTATCGATGGCGGTCTCGTTGATACCAATGTCAAATTCCGAGCCATAGTTTGGATTGGAGCGGAAGTTATACTATGGTCTGCAGTTGCTATCAACTTCATCAATCGTACGTCTCCTTTTCCCCTGTGCCGATATCCGCGAATTTATTGACTGAGCATCCATGCACCGCAGCGAAAGCTTTCCGATGGGTCTTCTTCATCACTGCCGGTGTGATGCTTACCGACTGGCTTTTGACCTTGATCTGGCTACCAATCGGCGTTTCGAAGACCTACGGCTTTCAAGACTCTGAATTCTTTACTGAATACTACAACGGTACCGGCGCACCAACTGGGTGGAATTGGCTTCTGTCCTTCCTCTTCACTTCTGGTGTCCTGACCGGTTTTGATGCTGCTGGACATGTTGCCGAAGAAACGAAGAACGCAAGTCTCACTGCTGCTAGGGGCATCTTCTGGTCGTGCTTCATTAGCGCCGCCCTCGGGACCCCTATCATCTTCCTCTATCTAGTCTGCTCTGTATGTGCCGAACATCTGAGAGATGTCAAGGGAACTTGCATTGACATTCTTCCTGTCTACAGCCCGATATCGATGTCATGTTCTCGCTGGACGCCCCTCAACCTTTCGTAGTACTATACTCCCTTGCTTTGGGAAAAGGCGGGCAGCTTGTTATGGTCGTCATAGCCGTCCTTGGTCTCTGGCTCAACACGGTCGTTTGCATTATCGCAGCTTCACGTCTAGTCTTCGCTATCGCTCGGGACGGCGTATTGCCAGGCTCCAGTTGGATTGGAAGGGTACAAGAAAACGGCCAGCCCAAGAATGCCGTACTGTTCACGGGCGCAGTCGCTGGCGTCTTGTTACTTACTATTCTACCAAGCCCGGTTGCTTTCACTAGTCGTATGTATCCCTCTCATTTGCACGGTACATGGGGTCAAGCTCACGCTTTCGCTCAGTGGTTTCTGCTGGAGCTATGCCTACGATTGCAGCTTATGCTCTTATACCTGCCTTGAGGCTGTTCGTCACACCAGGCAAGCTCAAGATGGCGAAATGGTCTAACGGACGCTTCAGCAAACCTTTCTGCTGGATCGCAATGATCTGGAATCTGTTTATCCTCGCCACTGTCATCTCGCCATACTACTTCCCTGTCACTGCAGACACTTTCAATTATGCTCCGGTCATCTTTGGCGCAGTAACCTTGATGGGTATCGCTGCATACTTCATTGTACCCGAAGAAAAATGGCTGCCCCAGCGCAAGATCATCGAAATTCAGGAGAACGAGGGATGGGATCGAAATGGACAGACAAACGCGCAGTCTAGCAATAAATCCGACTAAGATTCATAATCTTTCACATTTCAATTCGGTCGCTCTCCATTCTTTACGGCAACTTCTCCAGAAATATCTCCGACAAAGGTTCAGCTCTCAACAACGATCTCGAATCGTTTCCCCATCACACTCGCTTGTGGCGCCTCCTCACTGGTTCATCGCGAACATATTCGAACGTAGACATGCTTTGCACATGCGTCATAGTTACTGCTGCGTTGTATGCTCATAGCCATACTTCTGAGCAATGCATCCTTCGCAACGCCTCGTACTTTCTGCTAGTACCTTGATGCCGAATAGATGACGAGGTTCTACAACAACACTTTGAGCTGACTGAGCTGAAAGACACTGCAAATACAGAAAGACACTGCAAATACAATCTGCCTGCATCCGATCCAATGCGTATTATGGGCCTACAGAAGCTCCATATCAAAACTCTGATCACGTAGCTTTCGCCAACGCTGTTTCAATCACGTCTGATGTATAGCCTCGAGTCTTCAAGTCCTTTGCGATCTTCTGCAGGTGACCTTGCAAGTACTTTTTCAGCGATGGGTCGCTAGCAGCTTGATACACGTCTTCGAGATACATGGCGAACGCTTCTTCTAAAGAGATATCTTGGTTTTCTTTTGCCTTCATTGCTTTCTTAAAGTCAGATACCCCCTTCTCGACAGCCTCGATGCCATCTAATGTTTCTAAAATTGTTGACCAGCTGAACGGCTCGGAAGTAGCTCCATCTCTACTGGGCTCAACGAGATCTTCAGCACGCGAATAAGCTCGGAACGAAATTGCTTGCGCTCTCAAGGAGAGATTCGACAGATCGCTTTGCCGTGTCGATTGGAAAACATGATGCGTATGCATCAGCAAAGCTGATCGCAATGGAGTCGGTAATGTTCGCAATAGCCGAATCAGCTCTTGATACATGGTGATGTCGTCGTTTGATGCCGCTGGGAGGGGAAATAACACATCAGCATAACTTTAGGCGCCAGTCAAGGTGAAATACTTACAGGCAAGAGCATTTTGTATCACGACTCGAACTATTTCTCCATCTAAAACGGCATGCTGTCCTTTTTCAGCAGAGTTTTGAACGTCTCGTGCAGTTGTAGCTAGTTCCGCATCCTCTCTTGTGTCGGAGACAAGGTCTTTCGCTGGGTCCGGCAATACGTCTGCTGGTCCATCAATGTCCATATCGCTTGTTTTGACATTCTGCTCTCTTGACAATGTATCGTTGATACCTAGAATCTCCCATCGTTTTCTCATCCTCTCCACGAAGGAGATTTCAAGTCTAACCCATTCAAGCCAGACCTTGAGTGCTTCCTCTCTAGGCGCAGCTTTCATGAAACGCAAGGCGCGCATAACAAGTTTTCTTGCAGCATCAATGTTGCCTCCACCGATACCGCCCTCTTTTGCTTGAGGACCAGTACCATCTGCTTCGAAGCGAATAGCCAGCAGCCAGATGTCGGCTTTCGTTGGATGTAGACCTATTGCTCTAGCCAATACCCGCGAGATTTCTGCTGTGCTATTTGAGTTAAGCATAACATGTGCTATATAAGACTGCCATAGCTTCATGGACCCCGGCACGCGAGTAACGGAACTTGAGTATAGAGAGAGAATGTGGCGAGCGATGGAATAATCTGATACGGTGGGACGACCCTTCAAATCTGCAAAGAGCATATCAGTGACCATGCCTGAAGGTTGACAGGATGTGAACACGCCTACTGAGTTTGTTGAATCTGATTTTTCGGAGCAGTTCGAGCTTCTTCTCATACTCGATATATTGCAGCCAGTCTTGCTCATTGCTGCCTTTGCGGATTAGGGAAAGCTCGTAGGCGGACCGTCTCTTGACTATCTCATCTATTTCTTTCTGTGTGTGCCCATAGAAATCAAGCTTAAGCTCTTGCTTACGCCGTTGCTCTGTTCAAAGCATCAGTCCTGCCTCACCCTCGTAAATATCTTTTTCTTTTCCAGATCACGCAGCTCTGGGAGCAGACGCTCGAGGTTGAGCTGGACTCGCTCCATCGCGGGCTAAGCTGCGACGGGACGTGGGCGAGATGAGTGTGACTATTGCATCTTCATGTCCTCGCTGCACCAGCTAGTTGACATGCTTCCACCCTGCAGTCCTGTGCCACTTGTCTGTCTTGTCGGCTTTGCGAAACGTGATCGAGCAGCTGATGCAGCATACAGCGGAGGACCTGGACGGCTTTGCTTTCATCATCAGCATCACATAGACAGCTGCATAGTGAGCAGGTTCAGACAGGCAGTCCATCCAGCCTCACACTCTGCCGCGATGTCCTTCATGGGTGGGCCTGACTGCGGCCCGGTCAATCCGCTGCAATCACTCCTCAAGTCGCACGAGCAGGATGCCTCCATCCAGCGTGACAGGTTCCAGCAGATTCCCACAGCTGGAACAAGCAATGGCGCAAGCATGCGAACCCAGCATGCTGCATCTATGGGTCCCATGACTCAGGCAGATCTGGATCGCGAGATGCAGCAGTTCTCGTTTGGCTTGCCGGGACAAATGCACGCCGGTCCGTCAGCCGGTTCAGCCAATGCTTTTGCTATGGAAGCCATGCAGAGAGAGCTTGCACAGGCTTCGCAAGCTGTTTCTAGTCCACCACAAGGATCTTCAGAGTCAGGTCAGCCTAGAAAGGCAAATACTTGATGTACAGTATAAGGTGCTGACACGTTGACTGCTTGCCACTACACCTCCCTCAAACAGCTTGGGCGAAGGAGTTCCCCCATGCCAGAGGTGCAAGTCCTAGTATCGCTCAGCAAAGTGAGTCTGTGTCCCCCGTACCGTTCGTATGCAGACTGCTCATTCCAGTGTCTGCCGTAGACCCTGCATGGCGTCAAGCGTTCCTTTCCCAAAACGCACCTTCACAACAGGCGGGACCCTCTCAGCAGATTCCTGGTTCCATGCAAAGTGCGATGCCCATGCGGTACCAACCACAAATGCCCATGTACAATCCTATGTTCATGCAGCAGCAGCCAATGTACAATCCACAATACCAACGACAACCTGAAGTGGCTTCAACAGCTTCGAAAGGCAAAAGCCGCTTTGTTGAACTAGATGACAAGACCTGGGAAGCGGAATTTGCAAAGTTGGAAGAATCAAAGACAGAACAACAAGGTGTGGCGCATACACCGGATGCTTTCGTCGATGCCGAGACAGTTCAGCCTGAGGAGATCCCTGACGAAAGCGATGCACAGTTCTTGGCTAGTCTTGAACATACATGGAAGAATCTCAAAGACACTTTAGATTCATCCAAGCTTAATGATCAAGAGTTAGCGGCTTGGGAAGCACAGTATGGTACTAGCCTGGCTGATCTTGATGGAGGAGACTATGAATACAACACCGGCATCAACCCCTTCAATCCAGCTGAATTTGACAAATGGCTCAAAGACGCTACATCTCAGCCATACCCTTTTGTGGAAAAGGATGACAATCCATATATTCAGTCTTTCGATCCTTTCGCAGAAGGTCAAAGATTGCTCAGGGAAGGACATCCGCTTGCTGAGGCTGCACTAGCTTTCGAAGCTGCATGTCGTCAAAATGAACATCGCGGAGAAGCCTGGAAGGCTCTGGGAGAGACTCTGGCGGCAGATGAGAAGGAGCTGAAAGCCATCAAAGCGCTTGAGCGTGCTGTAGCCTGCCCAGACGACGGTGGTGAAGGCGCCTGGATGTCACTGGCTATCTCTTACGTCAACGAGGGACAGGATATGCGTGCTTTCGCGACATTGGAGAAATGGATTACGCATATGTATCCTACCGCGAGTCAGACTGGATCTATCCCGTCCACCAACAATGCCGATCCCTGGTCAACGCAAAGCAAGATCGTTGAGCAGTTCCTAAATGCTGCTAGAATGGGGCCAACGGCTCGAAACGGAGGTAACAGAGACGGGGGCGCCATGGTGGACGCTGACGTACAAAGTGGCTTAGGCGTACTATACTATACTGCTTCGGACTATGCGCGAGCTCGGGACTGCTTCGAAGCGGCACTAAATGCTAGACCAGATGTAAGTCAAAGGCTTTGTAGCCGTTTTCAGCGGGCAAATCTGATTTATTGGTGGTCTTGCAGGATTTCCTTCTGTGGAACCGCCTTGGAGCTACTCTTGCCAATGGAGGTCAACCTGAGGAAGCCATCGAAGCATACCGCAAAGCCTTGGAGCTCCGACCTACTTTCACTCGAGCAATCTACAATCTGGGTGTTTCTTGTCTAAATATTAACTGCTTCCATGAGGCCGCAGAGCATTTGCTGGCTGCACTCGAGCTGCACAGGAAAGATCAGCTGGTCGGTAAAGGAAAGGGACCTGAGAAGAACGACACACTTGGTCTCGATGATGGCAGTGAGAACTTGTGGAGTACGCTGAGGAGAGCTTTCATGTGTATGGACAGACAGGACTTAGCGGACAGAGCACACCCTGGAGGCGATGTCGATAGCTTCAGACGAGAGGGTTTCGAGTTCTAAGCCATGCCAATGCAACCCCGTCGTCAATTTCGCTTTAGATGTATTACTGACGTGCCTCCCGATGATTGCTCCCATCTACTTCTGACTACAAGCATCTTTTTACACATTTACAAATCCGGCCTGCCTGTTTCAGCTTTCCTGTTCAAGATGCTGTATGCACAAGGTAACTTATCAGCTAGGATGCATTCGCGAGTTTACTAAACTTACTCTAAAAGCTCGACTTCGAAAATCAAGGTAGAGTCTGGAGGGATGGGACCAGATTCGTCGTCGCCTGTGAATATCATCGGTCGAAGCAGGATCCGTAAGCACGACAGTCGGCTTTCTTACTTGCTGGGTCTCAGCTTACCATATGCCAAATGGGGTGGGATCTTCAACTTTCTCTTTTCTGTTACATTCGCCTGTCAGTGGAATGCTGGCAACAGTGTACGGCCTTTTTAAGACTAACCTCCTATGCACATGTCAACAAGACCCTTCAAATGAAGCATCATCAGTGCGTATTCTCCGGCGTGAAGTCTTGCCGATGGCACTACGCACCTGATCCCAACCTGGTATGACCTGCTTCGTACCTAGCGTGAACTCGAACGGTTGGTTTCTCGTCCTTGAAGAGTCGAAAGACGAGCCGTCTTCTAAAAACCCATCATAGTGCATGCTGCCGAGTAGTAGTACCAGTTGATACACACGTAAGGTTTATTGTTACAGGACAAGACGTTATCCATATTGATTATTTAGGAGGGAAAAAAGTCAAAGTTAGATCTAGAGGGGCAACCTTCTAGTCATATTATAAGTCTCGAAGCACCTGAGAAGATCTCCTGCAACGGTATAGTCAGCACTTTGCTGCTCAGGGTAAGCTTTGGTTGTTCACCCACCAGCTCGCGACTTGATCGGACAATCAGCAGGTTTGTACTTGACGCCTGTCGTGAATTCGCCGTGGCACACACAGGCATAGGTCAGCTGCTAAGATCCATCATCTCGAAAGCTTGTGTAGTGTGTAGTGGCTATTGGAGTATACAGAGAGTAGCTTCGAATCTGATCGCTACGCACCTATCCGAAGCTGCTGTGATCCTGTAGGACCGCGACTGTGACCGTTGCCATGCGCCCAGGCAGATGCTGCAGCAATCAAGCCAAGTAGAATGAAGTCGCGCATGACGGTATGGAGATCTGAGCTTGATTGACGGTCGTGCCCTGGCGCAAGAAAGAAAGGCAATCCTGATGTGTCTTGAAAGGTCCGGCCCGGCAGAGCTAGGCCATTGTGGCAAAATATCCTGAAGAAGATCCGATATTCGTACAGTTTTCATCATGCTAGTAGAGCAACAACAGGATCATTGTGGTATCGGCTACATGATCTAAAGAGGTTCTCGACTACTTCAAAAGCTCAGACTCGCGGCTGCCTCATCGAGACTGCTACTCCTGTGAACAAACGATACATCCATACAAACCATATTCACGATTCAGATACAAGTCGAGATATCCTGTTTGCATTGGATGAGTGACGTTCTCTGTCTGCGGAAATACGCCGATCCGATGCAAACAGGATATCTCCACTCGGATTGTAGTTTCTGGTCCACCGATACCTCCTTTGCTGCATAGCATTGGGCATAATTTTCTACATCCAGGACTTGTTTATTGAGACTTCTTTCCGTTCTCTTCCTCGTTGTGTGGTATCTTGGCTTTTCCAAAGGTGTGCCTTGAAGATTCTTTCGCCATCTTCCACCGCGGCTTTCGCACAGATGCAACTAATCGTGGTGGTCGGACAGTATGATAATATTCCTCCCTTGACGAGCAGCACCCTGACTGCTAACATCGTACTCTGTTTCGCGCTCGTGTAGCTATGCAGCAGAACATGGTTCATCTGAGCAGGGCGATTCCTTTTCTGCTTTCATGACCTAAGTTGATCCGAGGAGTTCGTAGTGATCTGTGGACATACAAAATAGATCATCAATACCCAACATTCAAGGATGGTTTGGTAGAATGAACAAAAGCGCACCTTCCATGGAAAAGGGACTACATCGTTATTCATAATGGGCGGAGCTATTACAATAAGCACACGCATATGTTCAGCTTCGCTAGAAGGTTACTTAGCACGTCAAATTACTTTCGAGCTTACTGTTAGCTTTATGTTGATCCGTGAATGTGACCAGCTCCATCAAGAAAGTGGATAATTGTGCTTTTGTGACTGCATCGATCTTGTTGCGTTCTATGGGGGTCAAAATGAGGAGAATGCACGTGAGCCTTCGAGCATGTCTACAAGCACTCGTCAAGGGCGGCTCTCACCTCGTTCGGTCTGACCAGAAGCTATCTCAAAGACAAGTTTGTATTCCTCCCAAGGTATTTCCCTGTACCAGCGATATGTTCAGAAAGGCGTTATGGACAATCAAACGACTGCTCGTTTCGTGGCCAGAGGACGAAAGAGATTCGTACTTACTCTACACTCTTGCTATACCAAGTCCTCTTGATTCTTTCTTTGCAGAATGAGATAATTACTTCTGCTCTCTTGCCTCTTGTCGTAGTTGTACCTTGTGATGCAGTAGTACTGATTCCCGCAGCAGTAGCAGCTCTGTAGATCTCATCCACTTTGCTCTCAATGATACTTTCGAGTTCAGGAGGCGTAGGATTGATGCATGGTAATGTTACACCTAGCACATCTCTTGCGCCTGGTTGTATGTTCCCTAATGCACGTTGGAACAGGATGGTACGTATGATTGCGCCAATGCAGTTCTTCGCAATCGAACGCTCGCAAGTCTGTAAAAGCAGTGTCGACAATGTTAACTATCGCTGCTGATCCCTCTGATAACAGCCATTGTGCAGCTCACGAAAGTCGCTTTGAACTGGTCCGCCATGCGGGTCTCGCGACGTGGTATATCGACAAGTTACATGTTCGGCACCGCCGTGGTTACCACAAGCGAGAGTGGCGGAAACGGCACTTGGCAATTAATGCAGTTACTGCTACCTACGCTAAACAATGAGTAGTATACAATGGTCGTGTGAGAGATATCTGCTAGTCCTCAACTGCTCATGCTTATCATCACTGTTCTTCATGTTCTCACAGTATCGGTTCTGGATTCAGTTTGGAACATGACCCTCATCGTTCTGACGCGTCTTGCCGTTCCTGATGTTTTTAGGTGCAGCTTCTTCTTCCTCCTCATGCACCGTAACGTGTAAGTTAGGAAAAGCCTTCCTAATTTCTCTATCCAGATATTTCAAGCCCCACATTTCACACCGTTTATGCCCCACGGCTAATACTGACATACCGTTCTCTCTCGCTGCCTCTAAACCCGAATCTCTAACAGCCCCTGTCAAGCACAGTATCTCCTCTGGTCTTACCTCGAGCGATCTTGAAACTTCTACTATACGTTCTATGATCTCAGGATTAAAGGCATTTAAGCAGGCCAACGCTTTGACTTTATTATTCTTCTCATCGCTGGATATATGTAAAGCTTCGTGCCCATCAAAAGCTTTTGACAGCCTTTCAGCGTAAACCTGTATCGTTTGAGGACTCTTTAATAGGCCCACTAAGCCAATTCGCCTTTCTGGATCATTCTTGTAACCTTGAATGCAGTGTCGTGTCGTCTTTCCAGTTGTGGAAGTAGGTAGCACGAACTGTTCATCTGCTAGTGCTTCATTCCATCCTGTAGTGAGTAGTTCATCGTATCTCACATGGGAAGCCAGCACCAAGGTACCGTGCTACATGAATCAACAAATATAAGCGATGTGTATGAGTTGTAATGACGTCTTCCAAACATACCGGTACGCGTCTTCTATCAAGCCTGAAAGGGCGATGTAAGAATAGTATAGATCTAGCTTTCGCATTTTGATTTTTGCTGAGCGTTGAATAAACAGCTTCACTTGGTGTGAGTGATAGAACCAGATTCGAGGCTACAAATCGAGTTGTCGAAGGATCATACGGTCGATTTGGAGGAAGGGGAGAGTGGTACAGCAGTTCTTCATTGGGCAGTATCTTGCTGAAGAACTTGAAGACGTCAGCATGCTTGAGGGACATGTGGGGAGCGGGTCAGTATAGTATGCATAGGTGCTATGTCGGGGAACGAGATCTGCTTCAGACGTCTCTAAGACTGTTGGCGATCGCGAACATATCCATCACGTGTCGAAAATGGACATAGATGTAGTTATTAGTGGATCCCTCTTGTAGGGGATCCTGCTCAGCTAGCTATCTCTCCTACACAGGTGGTTTGGTGTGAGCCGCGATCTTGCTTCCGAAGTTGAGATATTCCGGCGTGTGCGTCTGTCGGAATTGACGAGGAAAGCTCGCGGAAAGCTTCAGATGATCTGGGCGGTAATTCCGGGCTTAGTGTGCTAGAAGGACATACGACGCTACTGCAACACAAGACAAACTTCGTAGACTTAGTCGATCCTACCTATGTGTCTAGCAACAATTGTTTCTCGAACATTCAATTACCGTTCCTTCGGAGATCCGGATTTTGAAAAAACACGTGTTTGTCTACCGTCCGTTGCCGGGATTGCAGGATAGATGCGATGCCTGATGATACAGACAGAAGCGAGCATCGCAGTGTACAATATTGAATAAGCGAAGAGCCACAGTATTGAAGTCTAGATGGCCCCTCCATGCAATGTTGAAAGGGTCAGCAGAATTGAATGATTTGGTTGATCATAAAAAATTGCGAAGAAAAGGTCATGCATGGCGTTGCATAGCATCACCTGACCTCGAAAGCAGCACAAACAAAAAACTGCAGAAGCGGGCGAGAAGGCGGGCGAGGCGCAGACTGTTGAACTTGCTCTGAATGTCTTCGCCTCTCTACTCTGGTCCATACAATACCCTTCTCTCCCCACACTTCCTCCGACTGACCTAAGTTCGTGACCGCCATCGCACCTTGAACCACCACCGGTGACCTCGCCACCGTCGAGCACGAGGTCATCATCGCATCTGCAAGAAGTGCCAATCTCACTTTAGAAGACTCGTTGATTCCACTCCCAATACAATCCACTCTACTCGGTCTGCACTTGTGAAGCTGTAAGTAGACCTGCGCTTGTCACAACATCACACACTCACACGGCTCATCCGGCGTACACCTCACTTGCATTTAGGCACACCTGACCGCAATAGCACAACCCGCCATGAGTTCGCCAGAACGAGCAGCAGACGTGCAGACCAACGG
The DNA here is from genome assembly GCA_022813105.1 of Cystobasidium onofrii. Lineage (NCBI taxonomy): Eukaryota > Fungi > Basidiomycota > Cystobasidiomycetes > Cystobasidiales > Cystobasidiaceae > Cystobasidium > Cystobasidium onofrii. The sequence goes on from JAKLNA010000018.1 coordinate 47,308, forward strand.
CACGTCTGTCACCGTCAACGGGCACTCGCCGTCCACCTCCCTCAAGCCTGGTTCACTCCTCAGGTGAGTTGTTTGCCGAACAGGCACACCGCCGTCCAAAGAAGCCTCAGCGCGATTGTGCGACCAATCTGCACAAATAGATGTGTCGCCCGACGATGGCACCTTGAAAGGTTTTGTTGTGCTAGTTCGAAGACCATGTAGGCTGACACGCATCCACCTTTCTCTCTCTGTTAATCGTTCGCTGCTGCTCTGTCGGAATGTCACAACCGACCTTGCTCATCCATAACCATGACGATGATCGGACGTGGCTCCATTATCTTCACGGCTCGCCATCACTCGGCTACTACGTTCCTAGTGTCCCTGGTACTCCCGGTACTCCGAGACACACAGTCACTCCTGATATTGGCTATCAAGACATTGTAAGCACTCCTCATGTTCTTTTTAGTCCCTTAAAGCATTGCCATATGCAACAAGGTCAAAGGATAGAAGCATGAATCCAGTCAACTGACAACGTGACATTTACTGTTCCTATCATAACTGCCTGCTCCAACAGGTCTTCAGCGGAAAGAAAGCACAAGCTGCTAGGGTAGAACAGAAAGTTAAGGAATCTGGCTTCATCCCTGATAATCTCGTACACGGAGAGGTAGAATGGTATGTAGTCTACTTCCCACCTCGATGTCTTTTTTCCCTCCTTTTATACTGACGCCTCTCAATGACTTCGACAAACAGGTTCTTCAGTTCCTTAGGTATGAACTGCGACCTTGAATGAATAGTCCGCCTACTACCTAGTTGCAGTGGCTGACATCGGAGCTATGATATTTAGGAATCGACGATACATACTTTCAGAATGCAAGAGTAGAAGAAATCGTTTCTCATGTCATTTCTCTGTATGGTTCCAAGATGCTCGCTTATGCGAGGGAAGATCAGAAATTGGATATTAACCTAGAGAAGGAGAGTGATAAGGATGCTGTGAGAAATCTCTGCCTTACCTTTAGGCTCAGAGGGAGGTTGCTGAGCATTTTCTCCCCTCATTCTTCGTTGATAGTTATACATCAACACGAGCATGCCAGGCATAACAGATCCCAATGGCCCTCAAATTGAGAAGAAGTTGGTCCTTTCAGCTGGATAATGACTCCACGATGATTGTAGAAGAATGTCCTGATCATCTCTTATGTCATGCAGGATTGACGAAAAGTATCTGGACGATTCAAATTCACATAAAGCTTTCCGACTAGAGACGTATCGTTCTTCTGGCAATCCTTCAAAGGGTTTAGCACATCGTAAGCTGTTTACTCGTCACAATGAATATGCTTGAATAGTAACTTCTTACTGACAAGTGCCCTGCAGAGCTTCGATGCTACTTTGTCTCCCAATGCGAATTCGAGAACCCTGATGCGGACGAGCACGAGGGCGATCTACACAAGATTAGCGCAAAACAATTCATGGACAAGGTAAGCTCTTCGATGAATTGGTTGTCTCAACTTTGGTTTTTGAAGAAAGCTGATAACGGAAATCTTCGCTCTCAACTGTTTTTGTTACCAGGTCTCACCAAATACGCTCGATATCTACCAAGGAGTGATGAACAGCGCCTTGAAACGAACGGGTCCAATTGTAGAATGCTATGAAGTAGAAGGATCAAGTGAAAGAAGAGTAGTCATTTGCTTCAAACAAGGTACTGTTAGCGGATTCTTCTCCGCTCTTTCAAGTTTATATCATTTCTATGGTCTCTATTCGGATCGAAAATATGTGGAGCAATTCTCAAATGGCTATACTATCATTTCCATGTATCTCAAGCCACTAAGGTGAGAAGATTTTCACCATCCATAGGCTTATCATCATACCGCTTTGACTGATTATAAACGATTCTTTCGCTGCATATAGAGGACCTCCTATCGACGCTTCAATCATGCAGATCATGCGAGAGGCATCCCTTCTCTTCTGCCTTCCGAAGAATCCGTAGGTTTTATACTGGGTTTCCCATAGCATGAGTCGATGCTAATCCTACCGATGAATACAGGTTCTACACGCCTACAAGCGGGCACGCCGTCCAGGAGGCTGCCTATGCCAATGTCGGTTGGATCTTTGCGTAAGTGCCGCTAAGATTAGTGTGCGGATCAGCCTTTACGGGTTAAGGGCTGAAATGTGAGCAATCTTGCAGACAACACTTCCTGAATCGCCTTGGGTCACCCTACATGGCGCTGCGCAGACTGATCAATGAGAACGACCCAGCTCAAGCGCAAACGCTGAATGACATTCGACAGAAACTTCGTTCAGAGACTTTCACTCGACAATCAATTTTGGAAGTCATCCAAAGCTATCCTCAGATCATTCGATTGCTCTACATCCAATTTGCGATGACACACTACATCGAGGCGCAAGGTGCTCAGCTCGTTCCTACACTTTCATATCAGCGTCTTCACACCGATCAGGTCTTGAGCGATGATGAGCTGCACGCTAGAGTTCGCAGGGCGGCAGCAAATACACATGATCTTGAAGTCTTGCAAAGCTTCTTAACATTCAACAAAGCAGTGTTAAAGACGAATTTCTACCAACCTACGAAAGTTGCACTTTCATTTAGACTAGATCCTTCTTTCTTACCGTCTGTTGAATATCCTAATACCCCTTATGGATTGTTCTTCGTCGTCGGATCAGGATTTAGAGGATTCCATTTGAGATTTAAAGATGTCGCTCGTGGTGGTATTCGAATTATTAGATCTAGAAATAAAGAAGCTTATTCGATTAATGTCCGAAACCTTTTCGAGTAAGTGCAGCTTTACAGTCCTCATGCTGTGAAGATATATGATATATCAGGGGCTAACTTGTGATTTGCACCTGCAGTGAGAACTATGCACTCGCATCAACGCAGGCGCTCAAGAATAAGGACATTCCAGAAGGTGGTGCAAAGGGTACTATTCTGCCCGAGTAAGCAGGAGAGTTCGCCTTTTAACTACGATCTTCTCTACTAACTTTGCTTGTGTTTCTGCTCAAATGTCAGCCTTGATGCAAAGCCTCGTGTCTGCTTTGAGCAGTATGTCGATTCTATCATTGATTTACTCATCCCTGGCAATTCACCGGGTATCAAGGAGAAGATTGTGGATCTTTACAACAAGGAGGAAATTCTGTTCTTTGGACCTGATGAGGGTACCGCCGATATGTAAGTCTCTTTTCCATTTCTACCTTGATGTTCTTTCCTAAATTAGGCTGTTGTGCAAACCCGCAGGATGGACTGGGCTGCTCTACACGCGCGCGAACGTGGCTTGCCAGGCTGGAAATCGTTCACTACTGGAAAGAGTCAAGCACTTCTCGGAGGTGTTCCGCATGATCTGTTCGGCATGACCAGCTTGTCTGTCCGTCAGTATATCGTCGGCATTTACCGCGAGCTAGGCCTCGATGAAACGCAAATCACCAAGATTCAGACTGGCGGTCCTGATGGCGATTTGGGATCCAATGAGATTCTGCTAAGCAAGGATAAGACAGTGACGTGAGTGCAAATCAGCGTAACTTGATGGGGAAAGTAGAGGAACTGATGGGCCACTCTGTGTACAGCGTCATCGACGGCAGTGGAGTCTTACACGATCCCGCAGGTATCAATCGACCAGAGCTCATTAGACTCGCAAAGGAGAGGAAGATGATCTCCCACTTTGACGTATCGAAATTGGGCAAGGATGGATACCGTGTATTGGTGGAAGACCAAGACTATAAACTACCAAGCGGAGAAGTCGTGCCTGATGGCGCGGAATTTAGGAACAATGCTCATCTCCGCTACAAGGCGGATATCTTCGTGCCTTGTGGTGGAAGACCCGAGTCCATCAACCTCTCGAATGTCAAGCAGATCATTGATGAAGAAGGTAAATGCAACTTCAAGTACATTGTTGAAGGAGCGAATCTCTTCATCACACAGCAAGCTCGTCTCGCTTTGGAGAAGGCCGGAGTTATACTGTTCAAAGACTCCTCTGCCAACAAGGGAGGCGTAACATCTTCTTCTTTGGAAGTATTGGCTGGTCTCGGACTGGAGGATGAGGAGTTTATCGATTTAATGACTTCTCAACGTGAAGAGGGTCTGTCGGATCTTTACCTGAATTACGTACAAGCTATCCAGAAAGTCATCACGACTAATGCTGCGATGGAGTTCAATTGCCTATGGAAGGAACATCATGCTACCAAGCGACCTTTCACTCTCATTTCTGATGACATTGGAAAGCAGCTTATGGAGCTTCAAACTGAGCTGTAGGTGCTTTCTTTCATGTCGTGCACAAGGACGCGATTGTCGCTGATCGTCTGCCTATTCTAGGGAAAACTCCGACCTCTGGCATTACGACGCTCAAGCGACGAGAAAAGTTCTTTCTCTCACCATTCCTCAGCCTCTGATAGATCAAGTTGGTCTTGATACCCTCATTCAACGACTACCCGAACAATATGCCAAGTCAATGTTCTCAAGCTATGTCGCTTCTCGTTTCATTTACGAACATGGTGTACGTGCTTCGCAGGTCGATTTCTTGCAGTTCTTCACATCATTAGGCAAGCGATAGATCATAAACAGTGAAAATGTCACAAACTAGCTTTGCTTGACCATGTAATTATACACCGATACTGGTCAGGCTTTAGGGAATTTCGAATTTTGGAAATACACACGAATGCGGTGTTGCTCTATGCATCTGTGGTCTGGTTGCTGTGTCTGTACATCAATAGCAGTCTCACTTCTCTAATGATCTGCTCGTATGCCTGCATTCATACGACAGCAACGAATACTCGCTCTTCTACACTTCATATCCACGTCGACCATACGTACTGAAGGTCACTCTTGCATGGCCCGATCGCTTTCCGAGATGACGACACCGCATCCGCAGACATGTCACTGTGAGCTGAGTGAAAGGCGGATCTCTGGATTTCTGTCTCTCTTCTTTCTTCAGTTCGTATCCGCACATCTTACGTACAACTACATCCACATACTTATTCAAACATGCTCACCACCACTGCATCCCGCACCCTCTCTCGCGCAAGCGCAGGTCGAATCGCATTCGCCGCTGCAAGACCCGCAGCTGTCCTGCCTGGCAGAGCGTATGCTACGGTTCCTCCCACTCAGGAACCTTTGAACACACCCAAGCCTGGCGCTCAGCCCGGTCCTAGCCCACCTGCCCCCGCTGGAACCAACCCTGTTGTCATCATCGGTGGTGCAGCCGCACTTGCAGCGTGAGTTTTCCCCCCGTACCTTCGAATGTGGAGATCGCTCGAAGCTGAACAATCATGCATTTGCTCATCTAGTCTCGGTGTCTACTTCTTCACAAGAGTAAGCGTAGTCAGGACGTCGGCACTGATGTCGTTGCATTACTGACACTGCTTCATATCATCCTCGTGCAGCCCCAGGATGCAAAGCAACAACTGGGACAGGCTGAAGCTAAAGCACGTCAGGGTGCCGATCATGTTGGAGAAGCTGTAGACTCGCTCAAAGCCGCTGGTCAGGAAAAGTACGAAGACTTGAAATCAGAAGCCAGCAAGAAGGCTAGAGAGCTTGAAGCTGAGGCTGAGCGATTGAAGAAGGCTGGTGACCGCAAGTGGCAGGAAGTTAAAGCTCAGGCTGAAAAGTGTGAGTGCTTAGCTGCATTTCACCTAAGCTATTTAAGAGATGCAATCTGACTGACATTCTGTAATGTCTATACAAACAGCCTATGAAGACGCTCGTCGCGAAACCCAGAGCCTCGGAAACAAGGCCATCAGTGATGCAAAGTCTGTCTTGCATCAGACAGAGGCAAAGGGTGATGAAGTCAAGGCTAAGGCAGAAGCTGAGGGGTAAGTCACTAATAGTCTCGTTCAGAGCGCCTAGCGAGATGTACGTGTGCTGATTAGACTGGTTCTCCACAACAGCAAGAAGAAGGGTTGGTTCAGCTAGTGGTGCATTACAAATACTCTTCTACAGACGGCCTCGAAGTCGTTTCACAGGTTTTGTCGCTTTCTCGCATGTATCCGTTAGTAAAGAAGACAAAAGTTACATTCACTGCAATACATGGCAAAGGATAGTAAAATACCAGTCATCCAAAAGTTCCCCCTGCGGCGAGGATGCTCCCATCTTCTTCATGAACGATATGCTGGAGTGAAAGCTTAGTATAACACGAGTGGTCTCCGGCTGCCAAATGCTCTGCAATGTGGTTATCCGCATCTTCAGCGAGCTGTCAGGTTGGCCTTCAGTGATTTCGATGCATTCTGACTGAAGACAGAGGTCTACTTAACATTTCTAATCTTCCCTGAGGACCAAACGTAGTCAACAAGTCTACGTATTGCCGGATTTACGACTGAATATCGCTGAGAGACTGCTGATCTTTTCGGCAAAGTAGTCCATACTCTAAACGTATACTAGAGCTGATCGGAACAACCGCAAGACGAGGAATTCTTGCACATAAGGCTCAAGAGTCCGTTTGGGCCTTTGACGCCCATATAAAAGTATTTCTTGTTAATGTAAGGTGTACTTTAGCACTTTGAAACCTCCTATTTGATAATTCGGGAAATTGGTCCAAGTGCATTTCCCGCGTTGGATGCTGTCCATGCGCACCAGGTACAATATTTCCCGAAGGTGTTCAAACGGAGTTGTAATGATCAGTTGACATTAAGAAAGCGTTAAAACACTTGTTTGAAGCTTTTATAAGCTTGTCCTATATGTCTAGAAGTACTCAGCCGGCGTTTCGAAGGGATTAGAGGACATAATGAAAATTTGACCGATATATACAGCAACTGAGGTCTTTTTTGAATCTTCTATCCCTTAATGAAGTCCATAGGAGTCATATAATTGCCGTTCAAGCATCGTAAAATGACTTCGGGAAAAAACCAATGTCCGCGCAGTCTCCGCGGAGCAGCAGCAGTGCATCAGCCAGCAAGCCATACTGCCGGCCCAAACGCAACGTACCAACTGGATTCTTTGGGGCTTGACGCCTTTCCCTTAGAGTAGCATGTTTTTTTTGAACGTGGTACGTTTAACATCCTTGTAAACTCGTATCTCCGACTACATATGTAGGTCGCACTGAGAATTGTAGACACGCAACCAGAAGATCGTGCACGTGACATAATCTGGCTTTTTCGCTGGACCTCTCAGTCCTTTGCAATAGCGATGTAGATGGACCATGCATTACCTTGTGCTTCAGAATCGATGTTTTGAGTTGAGACTGAGATTCTCAAGTTGATGATCGTCAAGGACGGTGTAAATCGTGTAACCGATTTTCTATCTACCAATGTGGTGGTGATTCGAATAACTGAAGAATAAGGAGGCGATGAGGCGAATTTCCCGAATGAATGCAAGCGACTAGAGAGTCAGTCCAGTGCACTAATATATGACTCAGAGTATGCTTCTGTCCTGCAAAGTAGGTGTCCATCCCTCGTAGCCTGCTAGATGCAGCCTTCAATGGTTTTGTTGGCATGACCGGTACTGTTAGGCGTTTTATCACTCGGTTAAAGCTCATAGCGCGCTTCCAGCCATAGTAGCCAGGTTAAATGACCAGTAGGAACCTCTGGACTACTTCATACAACTCTGCGACGAACTTGGGAAATCTGTCCAGAAGTGCCATTAGCAAAAGATATTCTTACAGGGATATGGGCGAATGAACTGTCGATTTTGCAAACCATACATTCTGGCTTTCGATGCATCTTATAACGCTGTCTGAGCAGTCCGAATTGCAGAAAACCACGCAAGGATGACAGGTACGCGCAAAGTGCGATACTTTGTCCATAGGTTTGGTAAGGGAGGCGTATCAAGCCGTAGATCACGTGATTTTCCCTGCAGGTGACGGATCATAGCTTGTCTCTATAAGACTGATTGGGCCGCACAACCACCTACAGCGTAGTAAAACGGTCAATGCATAAAGGTTGCCTCGAATGTCTCGAGCGTGGTACTCCACGCTAGGTACGTGCTTGGATAGACGTCACTTGTTCTTCTTCGGAAGCTTCTTGATCGAGAAGGAAAGATTCGAAATGCTATAACGTGACATGCTAGAGTAATTCTCAGCTTGGCGAGTGGGACAGAGTGTATAAGTTATCAGGTGGTCTGTTCTGTCTGACACTCGCTTCCACCAATCTGCCAGTCGTCCACCATGAAGCTCTTCCAGCTGGCTGCTGCAGCCCTCGCAGCGTGCTCAGCTGTCGGCGCTCTTCCCCAGCCTCAAGGCGCATCTTCCCCGCCTTCCTCATCAAGCAACCCCACGGCAAGTGCAACTGCATCTTCTGGCAGAAGCGATGGAGGCTCGCTCTCGATGCCGGGATCAGCTTCCACCGTCGCTACGAGCATATCGACTGCCGTCCCATCTCCCACCGTAGCCGTCTCATCACCTCTCTTCAGTGCCGCTCCGCCACAGCAACAAGCTTGGTGTGCGGGCCGACCTGGTAGCCGAATTTACTGCCCTGGAGAAATCCTACAGACAGTACAACTCGCTGAGCTATATGCCGATTCGAAGACGTTCGTCGATAAACCGACTATCGCATCGGAAGATGTTGTCGTCGCTGCTTTCGCCAACGTAACCAGTGCGAATACCATCGAATCTCTTGTCAACTGGATCAATACCTACTTTGCTGGTGAAGGTCTGGACGTCCTACCTGCTGCGATTCCCAACTTTGATGAAGATCCTGGCTTCCTTGACTATGTTCAAGATCCGTACATCAAAGGCTGGGTGAAACAGGTACACGGTTAGTAGATTGATTGATCAGATTGACCAACGTCGGGACTCTCAAAGTTACTAATGCCGGACTGGACATGCAGGTTACTGGAGAGACCTCGTTCGTGTCAACGTCGTCAACGAGAGCTGCAGCGAATGCGTCAGCTCGCAAATTCCTCTCAATCGGTCATTCGTTGTTCCGGGCGGAAGGTTCAGAGAGAATTGTGAGTGAAATACAGATATTCATGTTGTTTCGTGTATAGCGAAGTCTGACTATCATCGCAAAGACTACTGGGATTCATTCTTCATTCTAGAGGGTCTACTCACTAGTGGACTACAAGATTTAGCCAACAATACAATCAATAATTACCTAGATCTGATAGATGATATCGGTTTCATTCCAAATGGCGGAAGAATTTACTATCTCAATCGTTCTCAGCCTCCTCTATTCACTCAAATGCTTTATCTCTACATCAAGAGTACCAACGATACTTCCTTCCTCGAAAGAGCAGTCAGACTGAATGACCAAGAATTGCAGTGGTGGGACAGGAACAATTCAATTACTGTTACTGGACCTAGCGGACAAAGCCATTTCACTCATTCATATACCGTCAATAACTCTGCTCCTCGTCCAGAAAGTTATGCTGAAGATTGGCAGACTGTCAATGGCCCGATAGGCGGACCCTATCTGAACCTTAGCACGGATCTGTACTCTGATTTGGCCAGTGGTGCCGAAAGTGGCTACGATTACAGTGGTAAGTCCAAATGCCCGTTGGCAAGGTATAAGTGTACACTAAGACCATACTGCAGCCGGAAGATGGTTCACCAGCCCCGAATTAAACACCGACGATACGACCGCTGGTCTTCGAACAATTGATATCAACGAGATTGTTCCAGTCGATCTCGAATCTATTCTCTATCGAAATTATCGCCAAATTGCAGAAATGTATGAAATGATTGGTAATTCATCAAGAGCTCAATATTGGTCAGATAGAGCAGATAAGAGTCGAGCTGCGGTCATCGACCTTCATTGGGACTCTGAAGCTCTGGCTTTTAGAGAGTATAATTTGACTTCCGGGGCATTGGTACCTAGATGGTCTATCGCCGGCTACTACCCTTATTGGTCTGGCATCTTCCCTGATGAGGTAACACAGAGCGCTAGCACGGCTGAGAAGGCTTTCAGCGGCCTAGCCTACCTTACAGCACAGTAGGTTGTGCTCAACAACTTTCTCGAGCTTGCATCTGCTGACGAAGTAACGTTAATGTCCTTTACACAGCTATAACGGTAGTATTCCAATCACTCTCTACGAAAGTGGACAGCAGTGGGATTGGCCAAACGTCTGGCCACCCACCCTGTATATCACAGTCAAAGCAATAGAAAATATCCCAAGAAACGTCTCTCAAGTCACAAGCTTCTCCAATTATAGCACTTCTGCTATCGATTTCGCATACCTACCTTCTAACCATTTCGGTCTCCAACAAGGCGATCTGCCTGGACAACCTGTTCTTGGACAAGACGTCAATATCACTTCTGTTGGTTCGTTTGATGAACTTGGCAATCTGGGTAATAGCTCTACTTTGGGCTGGGCCGATGGTCTGGGTGGGTTTACAGAGGATTTTGAGATAGAAGCAGAGGCTGCATAGCACGCTGAGCTGACCTATTACGACCAGCTACTGCCCTGGTACAACGGTATATGAGCTCTGCCTACTGCAGTTGGTATTCCACCGGAGGTTCCATCCCTGGTCTGCTTGAGCAGCTATCACAGCAAGATCTTAATGCTACTAATAGCGCTGGCAATACCGGAAATATGTTCGAGGTGTGTCCCTTCGGTCCTCTCTAGCTGAGAAGAATATGCTGACGGATGGAACTTCATAAGAAATTCTCCGCCTATGACATTGAGTAAGCATAGGGACAGTCGTGAGACTTCCCAGACATTCCTGACATTGCCTCTTCTATCAGTGCCGCTGGAGCTGGTGGAGAATATCAAGTACAGGCTGGCTTTGGCTGGACAAATGTAAGCGTCTCGCATTCCGAAGTATACACATATCTGACCTTGCTTGCTCCTACAGGGTGTTGCCATCTGGTTTGCTAGGTGGGGCCTCAGCGTATCAGAGCCTGCCGTTTAAGAGTAGCGAAAACTGACGATGCCTTCACAGAAACTACGGCTCCGCCATTCAGGCTCCCGCTTGCCCTGCCATTGAGCTAGAGACTGTCAGTACCGAATCAGCCATGATGGCAGCCCACCGTAACCTAGGCTTGAGACCAAATCTAATTCAGAATTGAAGAACTTTCGGACAGTTTGAAAGACAACCAAGGCTCACAACAGCCATATATGTAGCTTTTCAGTCATACCCGCTCATTCATCCGAAATAAATTTTCGTAGTCACGTGAGGTTCTTATAGCCCGATCAGCTCCAGAGCTTGCCAATTCCTCGCAGCTCCTTCTTTGTTTTGCACTGTCATCTGAGGCTCCTCTTCTAGATAGTTGACACCATGGGTACGGATGCGCTGCTTTGGCGCCTGCTTCTTGATTTACTGATGCCAATGTCTGTGTTTCTCCAGCCGAAGAGCGGCGCGTACTTATCGTCTACTGTGGAGGGACCATCGGTATGCTCGATAGTTCCGCTGGCAAAGTGACCTATCCTGGCTTTCTCTTCGATAACTTGTCGAGTCAAGCAAGATTCAATGATCCAGGTGCAGACACAATCTTCTCTCATTCTAAGGATGTAGCGACGTTTTCTCAATGGCGAAGCAATTCTACATCCCGATCATCTTCGCGGGAACCCAGCCCAGACAGGCGTAACTTCGGAAAAGCCGCAACTTCGAATATATCGCTGCATGTGCCTACAGGCATGAGTAATCCTACTGAAATGGCTGTGATCACCCCCAAAGGACCCATCCGACTGCCGAGCTTGCATACACCGCACTCTTCTGGAAGAAGCGTCAGATATTGTATTTACGAGTATGAAACCCTGGTGGATTCATCAGATATTGGGTTTAATGATTGGATCAGAATGGCAAGCGACATCGAAGCCAATTATGAACATTATGATGCTTTCATACTGCTGCATGGTACTGATACTATGGCATATACCGTATGGCGAGCCTGATTTCTGCGTAACATCTAAAGCTGAGACCGTCCGTTTTTTTCCAGGCTAGCGCTCTGTCATATCTACTTGAGAATCTTGGAAAACCTGTCATCCTAACTGGCAAGTCTTGACGCTTTGAGAAAGGCACAAGAAGAACTAAAATAGGATGAGCAGGTGCACAAATTCCGCTTTCTGAGGTTCGCAATGATGCCGTCGACAATCTCCTGGGAGCACTAGCTTTGGCAGGGAACTTCTGCATACCAGAAGTAACGTAAGTACCGCTGATATTAATACAAACGGCCCCGCTTTCTGAACTCGTCTGTGCCCAGGCTCTTCTTCCATCACACACTATTTCGCGGTTGTAGAAGCACGAAAAGCTCAAGCTTTGATTTTAAGTAAGAAGCATACTGAACGGAGCTTTGCCAAATACTGACGGTATCCCAACAGAGCTTTTTCATCGCCAAACATGTCCCCCTTAGCCAAAGTCGGCATTTCCATCGATATAGACTGGAGGTCGGTACTGAGACCAACAGCCCTGAAACCTTTTCGAGTACACAAGGATCTCTGTCAAGATGTCGCAACGCTACGTCTGTTTCCGGGCATCACTACATCATCCGTTAAGGCTTTCCTCGGATCACCTTTGAAGGGAGTCGGTAAGTGTCACCGTTCTAGCAAACGGATAGCCAGCATTGAATCACTCTGTTCCGCTAGTTCTATGCACATACGGAGCCGGCAACTGCCCTCAGAGACCAGATCTTCTAGCAGCTTTCATGGAGGCCACTGAGCGAGGTGTGGTAATAGTCAATATCACTCAGTGCCAAAAGGGCACAGTCGAAGCACTGTGTAAGTTTTTTCAGTACAGCATTGGAGGCAGAAACTGTTCTAACATTTCTCTCAGACGAGAACGGTCGGAAATTAGCGGCAGTAGGAGTTGTCGGAGGCAACGACATGACGGTCGAGAGCGCCTTAGCCAAGCTGGCTTATCTCTTGGCTAAAGACCTTACGCCTCAAGAAGTCCGCGCACTCATGATTCAATCCATTCGAGGCGAGCTCACTCCGCCCAAGCCAGTCATTACAGACCTTGCTGGCTCGAAATACAGTCGTATGACAAGCCTCTTCTCACGACTGCTACTTCTATCTCCGCGGTCCGGTAGTCTGCCTGGAACCGCAGACCTACTTCGAGTAGCAGGTCAAGGCCCAAGCGACAACGACCTCACATCTGTGGAAGACGCATTGAACCCCTTGCTGGTCGCTTCTGCCGCAGCGAAACCTGACGCGTCACTCGAAACACTGCTCAAGACTCTAGTGGAAGACGACAAGACAGAAGAGAAAACTGGCGAGATGCAAGGCTTAGGCCTCTTGAACAACTTCACCACGCATTCACCGCTGCACATCGCCTGCTTACACGGTAATCTCAGGAATGTGGAGCTGCTGCTACAATATGGAGCTTCCGTCCACCTTCGCGACGTTAGCGGTCACACCGCCCTCTACTACGCTATAACGTCGCATCACGCTTCCCGAGATGAACGCATGGCAATGGTTCTCGCTTTGCGCTCAGCTGGTGCTCATCTCAGTCAACACGAGAAAGAGCTCGCGAATACATCCGTTCACATACACAACGACGCGCAACTTTGGCTTGCTGCTGGCAGGATTCAGTAATGTACCGGCTTCATAACGTTTACTTTGAGTCTCAACATTCAAGGCAATCTTTAGGATTATCGCCGTCCGCGAGGTCAAAGCTTGGGAGGACCCGGTTGTTCCAGCGTATTTGAGGAAGAGACTGAGTCATGTGGACAAGCTTCCGGATAGGCTGCTCCCTTGGCCCGTACAGCTATACCGCCACCCTAGCCGGCGTAAGCCTTAGCAGCGCAATATGTGTTACAAGAAGCATTCTACGTACCAAGGAGGCGATGTCGGTTTCAATAACATCACATATCCTTTCTCTGTCGCGTCGCTCAAAGTACGCTAGGATCCAGGGCAATCCTTGCCAGGCGCCCAAATCAAGTCTCCCAGGAATCCACAGCCTATCATCATGCGTCAAAGTGGGACGAGTCGTCATGTGATAACGAAATCGGACTGCTTCAATAGCTTGCCTGATCCATTGGTGGAACAACGCCACGTCGAGAATTTGAGCTGCTTCTGCACCACCTGAAGAGAATACAGCACTGAAAGGCAAGATCTTCTTCGAGGCAGCTATTGGCTCCTTGAGCACGTTTTAATCTCGCCGATGCAGGTTCTGGCAGCTCTCGATTCAGGCAGTTATTTTTTGCACTGTTCTCGTCTCTACAAAACGGCTATTCCCCGGCTCGCTGGATTTTGAGTCGTTGTCTACAACGTTGGAAAACATACATACGACTGAAGCACTTTATCACGGGAGAATGTTCAGCAGTAGCGGAGATCATTGACGGAGCAGACGAGGAATTAGGGTGGCAACCAGCCTGGATATAGCTTTGCTTTTGGTACTAGACTGAAACTGCAACTGTGGCATTCATATGAGACTTTAAGCGTCCTCTTTGTCGGCCTTCTCCTTTGTCTCAGCCTCTTCTTCGGCAGCAGGAGCCTCAGCGTCGGCTTCCTCATCATCATCGTCAGAGGTACCTTCATCATCCTTGAGAGCAGTGGTGTTGGCTGTCACGTCCGCATCATCGTCATCCTCCTGTAACAGCAAGGATGAGATTAAGAAAAGAAGAGAATCAGCTTCTGCCCTTCAGCTAACGTTGTAACGGAAAAATGTGTGGCGCAATGGCTCATGTGATGCACATTGAACGTACATCTTCATCATCACCTCCAGCTTCTTCAGAAGCTTTGCGGAAGTCGATCTTCTTGCCTCTAGTTCTGGGGCCTGAGATGATGTTGGCGGTGTCGAGAGCAGCGAGTTCGTCTGTACAAATCACGCAGACAGGAATCGTCAACAGTCAGTTTACGCGTTCGGAGCGTGGGAAGGGAGAGCAGAACAACAACGACAAAAGCGCGTTTTTTCGTGTTCATAGAGGAGGTAGGTGATCCTGATGTGACTGGTGTCGACCTCACCTTCGTCTACTTCTGTCTCTTCGACATCGTTGTCGCCAGTGCTGGGTCCAGCTTCAGCTTGCTCGGGTTCCTGGACGTCCTCAGCTTTTGACCTGAGAGCGGGCAAGGAAGCAACACATGAGCCTGGTTAGCATCTGAGTGACCAGACTGAATGTACTGTAGACCTACTTCTTGGTGTCTGCAACCTCTGGGGTGGAGACCTCGTCGACGGATCTCTTCTGAGCGGCGGATTCGGACATCTTGGTTGTATGTGTGTGGTCTAGGGTAGGTGTTGTAGAACGTAGAGGGCTGAGACGCTTGAATGTGCGGCTCTAAGACTGCTTGCAGTTGCTTGCTTGTGATTGTGTTGGTCAGAGAGAGAAAGAGCTGCGTTGCAGGATCAACGCGTGCCTTGTTTCATCTCTCCCTGTCTCTCTCGAAAACGCTGGCCATCGTTCTGGCACAAACGCAAACGTAACACTCCCGCTTGAAGGCAGTATACGGACTGTCACTCGTATGGACGCTCTCTGTACATGAAGTGCTAAACCCAAAGTACCCTACCTGATCGGGAAGCTTTCGGGCTTTGCGTACAACGAATCAATACATTACAATGGTAGACATGGCAGACACTTCTGAGGAAGATGCTGTCGGTCAGCAAGCCTACAAACAGCCCGAGTTCAACTTGACATCGAGACCTACCAATTTGGCAAGCATATCGGCCGAAAGTGGGTCACGTTCTGGTAACTTTTGGAGAAATGCAAAATGGTAGGAGCCACAAAGTATGGTAATATCACAGTAAATACTGATGCTCTTTGACCACTACAGGTCTCCCGATGGCTCCTGCGTGCTGACTCACGAGGAAGATCGTCTGGCCAAAATCTTTGCTTTGTATGTGTGATGAATCACCGGCCCAAACTGTAGCTGAACCTGTTTCAAATAGGCCAACGGAACTCGTAGACATCAGCAGTAGGTGCACTTCAGGATTCTATAAGACATCGATCTGACATATGTGCTCCGACAGCCTCTGTAACTCTTCGCCAGCACCTGGCTCTTCCGCCGGCTCCTGCAGCTATGCTTGGTCTCGAATGGTTTCCTTTCGCCTCTTGTGCTCGCCCCGAGACTTTCTGCTTTGTTCGGAGCGTGAGAGATCTTCCTGTGCAGCTGATCGACGGCAATACTGGCAGGGTGAGCTGCCCATGCATCAAAGTCACGTCAAGACTTGAAAACTGAATGGGATGCAATAGGTGCGCGCCTCTTACGCTATTATAGATCACCAAGAGCGGTTCGTCGGACCTAATAGCATGACCTTCAGCCCTAGCGGTACCAAGTGAGTCCTACTCGGAGCAGGTCTGCCAGACGACAGAGCTGAAAAGTAAAGCAGACTGTACTGTGGCTTCGAGAACGGCATAGAATGCTTCGATGTTGCAAATCCAGGAGCCCACGGAACTAGACACATGCTATCCCCTTCTCGCAGGGCGAAGCAAGGGCAGAAAGGCAAGAGATTGCAGACCTCAACAAGCTTTCATCCGTGTCGCGACTAACCGATCTGTGCTTTCCACCTTAGGGCTGATATCTGCGATAGCCTTGAGTCCGGATGAATCAGGCTTGTTGGCGGCAGGCTCTTTTTCGAAGAGTCTATACCTTTATGATGCCAGTGGAGGAACACCCCGCTTGATTCGCTCCTTGAAGAGCAAAGATCTCTCACATCGTGGAGCAGGAGTTACTCAAGTGAAATTTCACCCGACAATGCCGAATTATATCTACGCAACGTCCAGACGCATGAATCATATATTGGTATGGGATATTCGTAATCCTTCGGATGTAATCATGGCCCTTCCGAGACCTGGTAATACTCACCAGCGGATACACTTTGACATTGATCCATGGGGCAAATGGCTTACCACTGGTGATACTGTAAGCAACAGAGCATTCAGGCAAGGATCATGCAGAGCCGGTGTTAATTGTCCCATAGAATGGCAACGTACGCATTTACGACACGGAAGACGTCGATGGAGAAACACCTGCTGCTATTTTCCACCTCGCCAACGGTAAATAACTTACTGCCGGTATTGCTAAAGAGATCTACTGATTCGCCGGCTCACAGATACAATCAACTCAGCGATGCTTCACCCTCTGAAACCGTTACTGCTGACTGCAAGTGGCTCTCGGCGTGCCCCGTTAACAAGACCGTCCACAAAAGACCAAAGCGGGACTGAATCCGAGTCATCTGAAAGTGATGATTCGTCAAGTGAAGGGCCATCAGGATCAAGTGACGGTTCTTCCGAAGCCGTCGCCGCAAGCCTGCAGGGGAATGCCACGAGCAGCAAGAACGCCGAATCGCTCGTGTCTTTGTGGGCTCTAACGTAAACAGAAAAAATGTGGTATAGGTATCAGCCAAAGACCGACCAGGCGACAATATGCATTGCATTTATTCGAGTTTCATAGTTTGACATTGTGATTTCGCCTCTTCCTTTCTAGTAAGCTATTCTCGCGCTTCATTGCAAGTACTCTGGAGAAGGTGCAATGGGTTCAGCTTGTGCCAACGGTGTAGGTTTAGGGGAACAAAAACTGACTGTTCTCTTTGAGCCATGCAGATACGTCCTGCACGTCACGGTTGAGCCAAGCAGCCTTGGCTCGGACGGCATCTAGACCTTGCTTGAGTGGCTGAACGTAGTCCTTCGTTCTGATGGGACGAATTCTGCATCAGAACATGCAAGCATAGCTGCGAAGATAGAGACTTACTCTTTGTCTGCGAAGAATTTGGTGATGGTCTCCTCGTCTTCTTTGGTAGACAGGCGATCGAAAGAATACTGCACAAGTCGACCAAGGGAGAAATTGCCCTTGAATCTCTGCGTGAGAGTAGGCAAATTCTCTTGCATGTGTTGCCAAAGCTTTCTTCTAGAATTTCTGTTAGCAGCGAGGCCACCGAAGAAGTACATCATGTCTTGCATCTTTACTTCATCAGAGTTCATGAATGCGATTGTTCTGTCAATGAGCTTTTCATCACGAGTGCAGCATAGAGCACGCATGCATCCGGCCTTGTGTTGAGGTGTAGGTGGCTTCTTATAGATCTTTAGCATTTGTTCGTACTCTGCTTCACCGCCGTATCTGATAGCATTGGCAAAGACAGTATCGATGAAATCGCCAGGGATAGCAGAAGTGTCGTTCTGTTCCACGAACAGCTTGAAGCGTCTCTGGCACTCCTTGACTGTTTCTTCATGGCCGGCACGACCAGCTTGCGAGATTGCTAAAGTGCGGAGTTCGCGTTTATCCGAAGAGTCGGTGTCTTTGATCTCCCAGCCAAGCTTTTGAGCCAAAGGAGCGAAGGTATCTCGGGTGAGCTTGTCAATAGCGTCTCTGACGGTCTGGTCCTGTTCCCACCAGACATCACTGATGTCGGAAAGACCAGTGGAAATCTCCTTCCAGACTAGGTATTCATCTTCGCCAGTAAGCTTCGAGGTCAAGCTCAATGCACCGGATGTCTTGCCATAGCCAGACTTGGCTAAGACAAAGGCATCTTGCACTAGGCCGATCCTGTCGTTCAACCCGAACGCGGAGTTCTTCTTGCTGGCTTCGTCACCGAGCTTTGAGAGGTGCTCAGGTGAGTAGACAACTCGGTCTGAGCACGGGGCCAGTTAGTTTGCTACGGCCAGGGTTGCAAAGGCTGATACTTACAGACACCGGCAGTCTCGGCGTTGAGCTTATATACCGTGTTGGCAAGATCAGATACTGGCAAGACGGTTTCCCGTTCTTGTAAAACAGCCTTGTGGTCGAGGGCGACCTTTCCTGACTTGTCGATTGTCTTCAGTTCCAGTGGGATGTACCATAGAGTCTCATCCTCTTCAGGTTTTGGGTCGCCTGTGCCTGTTATTAGGGGTTAGTAAGGCACACAGGCTAGCGCGGGGTGGCTATACATACTCAAGAAACGATTCTGTCTGACCTTGAGACCCTCGGAGGTTTCTTCAACTGTGACAACGGGGAAACCGACTTTGAGAGTCCAATTCGCCATGATCTTGGCAATATCCAGACCAGAAGCTTCGGAAATGCCATCCCATAAATCCTTTGTGATGGTATTGCCATATAGATTGTTCTTCAGGTAGATCGAGACACCCTTCAAGAAGACATCTTCTCCAATCATGTTAGACAACATGCGGAGTACAGAAGCACCCTTTGAGTAAGAGATTGCATCGAAAATTTGGTTGATCATAGACTCTTCCGGGCAAGGCACTTCAATAGGATGTGAGGATCGCTGTGAGTCAAGTTCTAGCGCTCGGCGCAGATGTGAATTGATGAAGCTTGAGTAAGGATTCCATTCGGGCCAGACTCGGGCAATCGAGACGACTTCACCCATGAGAGTCGCGAACGCTTCGTTTAGCCAAAGTCCTTGCCACCAGCCCATTGTGACCTGCGGGTTCATCAAGCCAGCTTCATCAGCTATCTCCATAATTAGCCCTCTCTCACTAGAAACTCACAATGTTGCCGAACCTATCAAAACACAACGATCGTATTAGTTCTGCAGCTTTGCGTGACGTAAGCGGGAACGTACCATTGATGGGCAACCTCATGAGATTGTACGGTAGCCACGAGCTTCTTGGCATCTACAGATCCGTTCTTCTCGTCAAAGAGGTAGACGATTGTTCGTCCAGTGATCAGACCCCAGTTCTCCATAGCACCGGCATCAAAGTCAGAAGCTACAAGAGTATCAAGCTTTGGAAGAGGGAACTCGATATCGAAGATCTTCTCGTAGACTGGCAAGACCTTGCATTTGACGTCCAATGCTAAACCAGCTTGATGAATGTGCTCTGGAGTTGTGTAGATTCTCAAAGGAACCTTTCGTCCACTTAGCGGCGAAGTGTAGGAGGATTCCAGATGTCTGAAGTCACCGTTTGCCCATGCAACAAGGTAAGTGGACACCTTGGGTGTAGTCTGGAATTGGTATGCAATCCATCCATCACCTTCGGATGCATCGGAAGCAAGCTCGGCGTGACCCCTGAAGGGAGATGGTTCACGACTGCTGTACTTCTGTGGAAGGGCAGGCGCTTGTCCCTTGAGAGCTGCGGGTCCCTTCATGCTTCGGGGACTGCGAGAGTGAGCCTCTTCGATAGCGGCTTCAACTTCTTCAGGGAACAAAGCAACTTCACCGACATCGGGGAAGACGTGTTCCACTGGCATGTTGGCAAGAGCGACGAGACCCTTTCTGGAGAGAAGAGTTACATCGAAAGTAGCCTTGATGTCAGGTTCATCGAAGCATGGGAACGCTCGTCTAGCTGCGGTAGGCTCGAATTGGGTAAGAGCGTAGTATGCTTTCTCGCCCTCTGCATTTTCATATGTGGACTTGTAATATCCCATCATTGAACCCTCTAGCTCGCTCTCGAATCTCAAGCCTAGACGGAGACTCTGACCAGCCTGAATGCTTACTGCATCTTCTGGGAAGGTCACAGTAACGCGCTCGAGCTTGTGGTCATAGACAATGTCCGAAGCGAGAACCGAAGAGGCTGTCTTCATGGCAGAAGTCGAGAGGACCGCGGACAGGATCTTGAGGGAAGGAGCAGCATGGAGGGTGATGGTATTGGTGGATTCTGGCTGCTCG
The DNA here is from genome assembly GCA_022813105.1 of Cystobasidium onofrii. NCBI lineage: Eukaryota > Fungi > Basidiomycota > Cystobasidiomycetes > Cystobasidiales > Cystobasidiaceae > Cystobasidium > Cystobasidium onofrii. The sequence continues at coordinate 67,626 of JAKLNA010000018.1, forward strand.
TGAACTGTCAAGCTGCGAGTCGAAAAGATTACACGGTGATCGAAGAGACTTCCTCAGTAACTATGGTACTCGACAAGAAACAGAGACAGCAGGACGTACTCAATTTCGACCTTGCCGTGGAACATCAAACGTCTGAGATCAGTCTTCACGCCCAGCTTGTAGTGAGTAGGCCTGTTTAGATGATGTGTATGCGGGTCTCGTCAGCACTTCGGCATCTCATCCAGGCTCTTGCGGACCCAGCGATAACTGAAAACTGACAAGATATGTCTAGGAAGCCTGAATGGGCTATCCGAGCCTGCGGCGGCTACCTTGTCGGATGCTTGACTGGCCATGGCTAGTGCTGATGCTCCAAAGTATCTGAATACGCTTCTTCTTAGAGAACAGACGTTGCACGAAGCCGCGTGGTTGTGCCTGTGCTGGTGGTGGAAGAGTTCAGCTTCGCGATTGCTAGCAAAGGCAGAAGCGAGGTGATTGGAGTTGTTGTAGAGTTGAAGATGGGTTTCCTTGAGTGTTGAGGCTGCAGTAGAATGGGGCTCGATGTCAGTATAGCTTCCCTTGAATACACTTCCACACCATTGTTCGTGCCGACATGAAGGGCTGCAGACTCACATTGCAGGAACCTGACGGGATATCGAACAGTGCTTCTGAAAGAGTGTCCGAATGCACGAGTAAGCTTGAGAGGCAGGCAAGCTCTTTGCATCTAAGTGCCGTCCTGTCCAGTGGTGAGACAGAAAATAAACTGTCCAATCATTCCTCCCATGTGACACCGTCACATGCTACGAGGCTGATCACACATGATGCAAGCAGGTCAACCTTATTTTGTGGGACGGTGCTTGGTACTAATCTCTGTGTTAGCCGGTGCATATGCAGCTGTCTATGTGGCTTTACTCTTTCTTATTGCTCTCTACGTGCTCCTATATGGCAAGTGACAACAGACTGAGACCATACTAACCCGCTAACGAGGTATCTTTACAAGGTAGACTGATTGAACCATTCCATTTCTGAGTGCTCTCGTTGCGGGCTGCTCTTGAATGCTCAACTAATAAGACAATTGTCGGGGTCGATGTTCGGCATGCCGTCCGCGCCTAACGCCATGGCTGGTAGATAGTGACAGGATCAGCATGTGAAGTAATATCGTATCTACTACTTCGTTCCACACTAACCTGGTCCAAGTTCGCCCATCAAAGGCTTGGGAGGTGCACCACAATCTTGCATCTAGGATCCGATAGCAGAGTTAGTTGCAGCACACGGAAACAATGCGTGTGTCCATAGGCCTACCTCCTGCATCAAGGCTGCGACCTTCTCCCTCGTCGCTTGGCTTTCAGTACTATAACTTGGGTCTTCAAATATAGCGTAGATTTGGTTGACTATCACTTCTTGCTTCTCATATCGCTGTCGATCTTCACTCGATATGGAGGCTGCTTCTGACGATTTGAGATATTCGGGATACTGTCAAGCGATAAACTCATTAGCTTGTACGGTGAGGAATGATGATTTTAACGCTCACCTTCTGTCTCAGCTCTGTGATTGGCTCATGCAGCAGTTCTTTGCTCATAAGCTGGTCCATCAGACTGTCTAGCACTTCAGGAAGATTCTCGTCGTCTCCACCTCCACCGCCATTCATGCCAGGCAAACCCCCAAGTGACTCCATCTGTGCCATCAGAGCAGCCAATGGATCATCAGAATTCTTTGCACCTTTTGCTGTGCGGGATTTGTGTTGAGCTTCTGAATCAGCTAAACGCGACATTGTCGCTTGCAGGGCATCTTCAAAATTTTGGGGTTTAGACGCTTTACTGGTACTTTGAGCTGATTTAGAACCTGATTTGCTGGAGGATGCTGATCCTAATGCGTCGAAATCAGGCATTCCACCTCCTCCGAGACCACCCATGAGCTTGCTTAATTCTTCTAAATTGAAATCATCATCTTTCAATCCAGCTTCACCCGATTTTGCAGACGCCATTATACGTTCGAAAGCTTCTTGAAGTTCCTTATCATCTAATGTATCATTTCCGTCTTCTCCTCCAAAATCAGGTATAGTTGAAGTACCGGTTGTACCGGCTTTCTTGTCAGAACCAGCAGCCGAGGCTTTACTGCCCATGGCACCCATCATCTTTTCCATTTCTTTCGCAAATTCAGCTGCAAAGATTGCTTCGAAATCGTCATCATCGTCCTCGTTGTCATCATCGCCTGCATTCCCATTCTGCCCATTTGTACTGCTGCTGCTGTCCTTGTCGGGCACACGATCATGCGTATCTTGTACGGAAGTCGCTTGCGCCGGAGGAGCGTTGAATTGGCTGTACAAATCGCAGCAGAGCTTCAGCATACAGTTGGTATAGCGAGTACACAATCGTCTACTTACTCTAGGACATCGTCCAACTCGTCGAGGTCGTCGTCGTCCTCCACAGTCGTTGTTGCCTGCTTTGTGGAGCTACCAGTCGCAGCCGCCGACGAAGCTGACGACGGGGAGTTGACAGCACTGTCGGACTCCTTGCCTTTACCTTTAAGGTCTATCATAGTCGAGGGCATGCCGATACAGACGCCTTTGGACACTCACAACTCCAAGCAAGCGTTGTCGGTGTTGGTGGCTGAAAGGCAAAGAGCGAGACTTGGAAAGAGCCGTTCAACTTGTACTTTAAGTAACTGCGTCAGCCACTTGGACGCTGAAGCAGAGTACGTACAGCGCGCATTACAGCGGTAAGAACTGCATAGGCATCAAGTGGGGAAGCTTCTTGGTGAACGCCGTCACCACTGTAGCCGTACTCCGCGCGTGACTGCCGTCAAGTATGGACTTCATAGAGAGCTTGGGCAAGCAGCTCTCAGAGGTGAGTGTGCACGAGATGCGTTCTTGTGAAGAGAGCAGTCTTTCTGATAGTACGATATGGTAACCGTCACGTCCTTTGCAGATCAGCGCCTACGATGTCAAGTCATACTATGACAAGGTAAATGAGACTGGGCGATGGAAGCCAGAGCGCGCAGGATGAGCAGAGACAAAGACGACTGACTGCTCAAGACGTTGACTTACAGGCCAAGAACATGGTCATGAACTACACCGAGATGGAATCAAAGGTCAGAGAGGCGACGAATGATGATGCTTGGGGCGCTTCATCGTCCTTGATGCAAGAGATCGCGCAAGGCACGTTCAACTTTCAGGTGAGTACAAGCGCAGAGACATGCGTGAAAGTTGCAATGCTAAAATGGTGTCTGCTGGCTTACAGCTCTTCAATGAGATCATGCCTGTCATTTACAAGCGCTTTACCGAGAAGGAAGCACGCGAATGGCGGCAGATATATAAGGTACGTCTAGACCTAATACTGTAAACAATGCGCACAATCTCATGTCAGCAACATCGTTGCAGGCACTCCAACTACTGGAATACCTGGTCAAACACGGCTCGGAGCGCGTTGTTGACGATGCACGCTCCCACCTATCCATGATCAAGATGCTTCGCAACTTCCACTATGTAGACGATAAAGGCAAAGATCAGGGTATAAACGTACGCAACCGCTCAAAAGAGCTGTCAGAACTTCTACAAGACTTGGATAGAGTCCGTCAGGAACGAAAAAAGGCGAAACAGAACAAGAATAAATACACAGGCGTTAGTAGTGAAGGCTACCGCGGCGGCAGTGGCTTTTCGGGCAACCCTTCGCCTTCTTTCAATAGCCCTTCAGGGTCTAGATACGGCGGTTTCGGAAGCGATAGCTTACATGGAGGTAAGAGTTGTCAATACTTCAGATACAGTCCGAGGGGATGTCTGACCGCCGCGTTCATACATATACCTGGCTACAACAGGGAGCAGCATGGGAGCCGGATCTTCCTATCCCGGATCATACCCTTCATCCGCTCGTTCGACTCGCCGAGATTCGTTCGATGAGTACGATGCAGGTGATGATGAAGTTCGTACAGGCACAAGGTCTAAATCTCCGGACGTTCCTGCGCCTATCAAGAAGGATACGCCACGAGTCGCTCAGGGCAAAACGAAAGAGGTCAACCTATTCGACTTCGATGACGATGACAACTTGCCAGCTGGAAACGGGAATGCCAGTACTCCGGCAGCTGCTCTCAATAAGCTTTCCCTAGATGGTATGCTTGCTGCATAGCATTTCCAGTTCCGAGTATCGCTGATTTCTTCGCCTCTTTAGATGATTTCGATGATTTCCAATCTGCAGGTGGTGCTGATGCTCCAGCGCCCGCAGCTGCGCCTGCCCCAACTAAACAGACGACTCAGCCTACCGGACTGAATTTTTTCGATATGATGGCCCCTTCGGGTCAGTCCTCCGCGCCTACAAATCTTCAAGCCCGACAACAACCTCAGCTTCGAACGTCTCACAATATGCCGGCTGGTCCTACGTATACCAATACTGGGAACAGTGCAGCCGGGCGGCCTGTAATTGGCATGCAGAGCTCCAGCTTTAATGCTATGAAACCGAGTGCATCCTCATCTTCTATTCCTACAATGTCTACAACCAGCACCGCAAACAAGCCTAAAGCGAGTGCCTTTGACTTCGATGATTTATTCGCTGCTAGCGGAGCAAAGAAGGCGAGCACCACCTCGACTGGAGCAAGTGCTAACACCATGGCTAGTCTGGCTCAGCAGAAACAGAGTAACACCCTTTGGGGTAATAGCGGAAGCACATCCTTTTCTGGAGCCGGCCAAGGCGGAAAATCCAACAATGAGGATTTGCTATTCTAGAGGAGGCACATAGAGTGATGGGCTCACATCATCAAGTGACGAAGACCTTGTATCGTCACACCATTTATCAGGCCATGAGGTCTCTTTGTTTAACCCAAGCCATTTGCAACATTGTGTCACTGTAACTTGGATCACTGGAGCAGACGCGACAGAAGTCGTGCAAAATTGATACAACTTTCCGTGATTGCAGTCTTTGGCATGTTGTTGACCAGCGCACCCGATCTTTTCGAGCTCGCCTGTAGTCTGTTATTTCTCTCTTTCTCCAACTTCGATGAATGAATGTCGACGCCCCAGCATCTGGCTCGCCAGCAGGAGGCGCGTTTCTGACGCCATCGGCAAGTCATGGAGTCAATACGACACCAAATTCAGCAAGCGGTCCCCCTGTCACCTCCCACAAATCGCTGGCTCGTTACATAGCGGACTTGCAACGCAATCTGCGAGATGCATTCGAACCTGCTCTTCAAAGCAATAGCAGCAGCAGCACTTCTGAACAGCCGCAGAAGCAACAATTAGTCTCACAGTATAACCACCATGATCCAGCTCTCCTACACCCATTTGCCGTCTCAACTGGACTGCAAGCTGGCCTGCCTGGATCACCCTCGGCGCTGCAGTTGCCTTGGGAGCTTCTCACTTCAGCACTCAGCAATTTCGAATATCAGATCCTCAACAATGCTGGTATGACACTACATCAATCAACAGGAGATGGCTCGAACCAGTTTCTGCCCACTGCTTCGAGCGTTAGCGATAAAGACCGGATTCGCTTGCTAGCGTTGATGAGAGAGACTGGCGCTTTAACGCTTGCGGATTTGGCTACAGACGAAGGAGTGCATCAATCGAAGAAGATACTCAGTCGAAGAAAGGATTACAAGTATGGTTATCCTGGTAATTTTGTGGGGGCTAAGAACGTCAAGGAGATCCTTGAGAGCATAGCGAAAGATGCAGGATGGGAAACCTTTCAGGGAGCAGACGATGCAGGAGCCCTGGCCGATGAAAATGGTATGGAGACGGACGGTGCAGCGAGTATGACTTCTACAAGTCATACAATAACAATGGCAGGAAAGGGAATTGTCCTAGACGTGGATTTCGATTTACCTTCAAGAACTCAAGCATCGGGGATTGCCGCTGCCACTACATCTGCAAGTGTCAGCGAGACGTTCGGGGTCATCACGGCTGTTAGATTCTCTTACGGACTCGAAGGAAATACGGATCCTGGAGTGGACAAGCTGCTTTCTCGACAAGCCAAAGCGGCTGACTGGCTAGCCATGAGGGAATCGATTCTTACTCTGGCAAGATTCGACGATATCATCGGACTTCAAGAAAGTATGAGTAGAGACGAAGAGGTAGAAGGGATTGAGGGTGCAAATGATATTTCTGCCGGTGGTGATCTAGATCCGTTTTCTGCTATGAAAGCACTATCAATGAGAATTGAGGAGATATTCAAGTCTGAGCTGTGAGTATACAAATCATTGGAGGGCTCTCAGTCCTGTGCAAATCTGACTGAAAGGTTGCTATTTACAGGGAAGTCGTCAGCTCTGCTACTAGCCTGTTCACGACTGGTCACGGTCTAGCAACGTCATATTACACTTTACCATACACGGAACTCATTTTCCACGTGCAACCCTACATTTTACATATCGAAGAATGGGATAAAATCGTTCAATCTGGCTTCCAGAGCGAAGAACTGGCCGCTCTTTCGCAGTTCAACGAAGATATTCTATCCATAAGCTTTAGAGCTCAAAAGCAGTCTGGGCAATCGCCATTGACCTTGTCATTGACTTCCGATCTTATGGATAACGGCATGGTTTCTAAGTCATCATTCCCTCTATTGCCATCTCCACCTGCGAATCTAAACGAGAGATTTGCAAATGGCCTACAATTCATCGCGAAGCTCAATAAGCCTATCTTCATATCTGCAGCTACAGGTCGAAGATTGCATGATATACTTTTCAGTAGCAATTCTGCTACTACTTTTCCTGTTACGCAAATGCAGGCATACCCGCAGCAAGGGCAATTACCTCCTATTGGATTACAAGTCCCGAACGTCAAAAGTCTCGAAGAGGTGCTCCTACCGGATAAAACACCTGGATTACTTTACGAGCTTGATATGCGAGATCTGAACGGAGCCGTCCCTCTCAGAGCGAAGATACAGCCTGTTTCTATGGGCGTGCCCGCTTTCAAGCTTGAGCAATTCGCTTTCGAAAATGTGGATCAGTTGATGGCGGCAGTGGAGACACTGCGACTACAGGCATGCTACAACGATATGCTGTCGATCTTGTTTGCTGGAAGCAGTCCCAGCGCAACAAGAAGCTCGGTCGACGCTGAAGCGAACGTTACTCTCGAGAGCTTGTTATCCGGTAAGATCAATTCATTTGATGGATATATAGAAAATTCTACATACTGAATTAATGCTTCTTGAATTACTTTTTAGACACTCCGCTCTCTGTGGTTGATATATCTGTACAAACGGACACGTACATTAGCTGGCCACCTGCTATCACCCTCGTGTTCCTTCTGCCTTACCTACCAAGTTGGCTTCCTATTACTGCTACTCTTAGAATCTGCCCTTCCATTACTTCATCAAATGGCTATCAGGTCAAATGCTCGTTCTCTTCCGCCAGGCCTGCCACAAAAACAGAAAGGGACGAATCTCTCGACAATGCCATAACTCGGGTCATCTTCAACCAATCTGAGAAAGAACAAGATGACGATGAAGAACGTTCGAAGAATATAATGGAGGAAATACTCGCATTATCGGGCGATATCAAGATGGTCATTAAATGGATCAACGCGAGAGTTGAAAAGGCTGTCGAAGATATAAAGTCTCTGTATCAGCAATGATGCCAGCCTTTCATACACGCGAGATACCTCACCAGTCAATCATGGATGTGGACATTTCATGCAACATAAAGATCGAAAGAAGCGTAACACACCGGGATAAGCTACGATGTGCAGCTCATGGGATGTTGACGGCGCAATCGTTCTTCTGTGGCGCTTTACCCTTCACGTGCGGCATAAGGCTAGCGCTTGTCTGTTTATCAGCCATCACAACAGATATACTGCTCACCTCATCTCAGAAGGATGCATACCGCTCTCCGCTTCTGTCCAGTATGGGTAAAAGGGGATCGGCCGGGAGACGGGAGCTCCGGCTGCAGATCGGAGCTTGGTCGCTATAAACATGCTCATCTGCTCTCCGCCGTTGACAAAAACCTCACCTCTGGTCGTGCCACTCTGTCTCTTTCCTATCTGTCACATCTATTCGCTGATTAATAATCCACGACAGCAACACTAATTTCGATACGAAACACCCAGTCCCCTGTAGTCCGATAAGAAATGCTCTCGTACAGGCTGCATAAGGGCCGGCTATCTTGCTGCGGTAGTATTACTGCCGTATCTCTCAAAGGGCATCATGGCTTATGAGAGGATAATCGGCAAAGACTGTCCTGCGTGAGTCGATCATGGCTTTCAGATTGACACTGGATCGTGCTGAGACGGACAGATGGTTATAATGTTTGCCTTTCCTTGATCTGTTTGCCTTTTACCGCCCACTCCGCCTGTTTCACCCTCCCTTACACCTACCTACACACTCACGTCACGTACTGTCACTATCCCTCGACACATGGTTGCTTTGATCCCCGTTTTCTTAACTTCCTTCATCGCACAACTTGGACGTCTACATATGCATCCCTTACAATGCTCGCGGACTATCGCCTACTGCCTCTCATCACCAATCTCGTCCAACTGTCTGATAGTGTTGAACGAAAAGGATCAGATGTCATTCCTATACCTGGCGGTGTCGTACAAGAAGCGTGTGGTGGTGATGGGCTAAGTCAAATGGTCTGCAAGCATGAAAATGATGATCCTAACAAGCCAGGTAAATGGGACTTCAATCCCAATAAGCCCAAATGCAGAGAAAGATGGGAGAAATGTTCTACCAAATCAGAAAAGCTCCAGAAGGTTGGTTCCAAGAAACTGGTGAAACGCTCAACACAACCATCATCATCATCATTATCGGATGGGGAAACGATGAATCTGGATGAAAGAGCTGTGCCACCACCTGTCACACAGATAGCCATCTTTAGATGGGAATCGACGCACTGCGTACCTGCTGATCCAAACATACCCTGCCCTTGGAGCAATGGTTATTCAGATCCCAACATTGGAACCCGAGGAGCGTGAGTTGTTGTTGAGGCCCGAATGCAGGTACTCCCCCATAAGAAAATAAGGACCATCAGGAAAAGGCGAAGCTGACGGACATTGACACCCCTTCGTAGACGGGACTTCACATGCGACCCCGTTGGAAGGCATATCTGGGAATGCGACAAGACAGATGACCGTGTGGAAAACTGGAAATGGTCCAATCCACATGAATGTTCAAAGGGGGTGGGTGTCTTCCACGCAATGCAAATCACTATTACTTTCGGCAGTTTGACTGAGAACATGCAAACGGTGCCTTACATAACAGTGCTCAACCCAAGGGGACCACCTTTTGGACGCACGAAAGTGCGCCTTTGAGGCGGGAAAAGACAGCAACGGTGAGTGTCTAGTGTGCCGGGTATGCCAGGATACGCCTGCGCTTGGAGACGAGGACGTGTGCTGGGGTGCATGGGCGTGAGATCCGAGTCCGGCAGACTTGTTGTTGCGGATGCCGCATGTATGAATACTAACTTATGATATTATGATATGATACTATGATATGAATACTATGTGTGATATGATACTACACCCGCATGACATAAGCGTCAAAGTCAGCATGCACGTCGATGTTACAGCGTGATGATGGCGGCGTGACGTCAGTCGTGTCGAGCGCGAGTGGTGTGCGAGTGATCGACCGATGCCGATGAAGGCAAGCAAGGAGGGATGCAGGACAGGGCAGGCTTGTCTCTGCTTTGTATTTTTCTCAAGGAAGTCGTCTACTCGCTGTCCTTTTATCCGCTTAGAACCACACTCCGCCCACCATGTCGGGACACCTGCCCAAGGTGAGTCGCATCCACGCCCTCAGCGCTCCCTCGCTGACGCATGGGTACACGCACGCTCGTCATGCAGACCGTGAAAGAGGTCAACACAGAGCATCCTTGTGAGTGGTGGCACTTCATCGCATGCTCACTCTGTCGCCCTCCTCGTACTGATCCTGTTGCTCGCCTTTGCCTCCCTCAACCCCCACCCTCCTCCCTCAACCACCCGCTGTCGCTTGTGACGTCGCTTCCACCCTCACAGCCAAGAATGCAGTCACCATGCCCGTCGACCCTGCACTCAAGGAGAAGGACGTCGCACGAAAGATGCAGTTCTATGGTGAGTCGGACTCGCCCGTCGTGCCTGATACGGACCTGACTTCACCGACTGACCAACATGGTATCCTTACAACCGCGCTTGTTATCAATCTAGGTGTCATTGAGGGCTTCAGAAATGGAAAGCTCCCTTCAAACAAGCAAATCGACGAGACTTTGAGATACTTCAACTCGCACTCTCCCTTTGACGAGAGCAGGCTATCCTCTGAAGGCCGTGAACTCATCTCTGGCTTCCGCAAGGTTGTTGATGATGCCAACGAGATCATCAAGGTCAAGAATCAGGATGAACTGTTACAAAACTTCATTTGGCGTGAGTCGCCTTCACTAAAGTTCATCGTGGCTTTTGTTGCCGCCTATCTTTGTCCTTCCCGTCATGCTGACGTCAATTTTGTCGGGCACGTGACTTTTGAAATGTCGCCTTTACAGACACCACCAAATTCGATGCGCAATCCCATGTCGAGAACATCAAGGGCGCCAGTGCACCCACATCAAAAGACCAAGCCAAGTCTGAAGGTGAAGAAGCCGTCGAACACTTGAGAGTCCTCGCCAAGCTCGTCTTCACAAACTCTGAAGTCCGAAAGCTCCTTTCTGATATTACCGTTCTTGGACGAGATGTCGCTGCTGGTGAGTTCGAGATTAGTCTTCAGGCACTTCTGACGTTCTGATGGCAAATTGGACACTTTCTTTTTTGCTACGCAGATGCCGCTGAGAAGGCCGCCGCCAAGGCCAGACCTGATGAAGATGCCTTAAGAAAGGCTGATGAGCCAGCACCAGATGCGCAATGGATTGCTCCAGATGGCAGCAGTGAGTTGCTTGGTTCTGCTATTGTGCCCTCTGCTCGATACGGGATGTTAACCGGATGCGTCTACGCGCAGCCCGTGGACCCAACGACCGTGTTCCGGATACCGGACTCGGCGAGAAGCGCGATCAGCTCAAGGAGAAGAAGGCCCAATACGACCAGGCCAAACAGGACACTGCCAACCTTGCACAGGACCAGGCTCAGCGATCTGCCAACCGGGCACAACAGGATGTCAATCCCAACGACCGAGACCAACAACAGAGAGTCGCTCAAGATGAAGCCTCGAACGCTGCCGGCCGTGCTCAAGACCATGCTCAAAATGTTAAGCAAAGTCTTGTCGGAAACGTCCCCGAAGAAAAGAGAGATCAGGCCGTTCAGAAGAAGGAAGAATACAAGCAGAGGACAAAGGACTATGCTAAGGACAAGTTCCCACAAGAGAGAAGGGACAAGTTCATTTACCGATTGAAGAGTGAGTGCCGCGACGGTGCAATATGATCGAAGTCACTCATTGACCCGCTTCTTGATCCTTTCCCGCAGAGGTTGTTGTCGAACAACAAAAGCACGATGACTACAACGAGGCTGTTGAATTTTTCATTGATATCCTCGAGAGGTACAAGGGCCGAGCCGCCGATGTCAAGGACCAAGGTGCCGGCAAGGGCATGGACATTCGCCGCGACCCCATCTACGCCAACGCCGAAATGGAACTGCGGATTCTTCTCGAGCGATTCGCCAATGATACCTCCATGCAGCCCATCATTGATGCTATTGATGTTATGTATGCGGACTCCCGCAACGACTCTGAACTCAGACACTGGTGGAACAACTTTGGAACTTATGTTCGAAGAGTGCTACAAGAGGAAGGTTATATTATGACCGACGAGTGCGACAGGGATGGTCGCGCTTTGAAGGAATCTGGAAAGAAGTTCTGGGATCATAAATATGCTGGTCACAGAGAGAACCTCTTCCATGCTATCGAAGAGTTCTTCTACGCTTACAATGAAGACCCACTCAACAAGAAGTTGGGCGTTGATGTTAAGAATCTAGTCAAGAACTTGGCTCTTGATGGTGATGGTAAGTACGATTCCCTGTTTGTTCGATTTTCCATGGCAACTGATCTTTTTCCGTGCACGGTTCCACAGGAAACCTCAAGTACAAGCCTCACTTGGTTCAGGACCTCCGACACGTCATTATTCCTTCCATCGCCAAGCAGATTGGCTACATCCCCATCCCACGTGCCGAATATCAAGACAAGCAGTTCGATATTGTCATTGAGAACCTGACTCTCGAGATGGCCAACCTGTTGCCCAACTTGGTCGAGATTGAGAACAAGAACTATTTCCGACTCTCTCCTTATGATAACCAGGGTGACTTCCAACAGCACTCTTTCATGATTGGATTCTCTCAAATCCAAGCCGATCTACGTGACGTTGCCTTCTACTTCAAGAAGAAGACTGGCTTCCCTCGTCTACAGGATTCCGGTCTTGCTGATGTCGTCATCTCTGGCAAGGGTATCCACGGATCCATCAAGTTGGAAACTACGCCTCACTCTGCTCACGTCTTCAGGGTCGACCATGTCGATATCAACATTGATGACCTCAAGTGGAAGATTCGCGATAGCAAGCACAACTTCTTGTACAATGCCCTCCGAACTGCTGCTTCCGGTATTATCAAGAAGGCTGTCTGCAAGGCTGCTGAAGTTGCCATTAGACAAGCTCTTGTTCAACTCGACCAGCAGCTCACTGATATCAAGGAAGCTTCTGATGAAGCATCCCGAAGAGACGACGTCACCCGAAAGGAACTCGTTCAACAAAGACTACAACAAAAGAAGGACAAGGCTGCTGAGAGAAAGGAGAAGGCACAGGAGGTTGCTGATAAGAGACAATCTCAGTTCAAGCTCGTTACTGCTAGATCTCAGGAATTGATCAACTGGGAATCGAAAGCTTCTTATGTTGGCAAGCAAGGCCATTTGGCTGAGAAGGCACAGAGCGGATCTTCTGCTCAGGGATGGCAATCGTGAGTGAACCATTGCTGCCACCGCCACGGAGAAGTAGATGAACTGACATATTCTTTTTTGACTTTGCAGACCTGTCTTTGACATTGTTCATGGAACACCCATCAACAAGGAAGTCGTTAGAGAGGGCGAACGTGCGCCTCAAAGAGCACATGCTTAAAGTAGTTTGAGAAGATGGAGTAATTCATCAGTTTTGGAAGTAATTTCAGGCGAGAAAGATGTGGTTCTGTTCCGCTCCAGTAGATGTTATGACGAAGCTTCTCATTCTCCATATCTATCAGCCAAACCCTCTCAATACACTCTGAACTCCTTAATATAAATATATATCACACTCTCCTCAAGCAAGATATCAAGGTCTTTTTCTGCTCTAAGTATTACAAAAAGTTTTCCAACATGTATCTTTTTTTTCCGAAGTGAAGACTTTTGTTTCTTAAACAAGAATCAGTCTAGCTATTTTATCTCAAATGTGCTCATAGTGCTTAGCCGGTGAAATGGCGATTTTCTCATCTATCATAACACTACTAATTCTTTTCGACTCTCTTGCCAAGAATAATGCAACTGGGAAGTCACTGTGCCTGTTTTTTAGATTGCGGCTATCGTGGATACAGGCTTTGCGGACGTAACGTGATCACACTTCGCGCAGATTCAGCTTCTCCGTGGCAATTGAGCTTCTGAGGTAAGGAAAGAGCATGGCATGCTGATCCTATTAGCTGATCTTATGCATTAGTGAAACATTAACAATTCTGTATCGCGAGAATGTCAAGATATATGTCCCTGCGGGACATACAGCATCTGTCAACCATGTACTCATAGAGCGTATTCAACCCAAGCTGAAACCGTCATTATATAGCTCATGCAAATTGTGCGAACATCGGAAGCTGAACTACATCTGACACTGACCAAGCTTTTGTTTTCTCTTTCACGCAGTTTAACGCGCTATTATCTCTCCTTATTGTCTTTTTCCCTTAATTATGCGTAGGCATAGCGACAGTTGCTTTATTTGAGATAGCATCTTCAGATCTCCATAAAGCTGTTGTCGTCTTTAACTGAGTCCAGAAATCGACTCCTCTAGCGCCATATAGTGATGCACCACCTAGGACTGATCCTTTGTTTCCTGACCATGCCCAGTAAGGTAGGGGTACGGGCTACAAAAGAAAAGTACCACAATCTCAGCTTGAAGGATCCAGCGAGAACATGGCATGATTTGATAGGTATTGACTCACAATAGGAACATTAATACCAATTTGACCAGCTTCAATATGTCTTTCGAATTTTCTAGCAGTAGCACCAGATTGAGTGAAAATAGCAGTACCATTACCATACTTATTTTTATTAATGATTTTAATAGCATCGTCCAAATCTTTTGCTTTAATAATAGTTAAAACAGGACCAAAAATTTCTTCTTTATAACAATCCATTTCTGTTGTTGCTTGTAAGATTGTTGGTCCTACCCAATTTCCTTCTGGATAACCTTCTACTTTAACTCCTCTACCATCTAATAGAATTTTACCTCCTTGTTCTTCGCATGATCCGATGAGCTTTTCGATTCTTTGTTTTGCTTGTGGTGAGATAACAGGGCCGCTGTAAAAGAGAGAGCCAAAACACACACAGATGAGTGTCAGTAGAAGGTTTGTGAGCTGAAGGCTATCCCACTACATGAGACAGTCCTGATTTCAAGGCTTACATATCGACACCCTCGCCGAAGCCATTTCCGACCTTGAGATGTTTCGCACGTTCGATAATGCCATCCAGCCATTGATCTGTCTCTCCGACGGTGACAAGGCAAGATAGGGCCCTGTGCAATTTGAGGATAGACATCAGTATAAGATTTGCCTCCAAGTGCAGGGAGACGTGCCAGAAAGGACAACTCACATGCAACGCTGACCTGCAGCTCCGAATGCGGCTCCTACGATACTATTGAGTGCGAACTGAGGGTTTGCATCCGGCATGATGATGGCGTGGTCTGTCGGGGCGAAACACATCGCATCAGTCTCCTTTATTTGTTTTATTTATGGACGGATGTACTAGGGTGTGCCTTCCTTTGAGATCATCAATCACAAAAGAGAAAGAAATTAAAAACTCACTCTTAGCTCCCAAATTAGCTTGAACTCTTTTACCATTTTTACTACCTCTATCCCAAATATGTTTACCAGCAATATCCGAACCAACAAAAGAAATAGCTTTAATTCTAGGTTCATCACAAATAAAATTGACAGATTCAACACCACCGTGAATAATATTTAAAACACCTTTAGGAATACCAGCTCTTTCACATAACTCTGCAATTATACCACTTGCACCTGGATCTCTTTCTGATGGTTTTAAGATTAATGTATTACCAGTTGCAATTGCCATTGGAATTGTCCATAATGGAATCATTGCTGGAAAATTAAATGGACAAATTGCTGCTCCTACTCCTAATGGTGCTATACGTGTTTCGGTATCCATATCTTTCGAAACTTCCATTTTAGTTCCCATTAGCATGGCGGGAATGCCGCATGCACTTTCGACGACTTGTAGACCGCCTAAAAAGAAAGTCAGGGTAGACAAGTTGTCAGGCAGTGTCGAGACGACAAACCCTCCTCGCTTGTCGAGGGTACAACTACGAGCATAGACTCACGGAGAACGTCTCCCTTTGCATCTGGGAATGTCTTGCCTTGTTCAAGACTGTGAATATGATGAATCCAGCATTTAATCAGCTGTCGAGTACCTGACACGCTTTTGTGCCTACTAGACGCGAAGCAGGCACAACAGACACAAAGCAACCTACACAATACTAGTAGCAATATCATCCATGTGTCTCCTGATGAGCTCTTGTAGGCTGTTGGATAAAGCAATCAAGTCAGTATCACTTAATGACCCCTCCCTAATTGGATCTTCGGGTCGTCGGAATGAGGAGCCCCGGCCAAAAGAGAAAAAAGTCTAAACGCAGGAATAGAACAAGGCGCGACGAATAGCGAGGAGGGGGGAATTTAAATGGTCCGGGATAGCCATGTTGTAGCGGAGTGGTATGGAGATGATAGGATGGGAGATCTTAGGAAGAGACACCCACTTCATCATGATACGCTGCCTGCTTAGGATACTCGATTCGCCCCATCCGTTGTGGAAGGCATTCTCGGCCGCGTCGACTGCTCTTGTCATTTCAGCCTGCGTTGACTTGGGGACTTTTGTGAGTACTCTTTGAGTTGACTGGATAGATGCAGCAGGAGATGTCAGTCAGTATAACGACTTTTACAATAAGTAGTAGGTATGCTCTGCCTCACCGGATCATGCAGCTCGATCCAGTCCTTGGTCTGGGACGACTCAAACTGTCCGTCGATGTACATCTTTGTCTCGCCGCCGTTCGTTGCAGTTCCCTTGTACATGTTGTTGAACTCTTCAGCTTTCCTGTCTGCGAGCAGGGTCGAGGTGGCATATCCACATGACCTCGCCTGGAGAGGTGCGCTTCTCGGAGCGAGTCTCTTGGACGAGACGCGGAGGATGGACGACATGGCTGGGCTGTGTGGTGCTGATTGTGCAGAGTGGCCTGTACTGTGCCGTATGGAGTGGTCCGCAGAGAAGCAAGAAGCAAGCCCGGCTATATCAATCACATCGTCTATTCACCTCGATAGCCGGGCCATGCGGGCCGATCACGGCGATATTGAATTGAATAGAAGATGGATGCAATACGGATGCCGGTAGGATGGGCAGATGGATGGACATACACCTGCTCATGCTCGTGCTCCCCTTCATGCTGGTGGCTGCCTGCCGTCCTGGGATGATTGGATCCATGTCCTGCCGCCACGCAGATCAGCCACCTCGACGTACTTCTTGTGCTTGCACGGCTTCAGCTCTGGCTGCATGGCTTTCTGAAGTGGCGTCCTGCTTATCCTAACCTGCCTGCAAGCATCTACATACGCCAGCTGCTGTCGGCCGGCAATGCGCAAGCTTCCACTGTCCATCCTGGTCTTCTGCTCGCTGCTCCACCTTCCTGCCCATGCCTTCCCAATCGAATCTTCAATAACCAAGTCGGTGGAAGCTTCAAGCAGGCATGCTTGGATAGCCAGACAGGATGCTCCATCTGCATCCACCATCCCTACTTTTGCACTGCAGTATGCTCCTGTCATGTACCTTCACAGCGACGAGCAATGGTGAGCAGCTTGCCACTTGTCGTGCTGCACCTGCAACATGTACAGCAGTAGTACTTACACTATGCCCGCTTCTATACCAGGTTCCCAACAGACGTAAAGACATTCCTAACCAACGTCCTACCCTACGATACGAATCATCTCCAATTATCCAACATTTCACCGAATTTATCATCATTAACTACCTATTCAACAATTCCTACTTACCTATCATCAATACAAGATATAACTACTTTATCAAATCCATCTTGGTTGAATAATGATGTAGGAAAACCTGATGAAATAACTGGGAAAAGTGAAGCTCCTGTTGAGATACTGATAGCGGAAAAAGAAAATGGCATCGTGGATGTTTTCTATTTCTTGTTTTTCGCTTATAATAAAGGACCTGAGTGAGTTTCTCTTTCATAACCTTTTTGTTTCAAGGTATAAGGCCATCATCTATCCTACTCTTATTGGATTATACTATCACGAAGTTGGAAGTGCAATGCTAATGTTTCTTCATCCTCTTCCCTTGAATCACTTCATTCATGTTATTTCCCATCTCAATACAAATTCTAACAGAGTACTAGGAAGTTTATTCGGTGATCATGTTGGTGATTGGGAACATACAATGATAAGATTTGAGAATTCACAACCTATAGCGTTATATCTTTCACAACATGATTCTGGAATCGCCTATTCTTGGGAGGCAGTCATCAAAGATGAGAATAGTGGAAGACCAGTAGTGTATATCAGTCATGGAGATCATGCTTGTTATGCTATGGTGAGTTTCTCTTCCCTTTCCTTTCCTTGAATTTCTTCAGCAACTCATCTAACTTCGACCTTTCGATACTGACTTGCACCATTCGTCTTCGTCTTTGCTTCGTACGCTATGCGAGAAATAGCCCGGTACACATAGCTATGATACCATCTTATCAGATGAAACGAACGCAGGAACTCTCTGGGATATAACATTAAATTACCGAGCTTATTCATTTAATTCAATATCAGGCCTGTTTTCTCCCCTATCAGGCAATAATTCCTCAACTTCATCTTCCTCTAATATAGGACAAGTGACAAGTGAGGAAGATACTAATGAAATTCAAGAAGGAATTGAATGGTTAACTTGGGGTGGTAATTGGGGTGATAAACAATTAAGTGATAATGACGATAGACAATTTTGTGCTTTTGGTCATTGTCGATTTACTGATGGTCCTCTAGGTAAGTCAATGTTGGCTGGTCCCTCCCCTCTCTTTCTCTCTTTACATCTCCAAGCAGTGATGCTGTGGATATACACAGATACGCGTGGAAAATGAAGATGAACTGATGGGTAGTCTTTTCCCCCCCTCTCTCTCTCTCTCTCTAAAATTGAACAAATAGGGCCGTACCTGAAGAATCTCGGAAGAACGACAGTATGTCAAAATGATGACAATTGTATCATCAACAATACATTATAGAGAAGAGAAGTATTTCTAGAAATGACAAAACAAGACTCTAGTTTCAGATAGATACCATTTTAACACGGACAATCAGACTATGCAGTATCAAAA
This sequence comes from Cystobasidium onofrii, assembly GCA_022813105.1. Classification (NCBI taxonomy): domain Eukaryota; kingdom Fungi; phylum Basidiomycota; class Cystobasidiomycetes; order Cystobasidiales; family Cystobasidiaceae; genus Cystobasidium; species Cystobasidium onofrii. The sequence goes on from JAKLNA010000018.1 coordinate 86,067, forward strand.
CAATCCTGAGGAGGCAGGAACAGAATGTACATACTTCTCACTTCAACATTTGTATTTATTTCAGCATGCTTTGCTTTTCATTTCATATGGACAATTTAGTTGTTGATCCGATAGCATAGTCATTTTCACTCTCGTTATTCACGGATAATGTCTTCGAAGACCGTACCAAGAGAACGTTATCATCTTTCTTGCTACTTGAAATCGCTTATCGTGGCATAAGCACGAGATGGACATTCAAATTGTGACTGACAATACTGCTCCTTGGTGATCTTGCTTGCGCACTAAGGAATTTCAAAAACCCTTGCTAGGATAATCGATATTAGTCTCTGTCTGATACCATATGCAATCTTGTATACAGGTGCGATATGCGGAGATTTATGTAATATTTCAAATTGTTGAATTGCTTATTTGAAAATGAAAAGGTTATAATAAGAAACAGCCGAAGCAGCATTCTTTCTTTTTTCCTACAACATCAATGCATAAAATAGCAGAATTTTGACCGATAAAGAGAGAAAAAAAGGACTTGTGTAGCATTTTTTTCAAACGAAGAGCCGAACAGGGCTGAGCGAAAATAAAGGTTTACGATAGCTCTGATTGAAACACTGCGTATCCATCCCTTTCCTTCAAACATCTTTCTCTACTGTTTGAAGCCAACTTTTTTTTCATGTTATACGTTGAGAGAGCGAAAAGACAGGGATTTAGCGTGGTAATATACAGGAGTCGTTGTGCCGTGGTAAACATGTAGGACCGGTCTTTGTAGCATTTAGATGGGTCCAATAAGCGTGAGATGTTGATACTGGTTGCGTAGATGCAGGGAAGGGCAACCGAAATAGTAGACATATATGAGAAAGAACCAGGAAGACTTGCCATCGAAAAGCGTTTTAATTGCGATAGTGGTGTATGGAAGCGTCGACCAATTTGAGCGTGCACCTGTTGACATAAGTCATTCGAGGCAGATTTAAACTCGCCGAATATAGGGAATCTCTTGATTTGAGTCTGGTCTGCGCGCTAATAATGAGGTATATAGTTTTCAAAGTAGAGGCTCTTATCTAAACTTGCTGTGTACGCCCTGTTCTCATTGTGCTCTGCAATATTATCCTTCTCTCTCTGCCTCTTATTCCTCCAATTCAGGATCATCAATTCCATTCGCATTAATCGCAAAAGTACCTTGAGCTTCAGGTAAGCAAGGAGAATCTAAAATTTTTGCAATACGACAAGTTTGTCTTCCTTTTTTCAATGATAGTCTTATTGATTCAATGGTGAGAGTTAAGAGTGAGAAGAAGAGTAAACGTCAGCTTAAGCAGAATTATTCACAAGCAACTTCTTCGTGACATAGAAGTATGTTCTAAGGGGATAGAACGTACCTTGTTGTAGAAGCATGAGCCATAATGTTACCTCCAATAGGTTTCTTAGTTTCTCCTGCTCCCGCCATAGGTCCATTATCTACTGAAGCGACTACCTGATTCGTTACTACGACTGCTATTCCGAACTGTTTGTTCAGCCAAGTATTCGAAACAATGTTATGAATCAGTAAGAAACGCCACACTCTGTTATGAACAAACGATTCGAAAGAAACGTAAAAGAGGAAAAGAGGAATATAAAATGCTCACCTCATCAGCTAATCTCATTAGTGTACGTAAAAACTTTGCTAAATGAACTTGACGAGCTGATAATTCACCTCTTCCAGAGAAGTCTGTCCTATATAAAGCAGTGCACGAGTCCACAATAAGGAGTGAGAATCTAGAAGCAGAAGCAATCGAAAGGAACAGTATGTTAGCCGTCACGCAATATGGCTGTGAAACACGTGTTGGCTCGCATGCTGCCAGACCAAGTAAAGCATCTCCTTCTTGCTCGCTCACCTCGATTCAGCCATCATAGCCGATGCTTGAAGTAGCAATTGTTGTTGATGATCTGCATTATAAGCTCTTGCATACGCTACGTTATCTAATACTTCTTCTCCATTTAAACCATATCGTTCTGCAATAGCTAAAAGTCGAACAGGTCTAAAAGTACCTTCTGTATCGATATATAGACACTTTCCTTCACCTCCTCCCATATCAATGGGTAGCTGCATGAGGGAATACATAATGTGGTAGTTAGCCTTATAGGTGAATACAGAAAAAACAAGTGGCGAGAGACATGGGTAGAATGATAGCAAGCCTAGCCTACCTGACACGTAACAGCTAATTGATGGCATATTTGAGATTTTCCAGTTCTAAACTCTCCAAATAGTTCGGTGATACTTCCTGTTTCTATACCTCCTCCTAGTACAGTATCCAAATTCTTCGAGCCAGTAGTGATTGAAATCAAGTCTGCTCTTCGCGCGTGGAACTCCGTCGCTGTTGTGAATCCCATTGGGACGAGTCTACTGGCTGGAAGGCGATGAAGAACAGAGTACTATAATCAATACAAGAGGATCTTTCTGCGCAGAGTAGTGTGAACTGACCCGCCGCGAGTATCTTGTCTGCTTTTCCCTCGGATATGCCTTTTACAGCGAGAAGTGCCTTTCTGGGCGTGAATGCGACAGCTTCGACAGTGCAGTACCCAGCGTCGTACAGCTTTTGGCAGTCGTTGGAGGAGAGGCCGAATTCCTATAGGAAGCACCAAATACACATAGCCGTCATTCAGCATCCTCCGCTCTCTGCCGTCCATCCGCCACATTGTTTACTCTCTGCACTCACCGTGAGCTTTGCGATGCCCAGCGCAGTCCTGTACGCCTGCGAGTCTTCGGGGTCCTCGACTTGGGACATGGTGAGCGGTGCGATACAGTGCTTGTGTGATGCGTATGCAGTGTGCGAGTCGGTCAGTGTCCAAGATGGTGAGCGTGTTGGAGAGAAGAACGAGGTGCGAGCAGATGCACTCGATTGCGAACACTCGCTGGAGTGGCGACTACTTTCGGGGCACAAGACGCGTCGGGTGAAAGAAATGGCTTGCATGGAGAGACAGCTTGCACTGAAGTATTCGCATACGCATACACTACCATATCCACCTACTCATCACCGTACAGGCCTGTTTCATAGGCTATCAAGTGAGCGCCTCTCTTTGCTCGTTTCTAGCTGCACGTGTGCGATCGCACCCTCGAACTGAGAGGTAGCATGGAAGACATACGGCATGGCTTCCAACCAGTGACTGTGCATACAGAGGCGTGCCAGCTAATCACTTTGTGCCGGCTGTACTCCTCCTCGCTTGCACAGAGCAGGAGTCGCTGCACTTCCGGGTAGGCTATGCAGGCACTCTCCCGCGAGGGAGCTTGGACACTGCATGCTCTGGCTTGCATGGAAGACTCGCTCTCTTCTCTTGTCCAACGACACACAATCCTGTACAATGCTTCTATGACAGTTCTCGCAACTTCAACCACGCTCAAATCCCGGCGCACAAGATGATGCACTCCGGCAGTTCCCTCGAAAGCTGGACAGCCCGCATTCACGGTCAATTAAGAGATGTGCTCGAGCCTACAGAGCGCTTCTCTGAGATATCGCCCACCGAGGCATTGAGCATCTCATTGAATGCGAATACGAAATGGACTTTGATTGCATTGGCAAATCTAGCTAGGGATGATGTGGATTCTGCAGTGAGTTTGCCTGACTCCATGCCGTGCAAAGACAAGGCACAACCATACCCCAAAATTTGGAGATGCGCAGGGTGGAAGGCATGCTGGGCCCTCTTGGATGCTGGAGTCGACTTTGATACATCGACATCCATACTCAAAACAACTCACCTTGTTCTCGTATTCGTTTGCAGGTCCGCACACTCGCCCTCGTCACTCTCCGAGAATTTGTAGTCCGCGAAGCAGATGATCGTGATACTGCAAAGTGAGGCTATAGCCCAATTTCGACGAGTGTTTGCTGTGTCAGTACTGAATCTTACAGCATTCATCATCTTATGGCAGACTGTGGGATGTCATAGCCGTATCAACGCAAAATGCAGTCCAAAATGCCCTCCTACAGTGCTTTGAAAATGAACAATCAGCTGTATCTGAAAGAGAAGGAAAGACTCTATGTCGAACATGTAGCTATATATTAGAATTGAATAACGCAGTTGGGCGTAAGTTCGGTCTTCACTCTTCTATCTTTATCAATCACTCGCCTCATGCTGATGCTTTCTGGTGTATATGCTTCGGTCCTACAGATGGATGGCCTGAGCTCGATAACACTTTACGCAATCTTCTCTCTTCAAACGCATCAACCAACAGACAACGACTTTTCTATGAATTCATTACCGAGTACCCTGTAGTGGTTGCTGATATGCCAGTTCACGACCTGATGCATGGATTAAGACATGGCTTGGGAGCCTTGGAGAGGGATGCATCCCTTGTCGCGGATGCTTTGAAAGCTTGTGTTGCTATCCTTACATTCGATGACCGTTACAATAACTTTAAGGATCTCATTCCCGACATGCTGAATGTGAGTACTCCTGTAACGTTTTGTTTTCTGGATAGAAGCCATCTAAATCTTTCTTTCGCTCCGGTAAATGCGCCACGATTATCTAGATTTTACCCCTTCTACACGCTCGAAAAGCAGCACCTGAACTATCGAAAAGCCTCTACAATATCTTAGACCTCTACGAATCACAATCTTCAAAATTTTTAGAACCTTATATTAATTCATTTATACCATTTATAATTTCACTTTTACCATCAACAACAATAGATTATTTACGTCAATCATCAATAGAATTTCTAACTGCAACATCAGAATATTTTTCATTAACTATTATAATTCACTCATTAAATAAATATTATGAGTTTATTAGTGCTATTTTAAATATGATGACTGAAATTAGAAATGATGAAAATTTAGAATTAGAATTTTGGAAAAATTCAGTTGAAAATGATGATAATGAATTTAATGGTTCTGAAATTTGGGTCATTGCTGAGGATGCTTTGAATAGAGTTTCTATAGCTTTAGGTAAGTCATCACTCTCTCGTTCTTTTAACATATTAATCTACGTTTTGTTACATCAAAACTTAGCTTATCATGTTTGGATCTGTCTCTTTCATTAAACGCAGGTCCAGAAAATGTATTACCTACAGCTTTTCGGATTATACCGAATTTCTTGGCTTCTCAAGATTGGAGACAGCGTTATGCTGCTTTGAGCGCTATTGGCACTCTGGCGGAGAGTAGTGCACAAATGTACAAGGGTAACTTGGAACAGCTTATGCGGTGAGTCTGATTATGACCACATTCTGCTTTTCGATCCCGAGTAAACCAAGCTTACGACTAATGTGTAGCATGGTCCTTGATGGCCTGTCGGATCCGGCTCCGAGAGTCGTATATGCTGCTGTATATGCCGCAGCCGAGCTATGTACGCATCTCGAAGTAGGTCACAGTAGCATGCCTCGCAGATCCCTCCTCGGGTGCTGATGAAGGGACCGTCGTGCTAATAGGGTCAAGTACAAGAACAATTCGGTGAACACCTCTTATCAGCTCTCTTCCGAATCATCAATACATCCTTTGCACCCGGCCGACTAGTCGCATACTCTTGTGCTGCAATCGTCAATTTCACAAGCGATTTGAACGACTCAATACCTTCATCTTTCATTCAACATGGACCAGCTATCATAGATAGATTACTTCAGTTAATAGCAAGTGAAACTTCTAGAGATGATGTTAGAATGAAAGCTATGTCTGCTGCTGCTCAAAGTGCTTCTGTACTCGCTTCAGAAGGTCATTGCAACCCTCAAATGATGGAACGATTCTTGGAGGCTTTTTGGCCTTTCTTAAAAGGTTATGTCGATGATGAGACGAAAGCTAGAGCCATTGATTGTACAACCTTATTAGGTGAGTGGAACAGACGGCTTATCGTTCAATCAAGCTTAGGAAAGCAAGTGATGCGAAGAAACTAAAATCAATCTTTGTCTAATTTAGCTTCATCGATTGAGAGGGATATTCTGGAGCCACACGTACAGAAGATAATCACCTCGCTCATGCATATTGAACGTAAGACTTTGCTTTTAGATCAGAAAATGCTTCAGCGTACACGACATGCTGATGCTGTGGTTGTGCCTCTATAGAAACGCATACCGAGGCAGACGACCCTTGCACAATGCAGGTTCTTACTGGACTAGTGCGAATGGCGGAAGTCCTCAAAGATGAATTTTTGCCGCACGTCAATGCTGTTATACCTAGGTTACTGCGGATAGCAAGTACGCAAGTAGATCAGCCATATGAGCCACGTGCAGGCTTAGATGCAGATGAAGATGATGCATATGAGGACGATGAACATTTTATAACACAGAACAGTGTATCCGGAACGGATGTCAAAGTGAATACCGCAAGCTTACAGGAGAAGACGCAAGCTACTCAATTACTCACTTCACTTGCTCATTCACTTGGTGTCGGTTTGACGGAGACTGGGGAAAGTCAAAATACAACAGGAGAGTGGATGAGCTACGCGGAGACTATGCTTAATATTGCTTCGAACCTAGTTGGTTTTGAGTACAGTTCGGATATTCGTCAGGCAAGCTCGGCTGCTTTGCCCGCACTCATCAGATGTGAGTTGGTTATCTTGACAGTACGGCTCTCTCGCGTGTATTTTAGAGCTGATAATCTAAGTCTATCACTTGCAGCATTCTCTGTCTCTACACGATATCCAGAGGAATACAACAAGAACAGAATGAGATCAATAGTAATTCCTCTTCTCGCTGCCATGGCAGTCGAGCAAGATCCAGACGTCTTAGCAGCACAGTTTGCAGCTACTTCAGATATCGTTCTAGCTGCACCGGACATTTTCACTTCTTCAGACGCAGAAACTTTCGTCACTACATGCCGTGAACAGATTGAAGAATTGCAAAGAGTCATGAATGAAGCTCGAGAATCCAAGGATAAACAAGCTTTACAAGAATATCCTATTGCGATTAGATCGGCTTTAGAGTATATGTCCGCAACTTTGCAGGCTTTCATTAAAACTGCTGGACCATCCTTCCCTGCTCATGGCTTGTTTGGAGTATTGAACCAAGCGATGGCAGAAGAACTCGGTCTGGAAGGAGAAAAAGAGTGGGCTCTTAGACTTGTGTGCGATCTCATTCAGTATGCCTCTCCCGCTGCTGTGGCGTGGACTAGTGGACTTTTGTCCGCAGTAGCGCAAGGTCTTTCGGATCACCGTGAGTCTATTTCGTCTTAACTGCCTTCAGGTATATTTTCGGGTGCGTTGACATACATTATCTACAGAACCCCTGATCAGACAGATCTCTGCCTTCACTGTTGGAATAGCAGCGACAAATCCTGAAGGTCTATATGCGCCTTTCGTACAATGTAAGGTGCCATTCCAGGCAAGCATTTAGATCTTGAACTGACCACTTCATCGGTCAGCTTGCTTGGAACCAATCTGTCGTGGTCTGGCTGTGGAGACTGATCTGGAAGACGAGCAAGAAGCTCTCGCGCATGACAACTTCGTTTCAGCTTGTAAGTCTATTTAGGCTCGTTGCTATGCGACTATGAATCGTTTTGACGTGGTATTTCCGTTCTCATACAGTGAGCAAGACTATCCTACATTCGTCAATATTAAAGATTCCAGAAGGCGACCTGCTCAAACTGCTTCCAATCTGGTTGAAGGGCCTGCCGATCCGAGAAGATATCGATGAAATGGAAGTAACTTATGGTCTGTTGCTCGATATCATAGCGAGGGATCATCCATTTGTCGCTGTTGAACACGAAGAAGTCCGAAACCAAGTCCTCGAAGCTCTCGCTGCTGCATTAAGCAATGCTAACTTGCCTTCGCAATTGCAAGAGCCGCTGAGCGCAGGGTTCAAGACTTATCTCACTCGTTGTCCGATGGAGACACAGCATGAGTGGGCGGCGAGGCTTGTGCAATGAGCCAATGAGCACAATGTGGTGCAAAAGTAGCATTCCTAGTCAAGATACCCTCTCGTTTCATACCGTGCCCGCAATATACGCATAGAAATGGATCTGCTTTTGTGTTGACTCCGATAAAATCTGGGGAACTGTCCGTAAATAAAGCCAGGACTTGTAGCTATGTATACGCAATGCTTGCGTCGTCGATTTGCTCTGTAAATCTACAGTAGCATTCCAGCGGAGATCCGCCACTCATCCTGATCAGTTGCCGACGCACGCGGTCCTGTACGCCTTCTTCAATCCAAAAGGTCAGGACAACATGGCGTACTCGTCGGTGAGATAGTCAGCTCAGCACTGCCAAACCGCTGCTCATCTGTATGTTGTCTGGATTCCAGATGGCCTCGGGTCGCTATCCAGTTGAGAATCACACGCCGCTGGCCAAGGTAGGTGATGCTGAACGGGGCACCATCCAGGGCAATCATACTGACTACCCCGCTGGTCACCTAGCACTTTCGAGGCATCACAATCAACGAACGCTTCAACAATGCTGAAGGCGGGCACTTCAGCGAGGCCAACTTCTCATCTGTCCTGTTCAAGGGTAGGTGCACTATGTCGACGAGCGTGATCGGGCTGGTAGTGTAGGTATCAGCATAGCGGAATAGATAGCTGATGATGGTAGTTGTACACTACAGCTCGGACCGATAGCTATGAGAGCGTCAAGATGGAGGTCTGGCACGCTCCTGGACGTACGAAACCTACGTTTGAGGAGGCCAAGCGGAAGCACTACAAGCCTCTAAAGAAGGGTGAACGCTTCGGACCATCGTGGACGAATCATTGGGTGCGCTGAGAACACGTTTGCAATCTTATGGTCAACCTTTCGTTGATCCTCGACTCTTCTCCACAAATAGGTCCGGGTTCATCTGAATGTACCGAAGGATTTCCAGCGGGAGGAGCGTGTACAGCTGGAGTTTGATCCAGGGTAAGTAGCCACAGCAGTGTGGCTGCGTCAAGCACCGCTGAAACTCTCATCAGCTGCGAAGCTATGATCTTCAATACGGATGGCCTACCGTTGCAAGGCATTACAGGCGGATATGGTAGCGAGCGACGCGTGGAATTCATCATCAAGGACCCCAGCTACCCTCAGTCATACTATATAGAAGTATCAGCAAATGGTGTGCCAAATTCCGACTTTCAAATGGTATCCTGACCTAACGATGCTTCTTCAGGTATGTTTGGGACAGGCGAAGACGACCAGACGGGACCCAGCAATGACAAATGGTTCACGGTACACCTCGTAATCTACTTCACATTGTAATCATCGCTAACGACAGTATGCTTCTTCCTCCAGCTTGCAAGCGCAGACATAGTCGTACCTAGAATGGAAGCTTGGCATCTCTTATGGGACTTTCGTGTTCTGAAGGATTTAGCCTGCTCTTTGCCTGCGGAGTCCCGCCTTGCAAACAAGGCAATGTACGCCGCAAATGAGATGATGAACGTTTTTAGATCAGAAGATCTTTCAACTATTGGCAAAGCAAGAAAAGTAGCAGAAGGTATCTTTGGCAAAGGCTGGCAAGACAAGGGTGCGGAAATATTCAATGACGAAGAGGACGAGCATGTGCCTATTTGGGCTATGAGCAATTGCCACATAGATACAGCTTGGCTTTGGCCTTTTTCCGTTACACAGCAGAAGACAGCAAGGTCTTGGAGCACGTAAGTGTTGCACTTGCACTATGTGGCAGGCATTTCTGACAAGCTGCATATTTCCAGACAATGCGATCTGATGGAGAGATACCCGGAGCATCGATTCGTAGCGAGTCAGGCGCAACAGTTCAAGTGGCTGGAGCAGCAGTACCCCGGGCTCTTCGACGTAATCAAAAGTGTGAGTGTAGACGCACCGAACCGGAGAGATCCTACTGACTTACGTTATTCTGCAGAAAGTGGAAGCTGGTACCTTTATGCCCATTGGAGGTAGCTGGGTCGAGGTGAGCGCAACGTTCCTCTCAGGGTTCAATTACTCTGAGCACAGATTCTCTGTCTAGAATGACACCAATTTACCAACCGGAGAAAGCCTGTGTCGACAAATGATATTCGGACAGCGCTACTTCAAATCGAGGTTCGGCAAGTACTGCGATGTCCATTGGTTACCCGACACTTTCGGCTACTCCAGTCAACTCCCTCAGATCTGCCGGCTCGCGAACATGCCATCCTTCTTCACTCAAAAGCTTTCTTGGAGTCAATTCAACAACTTCCCTCATACGACTTTCAACTGGGTCGGCTTGGACGGAACACAAGTCTTGACGCATATGACTCCAGTCAACACGTATAATGCAGGAGCCAATGTGAATGACGCTATCAACGGTGTAAAGCAACATAAGAATCTGGAAGTAACAGACATTAGTCTGTTGCCATTTGGAAATGGTGACGGTGGAGGAGGTGCCCTTGCTCCTATGCTCGAAAGCCTTCGCAGACTGCGAGCAGTAGCTAATGAAAGCCACGACTTACCGAAGATTGGATATGGCAAGGGTAAATCAGTTTCAGAGATGTACCAAGCCATCCTCAAGCAGACTGAGTCAGTGTATACAGCCCAGCCACTTTGCTAGCTTGCCCAACTGACTCTTCGTAATTCGTCGCGCAGCAATGGAAGCAAGTTACCCACTTGGATAGGAGAGCTATACCTAGAGTATCATCGAGGCACCTATACCAGTCATGGTTCTATCAAGCGTAACAACCGGAAGTGCGAGATTCTAATGAAAGAGGTGGAATATCTGGCTACTCTGGCGTCTGTGCAGGCCGTTTCGAGCAATTCCAGCTACAAGTATCCCAAGGTATGACAAGGTTCTCGATCATATAAGATAGCCACTAATGTTTTCTATATCGTTCAAGGGAGAGATCGACCCACTTTGGGAGAAGCTCCTGCTATGCCAGTTTCACGACGTGCTTCCAGGCTCGGCATTGGGCATGGTACGTGGTGAACTGAGGTTCTTGTGCATATGCTGATGATGAAGCCTCCGACAGGTTTACGAAGACGCAGAAGAGTTGTATGCCGAAATTAGGGAGAAAGGTGAGCTCTCGCCATCTGTATACTATGTATAGACGGATAATCTGATGGTTTACCATTCAGGCTCTACGCTAATGCAGGAAGCGATCAAAGCACTATTGCCGGACAGTTGTGACATTGCTGGAGATGGACGAGATACTGCTTTCGCGCTCAATACTGCTAGCTTGCCTCGGCGCGAAATCGTTGCTCTGCCTCATCATCTAGCTGCTCCTTCGAAGGCTAGGCTATCCAGCCAAATCCACAGAGAGCAGACCCTTGTCATGATAGAAGACAGGAATGCTAGTGGCGTAGCTACTATCGTCAATCAAGCTGATTGGGAGCCTGCCACCTGTTCATACTCTCAAGACACCTGGACCCTTGCAAACGAGTCGCTGGAAGTGAAGATCTCGAATGCTGGCCGCATCACAAGCATGATTGACCTGAGGGAAAGGTACAGCTTATCGATCAGACTAGCAGATTTGCGAGGCCTCAAGGCTGATGTGTGTTTCCGTCAACAGGCGGCAACTTATCTCACCTGGCCGCACTGGTGGCTTTGTCATGTTCCAAGATATGCCTGCTAAATTCGACGCATGTAGGCAGCGTTCAATACACATACACGAATGCACCATGTTGTCTGACACGAAGTGCTCCTAGGGGACGTTGACGTATGGCATCTGGAGACTGCGGAGCCTCTCGAAGCGGATTCTGTAAGCTTACACATGTCTGGACCGCTTCGGGCGGCGGTTACCTTGGAGTACAAGTATGGAAAATCTAGCTGGAAGGTGAGCAGAAAATGTTCAAGCACCCATTAATGCGACAGCTAACGACAGAATTTCTCTCTGGGCAGACGATAGTGTCGCTCGATGCTGTAGCAGCAGATGCTGAAGCCACAAGCATGTTGAGATTCGAAACTATCGTTCATTGGCAAGAGAAGCACAAGTTCTTGAAGTGGGAAGTGCCATTGGAGATATTCTCAAGCGAAGCGTTCTACGAGACCCAATACGGCTATATATCGCGACCTACACATCGCAATACAACTTGGGATGCTGCCAAGTTCGAAGTATGCGGTCACAAGTATATTGATTTGAGCGAGTATGGCTACGGTGTCGCTATGCTAAACGACTGCAAGTATGGGTTCGCTGTTGCTGGTGAGTCAGAAAACAGGGTCACGGTGCAAGAGATATGCTCAAGTGCTTGTTCTCAGGCAACACAATGCGTATATCCTTGTTACGTAGCGCTACCGGACCAGGTGAGCGACTCTTTCGATTATCTAGGGCTAGCACAAGTGCAGGCCGCTGACGCTCTTTCGGCTTGCAGATCCGCATCAAGATGAAGGGGAGCATGAGTTCCAGTTTGCACTCGTGCCGCATAAGAACCATTTCTATCAGACTCAGATTCCCCAATTGGCAGCTGCTTTCAATATGCCTCTTCGCGTTCAGTTCGCTCCCATTTCAGCACTTGAGGCTGGTCAAATGGATGTCCGAGGCCCCTTCCGGGTTGCTGGAGCGCCTAACGTCCTTCTCGATACTGTCAAGCGGGGCGATGACGATGACTTCATTTCATCCCGCTCTGGTCAAAGCGTCATCTGCCGACTCTACGAAAGTAAAGGTGGACATGCCAGGGCGACCTTGATCACAACACTTCCTGTCGTCAAGGCTACCATTGTAGATCTGCTCGAACGACACGTCGAGGACCTTGAACTTGTTTCGTCGCAACGGGACGACAAGACGTCGATGCAGATACCTTTCCGAGGTTTCCAGATCGTCACAGTCAAGCTTGAGCTGTAAGTACAGTGAGCGTTGTTCCGCAAGCAATGTCAAACTCGGAGGCTTTGAGTTATTTGAATCTGACTGGCTCAACTCTTTGTGTAGCGGAAAAGCAAAAGATGATGCCTGGGTCGCGTTGTAGCGATTCCGCCTGGAGAAGCTGTATCATAGGAAAAGGTAGCGAAGCCTGGGTGCACGGCAAAGCGCGTCGAAACCTTCGATTGGAGGACTAGCCAGGTTCGAGAACAAACCCTCATAAACGCTGCATCAATACTGTCGGCGAGAGTTTGTCAGGCTTGTAGTCTAGTAGCTATCCAAAATCTGCGCGATGCCTTGCGTTGCTAATATAACCCGTCGGCTAATGCCCTCGAGAGCACCGTCGGGCACTTCTTGCGTACACAGTCCACCGTTTGATGAACAGATAGTATTGTCGCTGCGTTGCTGGGCAGACCAGAGCTGGATGGGCCACATTCTGCATAAGGTGATCGGCATTTCTGGTAAACATGAAAACCAAGCACGTGAAGAAGCAACGACAAGCTTCTCGTTACCACATCACCAGTCCATTCGCCCGACATGTCTACCTCCTCCAAAGGCACCTGGCAGAAGCTGCTAGGCCGTCATGCTCATGACACGAGCGATCCGTCCTCTTCTCTGGCCGCCAGCTCGAGTGCAGCTTCCACTTCAGCCATTCGGGCGTATCTGCGGCTGCGACCAGCCAATGCAGCTTTTCAAGCCAAGGGGGTGCCTCAGTCCGCCAACATCGATGTGGTCAGCAAATACGAGGTCGTCGCTGCTCCTTCCGCCTTTCCCGCGGCCGATACGAGCACGCATTCTCTCGTCTCGTCTGGTACGCGCAGCTCGCTATCAGGCAGAGCTGGCGGCGATGCCGAAATCTACACGTTCACCGAAGTCCTGCCTGAAGAGACGAGTCAATCATCCCTGTACGATGCTACAGCGCGCCCTCTCATCGAGAACTCCCTCGGTGCTGGACCCAGCAAGAATATGAGCGATTCCTTGATACTCGCCTACGGTGTCAGTGGTGGCGGCAAAACATGTATGTTTGGTGTTATTCTCTCTGTTGCTTTGGGCACTGCCCATCGATCTGACTGGTACCTCTCCGCTCCAGACACCGTCCAGGGAACCTCGACCGAACCAGGTTTGCTCCCGCGCACCCTCGCCTCTATACTACAAAGCGTCGCTTCAAAACAGAGCAATGCATGGGTCAGACCAGCTCGCTTGACAGGCATTGAGGTCATACCAGCCTCAGAGCGCTATGTAGATCCAAAGTTGAAGCAGGAGAAAGGCAAAAATCCTATTAGCGACGAAACGCGTATGTATCGTGTCTGCTTGACCTTGATCTTCGTCCCAAGGCTAACCAGCTGATGTGTCCTCTGCAGCCATCGATCTTCCCGAAGACTATGAGTACGCAGTTTGGTGCTCCTTTGTCGAAGTATACAATGAAAATGTGCATGATCTCCTCTCTACGGATTCGAAACCGAAGAACTTGTCTTTGAAGCAGGATCACAAGCATTCCGATAACAAGTTTGTCGCGGGTGCAGCAACAGTCAGATTATGGTCGGAGACAGTGAGAGAGCTTTTCATCGTTGCTGATGGCAGGAAGGCTGATGTAGCGGTTAACAGCACGCTTCGGAAGTATTGGAAAGAGGTCTTCTTGCAAGGCATCGTTCCGCTACCCGACAGAATGAGACCTCCTCCCGCTCGCACAGTATATTCACCATTCAAGTACTCCGCTTCCCTCGCGGATCGGATGCTACTTCCACTGGTACACCTATCCACATGTCTCGCTTGAGTGTGGTCGATCTTGCGGGGAGCGAGAGGGCGAGAAACACTCAGACTCATGGAGACCGTTTGAAAGAAGCTGGAAAGATTAATCAGAGCTTGATGATCCTTGGACGATGCTTTGAGGTTATACGAGCGAATGACGCAGCACTCGCTCGTGGGAAACAGGTAAGCCGAGATATGCTTCATACTTCTATAATGTTTCATCTGATGTCACTTGTTCGACAAGCCTGTGCCAGTGCCCTTCAGGCATTCTAAGCTTACGGAAGTTCTTAAACCTTTCTTCTGCGGTCACGGCGAAATAGTCATGATGGCTGCGGTTGACCCTTACCGGACAGCTCTTGAGGAGAATATCAATGTACTGCGATTCACCTCACTTGCCAGACAAATCAAGACAAACTACACTCTGCCACATTCCCCCTCTATTCTGACACCCTCTACGGAAGCACCACATTACTCACTACCCACACGGTCCGGTAGATCTCATGCTGCAGGGCCAAGCATAGCTAAACCACATGAGCGAATGGCTCGCCATACATCAAGCTCTTCCACAATTGAGCCTGCAGGAACCGTAGACCCAGCCGATGAAAGTCTCGTCAGCTTCATTGATGAAATGGATCTTGACGACAATGCATCGGAAGAATCTGAAGAAGACGACCCTCTAGTCAATTCTCTATTCGAAGAAATTCGACAGCTACGTCAAGACGCAGTGCAGAAAGAGCTTGATTACGAAATGTCCCTGCATCGAGTAAGACAGGAAGAGAGGGATAGATACAGTGCTTTACTGGAAGAACAACGGCAGCAGATGGCAGCGGATGCTGAGTATCAGGTGTGTGCGATGAGATATCGTGCGGGCCCCATAGTGGCTCTGATCTTACTGACATCCGATGCCTAGCGCGAGTTGATGGAAGAACTTATGGACCGGAAGATTGACAATATG
The DNA here is from genome assembly GCA_022813105.1 of Cystobasidium onofrii. Lineage (NCBI taxonomy): Eukaryota > Fungi > Basidiomycota > Cystobasidiomycetes > Cystobasidiales > Cystobasidiaceae > Cystobasidium > Cystobasidium onofrii. The sequence continues at coordinate 101,403 of JAKLNA010000018.1, forward strand.
AAGATATCGTATGACAAAATGGTCGGCTTACTGGAGGATCAGCTCAGACGTGCGACAAAAGCTAGACAAGGGGAGTCACCGCAAAACTCCGTAGAGCTCCATGACTTCGTAGTAGAGGCTTCAGAGACAGAGGATACAGTAGTGGACGACAATAATATAGCACCAAATGCTCGCGATCCTTTGGTACCTTCGAAGCCGAGTTCGGTGCGGCAAACCACTTCCCAGGCTGCGACCAGGCCGACCAGGAGTAGCGTAGCCTCCACAGTGGCAAACGACGACACAGTAGATATGACCAAGGGCCAATCGAAAGGACGGAGGTGAGCGCGATAAACGATGTAGATTTTACATTTGCGATTTTCCCCGTCGAGCTGACATTCTCTCTGAGCAGACAACTACGCAAAGCACCTTCTAGAAGCGAGGATGATGTAGCAAGACTTTTAGCCTAATTGATTGGTCAGTAATGATCGTAATGCTGGAAACCCCCGATCAAGACGGCAACGACATGCTTTTCGAGCGCAATTCCTTGTCCTGCAAATCTGCCCACTACTTCTTCCGGATTGTCCGCTTATCGCACGTTGACAAGTCCTGGCAACGCCTGGCCGCTAGCACACTGCTAAACTCAAGCAGAAGCAGAAATGATAGACATCGCACTTACGCGCTGACCGAGCTCCGTGCAGCTGTAGATCCAGGTACTGACCATCCGGACGATGGCACGTGATATACAATGTTTCGATTACAACCGGCTTGTTTTCATCACATGCACTGAAGGTGGCGAGTAGCCTATCAGTGCTTCAGGTCGCAAGCGAGTTGTATCAGCCCCAACCCCTCAGCAGTTCTACATCTCAATATGGACACAATGTCGCCCACAGCAAGACCAGCAAGTATTGAACGTGACAACGCTCAACCTGTATCACAGTCCAGGTTCGTGCACAACTTGGTTCCCCAGTAGACAAAATACTGAAGCGCATGCCCTACCAGCAACTGCAATGTTATTTCGCCGGGAGACACGATCGGATTGCTCTCCCTCACAGACCGGCCTCTAGTCGAAATTGTGGGCCAGAATCCGCCAAACACATTGTCATGTTCAGAGAAGTCTTCCGTCGATGCGATGTCCGGCACTCTCACATGCATTCAGCCTGTTTCAATACTGCAAAATTCGCCGACCCGACCAGAAGCTGGTTCTAAGCAGAACTTGGGTCAACTTTCTCCAAGCAATGCGGCAAAGGAAACCTCCAGCACCTCAGGTGCAGTCAATTCAAGTGTTCGGTTCGAGGTAGCTCGCGAGGCACTGCAGTGTGTAAAAGCTGGCAAGGAGGGTATAGCTTGGAGTCCCAGGACCAGCTTTCGCCTTCAAGGCAGAAAGGCGACACCACATCCGGCAAGGAAGACTGAACAGGCATTGATCGATGAAATCGAATAGTGAATACTCAGTACCTAACGGTAGCACGTAACAAGTGGGTAGTTTCGACATATCGACAGGTCTCAGCGGGCAGGACGTTCAGTCAAGGTTGCAGCAAATTGAGAGAGGGACATGGTGACTACTGTACATATCGCTTAGTGTAAGCTGAAAGACAGAAATAATTCTTTGAGAGGTCCTGCCTCTCTTCCCTTCTCATCTGTGAAGCAGAGATCATTAAAACTCCTCCTTGAACCTGGACACCCGTTTGGGCGGTTCCTGGCTGGGCAGTTTCTTGTCGGGCAGTTTCTCATGGCAGGGTTTCTCATCGTGCCGTTTGTCACCGTGCTGTTTTTCATCGTGCCGCTTTTTATCGTGGCATTCCTTGCCGGGCTGTTGTTTCTTGGGCCAGTAGTGTGGATTGTCCACCGGACCCCAGTTAAGAGCGTTTGCAAATTCTACAGCAGCAGGCGAAACTGTTTCTGAACCGCTGTGGTCATAATATCCCACTTGCACTTGTGAGTCATTGTTAGCAGGGGATGAGGCAAGGCGACTTGAAGCGTGCTTGCCCGAGGCTGTACTGGCAAGACTAGTATGTGACTCTGTGGGCTTTAAAAGAGGGCAGCCGGGATGATTCGAATTGGGAAGATTCGAATGGAAAGATGGCGTAGAGCTGGCTGCTGTAGAAGGGTGTAAAGTCGTTGAACTGCTTGCGCTGTTAGGCCAGGCGCTCCCGCCGTGGGGACGTAGCCCGTTCGGCGGGCTTGTACTATCGCTGCATCTCAGATGCGCTAAAGAGATAGATGAGCTTTGGAATGGACCGACTGCATCGCGCCCGTGTACTGTTTTCTTCTCATGGGAGGAAACGGTTCCAAAATTGCCAGGGCTTTTTCTCTGCCCTCCAGAAGTGGGAAGATCAGGATGAGAGTGTGAAACCAAGGTCGCTTCGGATCTCCGCCAATGACCAGACGACGTTGCATGGCGTCCTGTAGGATTTCTTCGTTGAAAAAGGTTACGCAGCGAGAATGATGAAGCCGTCTGGGTGTAGTCCTTGTCGTATTTACCGTAAGGATTGTTCTTTAGGCGCATTTGGTCCTGTCGAGCCTGGCTAGTTCCAAAGATTTTCCAAGGCATAGTTGTTTGCCTTTAAGATTAGTTACCGACCAGGCTGCAATCAAATTTAGCTGGTTACTTCGGGAGCGGCGGTTTTACTCTCGCTGAGGTTCAAGACTTGTTGCCTTATGACGATTGGATATGTTTGGTTGGACTCAGTGGAGCGATTGAATATGTTTGGTTGGACTAATGAATCAGTTCTACTAGCAGGGCGGGAGACGAAGAGCACAAGATGCACTGCCCGACAGCGCCCAATAGAGTTATGAATGGAGCCCTCCCGAGCAGGACGGATACCTTGTTGATCCGTTCGGCAAAAGGCCGTTTCTTGCCCTGCGAGCTGTAATGGCAATGCGAGAACCTCGCAGGTCTTGGCAGAACTGGAGAGTCCAATGCGCCGCTTGCAAACGGCGGGGCCAGACTGCGTTGCTTGACAGTAGTTACGACGCTATCGCATGATCGACCTTGACTTCTTCGCGAACATTACGGACGTTCTTCTTGCAGGCTCTGATACTGCACGACAACTCTGCAGATGCGCTCGTAAAAACCATTCGTTGCAGCGTGGTTGGGCCTGTTTCCTCGCCGATGATCAAGTTGGCAACACAGCAACAAGACTGGTTTGCAGAATTGCAGAAGGCGTGCAAGAAAAAGTATGTGGCCAATTCTTGCAGGTTCGAATCCTTAATCCAGTCCTAAATCCTGACAACAGTAAAGCCTCCCTCCTCTTTGATTCAGCCCCGAGGTGTGAATACGACTGCGGACATCTATATGGCAGTCTCCACTGCCTGTTTCTCGGAGGGCAGAGGCTCGTTGTATCCCCGAGTCTTGAAAGCTCCAGATGTGACAACACCAATCTCATTCTCCTCTCCGAACAGCCTAGCAATCTCTTCTAATGGAACCTGCTTTGTCTCTGGGAACAGCCAGATGATAAGTCCACCGAAAATAACGGACAATACACCGAATACAAAGATGAACTTGTATCCGATGCTTGCTAGACCGACGGGAGTTGCCATAGTCGTCCAGATAGAGTGGACAGCAATCGTACCGATGCCAATGGTGCTTCCTTTGGCTCGAAGCCGAGTCGGGAAAACTTCTCCAATGAAAACAAAGATAGCCACCTCGATCTGCGAACGTGATATCGCCGGTCAGCAATGTATAACTGACATTTTTCCAGATCAGAAACCCACGAAAAGGTATGCCGCGAAGTAGATAAAGAGCATGGCTACTGCCGCAGCCTTTCCAGCTGAGGTCGAAAAACGTTAGAACGCTGCTTCTGTTGCGAGTGGTGGAAGAGCTCACCTTGATTGTCGCTATCGGCGTAGAGGGCAACCAAACCGGAGTATATGAACAAGCAGACCGCTGATCCAAGTGGACATGTAGCTATCATGACCTTTCTGCCGATTTTGTCGCATAGGTACATCATGAGGAGGGACTCAAGAGGGGAAATAGTGTTGAAACCGGCAGAGAAGAATCTGCATGGTTCATAGGTCAGCTACAAACTGCAAAGTCGGTTCGTGAGCTACTCACAGCTGATCACCAGTATCGTAGCCAAGACCGGCATACAGCTGAGGTCCGAAAGCTAAGATTGCTGCCACGCCAGAACACATTTGACCTGATGCGGCCAAGACAACGCAAGCAACTCGCTTGCGGTTACCGGGTGTAGTGAAAAGTATTTTCCATGAGCTATCAAGTGTCTTGTCCATTTCAGCTTGAGCTTGTAGTTGCGCAGCTTCATAGTCCGCGTATGCGTGTGTGGGATCTTGAGGGTTGGCATGAATACGTCGGAGAATCTGCGTTGCTTCGTCATAGCGTCCTTGCGTAGCAAGCCATCGAGGTGTTTCGTCGATTGTAGGTAAGAGAATGATCCACAATAGAGGGAAGGCGATACCCAACAGCAGAGGAATTCTCCATGTTGCAGCAAGAGTTGTAAAGTAGAAGCCACAGCCTACCCAAGCTGGAGATTCGCGCTCGCGTTCTTCAGTCAAGTGGAGGCGTCATGACAGTCGCAGTATGAATAAACTCACAGGTGACCGCATAGCCAAGTCCGATGACAAAGCCCACAATACCAGCAAGGAAGCCTCGGACTTCGGCGACGGACATTTCAGAGCAGTATATCAAGGCAGCTTGAGCCGATGGCCCTGTACCAAAGTAGTATTATTAGTTTGTTGTATCGCGATAAAGTATTCGAAATCTCGAAAGACTTACATCCACCGAAGCCTGTGATGAATCTTGCAACGATGAACATGGCCTGACTGGAAGCGCTACCGCCGGAAAGCGCTTGACCAATGATGACGGCAGTACTGGTGAAGAGAATTCCCCTTTTCCTGCCCCATCGGTCGGAAACATACGACTGGGCGACCAAGCCGAAAAGAGCACCTAGAAAGGTCCACTTTCAGCCAGATGTAGGCTAACTTGGGGCCGAGTCTCAAGCCTATCGTCGCCCTTGAAGCGTTGCTACCAAATGTAAGGTGAACTTGGAGACAGCTACACCTTACTCTGGACGACAGTTTCAACGGACACGATAGGATGAGACTCAGCCGCTTATGGCCGGTATCGCTCACCGATGTGATACATAGATACCATAAGACCGGTTATTTCTTGAACATGAGGAGTAGTTGCCAGACTGAAGTAATTAGCGAAGGTAGTTTGACCTAGAGTAGTTCCGATGACATTGTTCGACCAGCCGAAAACTAAAAAGCACAAGTGTGTCATTAAGCTGCTCAGTTCAATACCCTCTGACTGGCTCTAGTAGTAGCTTACCGAATCCGCCGATGGATCCGACAAGGATATTCCATACAACGCGTCGGTTGGCTGACCCGACATGCGCTGCTGCTTTGTGGGCAGCGACGAGTTCTGGACATTGCGGGGTAGCATGCTTGTGATCAGCAGAAGCTCTGTATCAACCCGCCCAACTGGTAGCCCACACCTTCAGCCTCATGTACGATTTGGCCAGAGCCTTCTTCTACCCGATCGTCCACGGACTTGGCCATTCTTGATTTGCGACGGCTTAGCAGGTGTCACAGGGAATGTCCAACTGCAGCGGTGTCAGCCCAACTGCCCTCTTGTAAACGTTGCTGTGTATGTGGGAAAAGGAAAGCCTTCCCTTGTATATCGGCAAGAGAAGTCTGTTTGACGAGACTGGCTACCCGGGGCCCAGGTTTTCCCGTGGTGCCCGGTACTCGACCCCGAGATATCCGCATGCTGACTTTTCTGCAGGGCCGGGTGAGGAAAAGCAGTAGCGGGTGTAGGTGCGGGTATCGTCGAGGGGCGGACGAGCCTGCGAAGTCTCAGACCATACCCGCTTTATATTTAGCTCGACCTGCCAGTGGAACGGTATTTAGCTAAGGCTGATATGTCAGACGTGCGTTCACGCATGAGCAGCATCGAAAGGTTCAGCTGGGCAGATGCCGCCGTGGGTCGTGTGGTTCCTCCCTGGTAGTTAGTTGTGGAGCCTCCTCTAGCATTCAGAACATGTCAACGAAGCGGCTGGCAGATAAAGCAGAAATGCACTCGATGATCTGGATTGGATTCCAAGCACGAGACTTGCATCTGGAGCAGCATAGAGCGGTCAGCTCATTAGATCCTGTACCATCTGACCTTGCTTCGAGTTCTCAACGTTGGAGTTCGGTGCGGCTGTGATGCTGCATCTGCGGTGCTTGTAGCGAGCTTACACAGCTGACAACGGGACGACCCTGCGAGAAGCTTGTGTGTGTACTGCATTGCCAGACGTATGAAAAGTGTCAGTAGCTCTACATAGGCACCATCGCCTGTGCAATCTTGCAATCCGGGATCTTGCAGGCTGCCTCGATCATCCTTTCTGTATTCCAGCTTCCAGTCAAGGACGGCCACCTCAGCTTCTTGCCAAGCCACTGCTCCGTCATGAATTCGGGCGACAGCGATGCTCAAGACTTCGCAGCCTTGTCCATGTTCATAGACTCGCAGACCTCAAACCCGGCGCAAGGCAGCAGCGCGGACCATGGCAGTATTAGTGCCGGCAATCACACCAACGGCTCTACAAAGTGGCTGCCTCGTAAGGAAAAGAAAAGGAGGGTCAGCACAGCATGCATAGAGTGTCGAAGACGCAAGAGCAAGTGTGACGGAAAGTCCCCTTGCTCGGGATGTCAAGCGAAAGGCTTGAGCTGTACGATGCTCTTTGACGACAAGCGCAGGAAGCAATCTGTTGCACCTAACCAAGCAGCAGAACCCTCTGACATCCAGGCTCTCAAAGACAGATGCAGATACCTCGAGCGCCTGGTTATGGGGTCGAACAACATAGACGAAGACGATGCTCAGTCCGACGAGCGAAGCCCTGCAGCCTCTGGCAGTACAAGCAACCGGGCGGGCACACCACCACAACAATCTGGGGCAGCACAGCAGCTCGCTCTCAGTACTAGTCAAAACGACGCGAGCAAGCACCGTGCGTGTGAAAAGGCATCTGCCGGCGGAGACAGACGACGGACTCCAACGGACTCGATGACTATCCCGCTCTTCGATTTTGGTGCGAACGATACCGCTTTCCAGCACTCCGACAGCTCTTCAAGCGCAATGGCATCAAACTGGCCGCAACAATCTGTGCAAGATAGTACGACGAGCTTGCACGCACTCTCATCGACCCTCAAAATCAGCAACCTCAATGCCTGGCCGGCTGGTATCACTAGCCAACACAATGGCCTAGGCTCAGCTACATTTCCCACTACCTCAAGCTTGTCAAGCGGAGGAGGTCCAGAGGCCTCCGTCCGAAAAGGGCCGCCAAGTGCTGCCGCTCACTCTGGGGCCTCCGATACATCGGCTTCCCCGGCACACAATTCTCGCGCCATCTACGTTCCTCCAGCCCAGTCCCTCACAGAGGAGGACATGCTCGAACCCATGCCCCGCACGGTGCTAGAAACCATACATGCCGGAAAGGCCACTCCATCTGGAGTAGAGGCTGGATCTCTGGCCCATCAGCTTACGCGGAGGGATGGTCGTATGACTCTTGCGGACGGCGGCAGGCTGAGATGGTACGGCGCGACCTCCTCCCGATCCCTCAGCTATGGCGGTCTCCACTTCCAGAATCGAGGGCGCAAGCAACAGCGTGACCTCAATGCAACTTGCAGAATGGCTCTTAACAAAGCTGGATACGCTCCAGACTCGATCTTTGAGGATTATGGATTTCAACAGCGTATCGTAGCGTAAGCAAAGTAACCTAGAAGTCCACCTGGTCTCCGCTAAATGTAATGTCGCACCCGCAGGCTGTTCTTCAAGTGGGCTAACTCTTTCTTCGTTACGGTGCGAGAAGACGTGTTCTATAGGCAGTGGTCCCGCTATCGAGCATTTCAAGATGGCAACAGTCGCCAACAACTCTCGCCAGAAGAAGGTCAGCACTTTAGCTTGTTACTGTTATATGCAATACTTGCCGTCGCGGCCCCAATGAGCGATGAAGCTATACACAAGAGCGAGTGCGGTGACGCTCATGAGACAGCAGGGGATGTTTTCGCATCCTGCGCGCGCATTTGTCTGGATGAAGAGATAGATCTCCCGCAAGAAACGACCGTTCAAGCTCTTGCTATCATGGCCTCTCGAGAAGTCATGTGCGGGAAGGACGCACGAGGATATGCATATATTGGGATGGCAACAAGCTGCGCTCTTGACCTTGGCCTAAACACCGATGTTACGATCTGGCTTGAGTCAGGACATGTTACACAGGAACAATACCTAGTCCGTCAAACAACGTGGTGGGGGTGAGTCAAATGAATTGACCTTGAGATGATCGATTACTCATTTTGACATGCATCTTCGAAATAGTCTGTTCCTGTACGAAAAGTAAGCACCGCTGACTATCAGACGTCTCTTATATGTCGGACGACTGATCGTCGTGCAACAGACTCTGGGCTCTGTATGTTGGCCGTCCGTCATTGTGCCGGCAGGTCGCGGTCACTGTGCCTCTGCCAGAGTCAATCGAGCAGCTGGACGGCAGTCCGGTGAATACCGTTGAAGCTCGCACCAAGCTTGATTTTGTCTGCAGGCTTGTCGAGCTCCTTCGCATAACAGACGGCATAGTGGATGCTCTTTACTCGCCCTTCTCGCAGTTCGAGAAAACTGCATCGGAATTACGGACATGGTCAACAGATGTGCACGATCAGCTCAAAGCATGGTTAGAAGGCCTTCCTGCTTCACTCAAGGTCAAGACAGACGGTGATCCCAACCTCTGTACTTCCAAGCCCAACATACTGGTGCTACAGTATGTGTGATGAGAGCGAATCAGACTCTCATAGGCTCAAACTGACTGTTCTTAAACTTCAGCATGCAATATCAGGTCACCATTATCAACCTGTTCCGACCTTTCACATGCGATATACAACAGCAGCAACCTCTATACAACGATGCTTTCAGAATATGCGCATCTGCTGCTACGACTATATCGGCTCTGATTGAGCGGTATCGTGTCAAGTACACACTGAGGCGGATCCCTCTGGTTGCCATCGTGAGTCCAACATTGATGAGCACGAGCTTCCTTTCTGGTAATCATCGACAATCGCCTATAGCAACAATATACTAACCTGCGGATGTGTTTGTTTGACAGCATCAATTCTTTACCGCCGCTAGTTGGCACGTCTTTGTGATCTACGCTTGCATGCTTGGTTGTGTCCCCGCTCCCTCCTATACGACTCTCCACCATGACGCTCAGCTTGGTCTATTGACCTGTCTGGGTGGTCTAGCTGCCATTGCTACGAGTCAAGTACACGCGAGAAGATCCTACCTCATGGTTGTTCTCCTAATGAAGCGATGGGGTATCCGTCTGAACCCTGCGTATGCTTCTTCTGAAGCAGACAACCTGTTCCAGCAAACAAAGACACTTGGAAGCGCAAACAATAACAATTGTAAGCTGTCAATCCGGTTGCAGTATTAGGCGTGCAAAGCTAATCTGGGAGCCGTGGTAGCTGGTTCCTCCGCTTCCGCATCTTCGTCAGTTCCACCTCTACCTCCACGCTCTAATTCGGGTATCTGGACCACCTCGGAAGGGTTTGCAACCATCAGTCAGGAACTGTTCGCATTGTGTGGGGACGGGATGTTCGACGCAAGCAAATATCCTCCCATTGCACCCCCAACGTATCAGAATAATGGTCAGAACAACGAACTGGACTTCAACATTGCGAGTCAATCCAACACCGGAAACAATCATCAGATACCTTCGATGTCTATCCCCGCTCAACCTTCGGCTCAAACTTGGAATCATTCCTTGCCGACCGAATTCGATAGCGATGTATTCGCGAACATGACTCGACCAGTCGCATCAACGTCCAGGCAAGATCCAACTCTGACCGACGATCAGCTCAGATTGTTTGACTTCGGTTTAGGATCGTTGAATGGCTTGCTGAGCTCTCCGACGAACGGCATGAACCTGACAGACTGGGATAGACCAAGTCTTGCTGATATCTTCGATTTGAGCACTTTTCAGTAGATGTGTAAGTGTAGCGTAATGCAGACGAATAAGCACTATGTAGCGTCATGACAAGACATATAGCTGTTTTGGCCTTTACAACAGTCATCAAACTTATCTACGGTACAGTCAGTGCTTCAAGCCACTAGATCTTGCCGCGCTCCAAAAACTTAACAGGGACTTCGACGTATTTTGCTCGCAGATATTCAGCGACTGCATGATCGAATGGCATGGTCAGTACGAGAGATTGCGGCACGGCGACGCAACGGGCTAGGGAACAAGACTGGGACTTACCATTTTTGCCTAGATAATCATAGGTTGAAGTGCTCGCTACACCACGGTCAAGGTGGTTCTTCAGCAGGAAGTGTACAGCGTAGATGTTGGGAATTTCGAAGCGATCAACACGTTCGCCCTTATAATCCTTTCCGAGAAGCTCCTTGATTTTCGCGATGGTGAGACTGAGGTGCATCATATCAGCCGGCTACGCATGCGAACAGTCAGTTTGGACCGGTTACTCACAGATCACGTAGCCAGGGCCACTCGTCCGAATGTCGAACATAGAAGCCAACGTTTGCATCTGATCCCTTGTCTCCAGAGCGGGCATGTGCAACGTATCCAAGAGGAACTAGTTTGGTCGGTCCATAGACCGAGAGGTCGGTAGGGTTCTGGGGATCGTAGCTAGTCTGGATGCGTTGGAACTCTTGTGTGACAGGAGGCTCAGGGATGTTCTCGACGGATCCGTCTGGTAGATGAGCCTTGTGCTGAATAGCGGATTGAGGCAGGATACTAACGAAGTACTCGAAGTAGGGTTTCGGTCTGAAGAAAGTAGCCACAAGATTAGCTCTCACTGAGTTATGAACAAGCTGTGCACTTGACTCACAATGCCTTGCGACTGTCCACTCCAAAAGTAGCGCCGGGATCTACAAAGGAGGTCAGTTCTTGGATAGTATGCATCTGTTGTTGCAGTAAGACTGACAGCTTTGCATAATGACGTCGGTTATGGGCCTCAAGAACTATAACAACAATCAGCTTCTGGGCTCGCGCAAATCAAAGTTTGCTCGAGACATACACGTTCGGTTGCTAGCGCTTCCTCTTTAGGTGCTTGAGCGAAAATACGGAATTCGACGGTAGCTTCATCTGTCCAGATGGAACAGCAGACAGGAGAATCACGTCAGTTGAGCGTGCTGAATGCTTAGACTTGCTGAACGACCATACCTTGTGAGGCTGGGTTGGGAGCAGCGGAACCAGTGACCATGAACTTCAATAAAGAGAAATCCTTGGCTTTTAGCACGGCTCGGCATTGATCTTCCAGCATGGCAGCTTTTTCGGCGATATCCAGACCGCAGAGATAATAGCTTCCTTCTGCTTGATAACCGCCTTGTGCTGTTACTCCGACCTTTGTGGTTGGTGGAGGTGGACGACCTTTGACTCCGGTGCACCGTACGCGATCCTTTCCTAGCTCTTCTAGCTTGATACCTTCGAGCTCAGCTACTACATCGGAGTTATAGTAGAGAGGGCCCTATTGCGCAATAACATGAGAAACAGTCTCGTTGCGTCCGACGCCGCTATTGCTGAACTCACTTGGATCTCATAAACCAGTTGTGATGTGACAGTCTGTACATTGACAACACCTTGGGTGTTGGGCATCTTTGAGACTATGAAAGTGCCATCATCCTCGATTTCCAGGATAGGATAGCCCAAATTCGTCCAGGCTCCCTTTAGACTCTTGAAACCGCTGCAAAATGAAAAGTCAACAGCGTCTCGCTTCCCAATTTTGTTCTTTCGCTCTCACCTCCAGTTGCCCCCGGTAACGTAATTTGACTATATCAATACGGAATATCAGTACTAAGTACGAACGACCGAGGCAGAGGAAGCTTAACACAGTATGCACTTACACATTCGCCAATGTGACCAGCAACAAACGCTCCTGCAAGAGCGTCAAAATTATCTCTTGACCATCCATACGCCCAGGCAGCAAGGCCGATGAATGGCGAAGCGTCTGCTACACGGCCACAGAGAATAATGTCTGCGCCAGCTTTGAGAGCGGCGACTATGCCGTACGAGCTGCGAGAGTCACACAGGACCGTTGCAAAAGCATTATTGTCAGCTCCACATAGAGATCCTTGACCCATGGCCTGTATATATTCGAGCTCATTCACTCACCCCAGGTAGGCTTGCGCATAGATAGGCTCGAAGCCCCAGTCGGCCAGCGTGGCATCGGTGGTCAAGCTCTTGAACCCAGCACGGTCTAGCTTTGATAGCTGCTCAAAGACCTCGTCTCCCTCAATCCAAGCAACCTTGAGCTTCAGACCCTTCTTGTCTATCATTGACTTGACAAGCTCCGCCAGCTTGCCCGTGTCTGAGGCGCCAGCATTGCAGACCAGCTTCTTTCCGGTGGCGGCGAGAGCATCCAGCGCCGGCGTCAAGGCTTCGATGAAGGTGGGCTCCCACGCATCAACGACGCCGTTGATCTTGTCTCCTGCGCGCGTAGTCATGTTGTACTACATGTCAATTGTTGATTGCATGCGTTAGCGACCTCTTCCCTGTCGAGCACGTCCGGCTAGACAATGCCAAGTTAAAGCTTGCTCACCTCGCTCATCCAGTCTCCGGCAATAGCATCAACTGCATCTGAGGCTGCCATCTCGGCGAGAGCTAGACGTCTGTCTGTTACGCTTCCAGAGCATCCTCCAATGCGGATGGGGCTCCTTGTCGTAGCGGTGTGTCCGTTTGTGCCATTCATCTTGCTGATTGCTGAGATATTAGAAGCAGTGAAGAGTAGTAAACTTCAGCGCAGATACGCTCGTAGGTCAGTGGTCAAGAGGAATGAACAACTTCCTGTGCCTAGATACCACGACAGCAACCCCATGAATCTGTAATTGCCGGAGTTCTTGACTTTCTTCATGCCTGCACCCGGGTAAAGGCCCTCGTGGATATCCGGCCGCTGTCTCGCTCGTTTGGCCATGCCGAAGGCAAAAGGCGCTTTCCTTTCGGCATCCTCGAGTAAGTCCTGCGCAGCTTGGCCGGATAAGAGTGAGAGAAACAGACTAGCTTCATACAAGAGCAAGAACGCCGGCGGGCAAAGTTCAGCGCGTAAGCTGGGCCATGTTGAAAGGCTCGCCACAGCGGACATTGTTGCAAGACAGAGTAACATAACATATTGACCAGTTACAATCATGCCACCACGCAGCGGACTGCTACGAGCGTCCTAGCTATCAGCACACAATCTCTAGGCTCTGTACATTGTATGGTAAAGTTTTCATGCAGGAGCAACTTTGATCTAATTTGGATAACACAGACTTGATGTTAGTCTGCGCTATACGGTTTCTGCAATCGCAGAAGTCAGGAAATCCACTCACAAACATAGACTTCACCTCCAGGTAGGCATCCAATCCATTGGGACCATTCTCTCTGCCTATACCTGAAGCCTTGTAGCCTGTAGGCATGAGGGTTGGGCTCAGTCTAAGTCTCGCGCAGCTATTTTGACAGCTGGTTGACTCACCTCCGAATGGCATGTCAAATGCAACAGTGGGTCCTGTGCAGTTTACACCAACGGATCCGGACTGGAGAGCCTTTCCTACGCGAAGGCACCTGTCAATGTCTTTCGAAAACACAGCGGCATATAGACCGAATCTGGAAACGCAGTCAGATCACTCTTGGAATTGTAAATGCATGTTGAGCTCTCTCACTCTGTATCGTTGGCTTTTTCAATAGCTTCCTTCTCAGTCGAAAACTTGTGAACGACGATACTATCGAGGGGAGAAAAAGTAAGCTCAAAGGGAAGCATGCGGAATTCTCATGATTGTTCTTACACTGGACCGAAGACTTCGTCTGTATTGAGCTTCGATTCATGACTGATACCAGTAAAGACAGAAGGTGGAATATAGTTGGTCTTCTCATCAGCGGTTCCGCCTACTACAGCTTTGCCTTCCTTGTTGCCAATCTCCAAAAAGCCTCGAACGGCCTTTGACTGAATTTCATCGGCGACAGGTCTGACGGGGCAACGAATAACATCATCAGCAAGTGACATCCGCCAAGACACTCAAGGGAGTATGAGGTCACCCTAGGGTTGTACTGCGGTCAAGCGGGTCACCACTCTTGTATTGAGACATGGCCTTGCTGAACTTTTCGACGAAAGTATCGTAGATTTTCTCGTGAACATAGAGACGGCTATTGGCTGTCGAAACAATGATAAGCTGTTAGTCGGTTGTTCGGCGCCAAAGGCGCCCTATAGAGCATAGTCGAGATACTGCAATATCTGACTCACCAACACAGATTTGACCACTGTTCCAGACGATGCTGAAGCGAACTTGAGGAACGACAGTACTGAGATTATCATGGCGTTAGGCTAAAAGAGCACATAGGTGCGGGGATAAGCTCACTCGATGTCAACATCATCAAAGACGATTGTAGGGCTCTGAAGGGGATAACTATGATCAGTCACGTATTGCTCAATTTGGCGGGGTTCAGCTTACCTTTCCGCCAAGCTCGAGGGTAACGTTCCTGCACGGTACTTCTAGGTCAATTATGAGCTCGAGAGAGAGGATGTAATCAGATCCTCACTTAAGATTCGACATGGCTGCGGCAGCTGTTACCAAGCGACCGGTCCTTGTCGATCCCTAATATTCGCTTTTGTCAGATGCTATAGATCGTTAATTGCTTTCAAGATTGAACATACAGTGACTGAAATACAGGATCAACATCTTAGCGGATGTGTCTTGTTATTACTCAGCGCCAAAACATTGTTACTTACACGAAATTTTTCGGATACGCATGTGTTCAGCAAGGAGCTTTCCTGTGTTTCCGAGACCTCCGAGAACCTGAACGATTCCATCGGGGATACCAGCTTCTTTTGAGAGCTTGGCGTACAATAAAGAACCCAGAGGTGCCTTCTCACTCGTCCTTTCCACATCGACATGCCTGTCAGCTTTTCGATCCGGCATCATCGAGCTGTGACAGCACTCACTTGATAATCATAGCGTTTCCGGCAGCGATGGCAGATCCTGTCTTGTACTGTACACAGCGAGTCAGAGGGAAATCGTTAATACATCATCGCTTGTTCATGCCATGGTACTAACGATGAACATGATTCCGGGAACATTCCAAGGGATCTGCAGTGGGGTATGACAGCGAGATCAGAAACTATGCTGCTCGCTGATCTAGAGAGTCATCACTCACGATACCCGCGCAGACACCAAATGGTTGTCTAAGGGTCATATTGAGCTGACCCGGGCTGAGCAGTGAGGTATGTCCAGAGACATTCAGCGCAAGAGCCTGCATCATGGTGCATGGTCAGTTCTGCTACTAAGGGACATGATCTGGCACAGATACTCACAGCGTAGTACTCTAGTGCACTTGCACATGCTAGCGGATCGCCATTGCCCTCTATAGGACGACCCATGGAAAGGGCTTCAAGCTGGGTACATCAGGAAGTTAGCAGGCAGACGGTGAGTAGATCGCATAGGAGAGCATTGGATGAGTGTGCTTACCTCGTTGAGAGCTTCAACATTCTCTCTGACTGCATGCCAGAAAAGTGGATGCTCAGATCAGAAAATCGTAGGCAGCACAGTCTCTGTATGGGAAAAGCAGTCACGTACTGAGGTCTGCCCACTTGCGAAGAAGACGAGCTCTTTCGGCACCAGGTAGTTCAGCCCAAGCAGGCTGAGCAGCTTCGGCAGCAGCAACAGCGGCTTCGACTTCAGGCTCAGAGGCGACTGCTCTGTTGTTGGAATACGACGCTCTCTAAGCTTCCGATATGCCATATCTCCAAGTCGATCATGCTCTCCATGCCAGGACTCACACTTGAGCGACGACGTCGCCTGTTGCAGGGCTCTTCAGGGTGAAAGTCTTCTTGTCACTAGCGTCGACGAACTGCAGAACATATCAACCAAGTCAATGAGCGGCCCCACTATATTTGTTGGATATGCGACTCTGGCTCCTCACCTCGCCATTGATAAAGAGCCTCGATTCGTATGATTTTGCCATTCTGTAGATGTGTGCGTTGAAGCTTTTTCTGAATGTCTAGATTCTATGCGGATGAAGAGGGTTTGCCAGAGCTATAGAGGACAGTAGAAAGCTGCACTCTCCTGTGCAGATCGTTGGCTGGGCCTGCTTTCCAAGCAGAATAATACAGCCGAGACATGGCGGATAAAGCAGCCGCTCGGGTCGGGGGACTTGTCTCCGCGGAGGATAAAGACGGAGGTAGGCTAATCTCGAGTGGGCTCCAGGTGCACGCTTCACTTGCATCCGCGCACAGCTACGCTCCGCTTTGCACTCAGTCTGCAGGTGCAGAATCAACGTATCGATCCCGCACTCATCGAGAACGCTCGCCCGACCAGCCTTCCAAAATGTCTCCCAGCTTCGCCAACGGCTCTTCTTCCATTCCCGAGCACTGCAAAGCCGCTGTTTGCGTGGTATGTGCAGTATTCCAAGGCAACCAGTCCGTGAAGACCTTTGCGCGAATCGCTGATATGTTTGTCCCGTACTCCATTTCGCCTGGTAGAATCCGGGGCCAAATTTCCAGCTCGAGCTCCGTAATGATGTATATGCATCCTCACGTCGAAGACCAAAGTTTCGAAGCTGACTTTTTCGAATAACAGAGAGCCGTTCCACGCCCTGGCAAAGGCCAATTGCTGCTGAAGCTGTCCGCTACTGGCTTATGCTCTAGCGACTACCATTTCATGCGTGATGACTGGGGTTTTGGCAATGTTGAAGGAATAGACGTTGTTGGGCACGAAGGTAGGCCTGAGCAAGGTGGTACGGTCAGTATTGATAACACAATACTAACAGGTGGTCTCCAGGCGCCGGCGTCGTGGTTGCCCTTGGCCCAGACGTTGATCAAAATGAATGGAAGATCGGCGACAGAGCAGGAGTCAAGCCGTACTACAGCACATGCGGAAAGTGCAGGTTATGCAAAACTGGTGAGAGCTCTTGAAGACTCTATTCTCGTAGTACGCTGCTGATATCTATCATTTCGCGGACAGGCTTCGAACCTCACTGTCCGTCGGCTATCGCCTATGGCTCGGCTGCTAATGGCTCGTACTCGCAATACTGCCTTACCTATGCGGACTATACTACACGCATACCTGATGGTCTCCCCGACCACATTGCGGCGCCTATCCTGTGCTCTGGAGCTACGTGCGTGTCTGTTCTGACCCACACACACGCTTCAGCTTACCCATTCTGTTCAGAACCTATGCTGCTATCAAGAAGTCTGGTGCAAAAGCCGGACAATGGATTGTCGTCCCTGGAAGCGGGGGAGGCGTGGGATCAATGGTGAGGTTATCCACTTGTCTTTACGCATCTTTCCCTTGCTCACATTCTGTTCCATGTCATCGTCCTCTTTGAAGGCCGTCCAATACGCTAAAGCCATGGGACTGCGCGTCTTGGCTATAGATGCTGGCGAAAAGGAAGCGCTATGCGCTGAGCTTGGAGCCGAGGCCTTCATCGACTTCAAGACGTGCAAGGAGTAAGTCGAAAATCTATATACTAAGCATGATGGGACTTATTGATGTCAACCTTTATTCTATACTCCCCCAGCATCAAAGGCGAAGTAGAGAGAATTACCGGTGGTGGAGCACATGCCATTCTCGTGACAGGGTAATTTACTCGTCCTGTTGTCTCACAAAGCAGTGCATCATTGCTGAATGACAACGTCTCTGGCAGCGGAAGCCGCAGTGCTTATGCAGACACGCACCTGATGCTGAGAACCGGTGGTACAATGGTTTGCGTGGGAATGCCTCCGGCCGGAGAAGCCATCGCTGGTGGAGATCCCAATATGCTCATTATGAAAGGTCAGGAGGTTATCCGATGCATGTCCAGATTTAACCTCTGCTCAATCTGGCTTCCTTTACATCAGGCATCACTATTACCGGATCTCTCGTCGCTGGATCCGTAGACGTCGATGAAGCGCTCGATATGGCTGCGCGAGGCCAGGTCAAATTTGCCAAGTGAGTTATATACATACGTTTGGCCGTATCAAATACCTGAGTCATTGCTCTGCCAACGTTCTCATTAGCATCCACGTGCACAAATTCGAAGAATGGCCTTCCTTGATTGCCAAGCTGGTATGTTTGTATATCGTGTGAACAAGATGAAAAGCATGACTGACGGACAAGTTTCTCTTCACAGGGTGCGGGTCAAATCATTGGTAGAGCTGTAGTGTCCTTCGAATAGTTGGTCTGTCTGCGGTTCTTTAGCCTCTTCAGTATTGATGGTTGTATTGTAGGACTTCACGCATGTCCAGGTACACAGTGGAATGCAATGGTTGTCAGGGACGGAGAACATTTTGTGGCATTACCTTGCTTTTCGAAATTGAACACAGTCCGCCCATGTTGATTGTCTCGCCACAATGGTCATAACTGACAACACCGACACAGTTGCTTAAGCTAAGCTAATCAGCAATAGCCAGTTCTTCTACTTCTGACTGAGCTAGGATTACTTAGTAGTCCATGTAGAAGTCAGTGTATATCTTTCCTTGAGGGACATTAGCGTGAAGGTGTAACCTTGCCGGATCAGGGAGAAGGAGTCCTCCAATAACATCCAAATCTAGAGGTTCTCGCGAGCATTATGATACAGTACGAATATCAACCCTTACATTATTTGGCTGAGAATAGAAGACGGTCTGCCTAGCACTCCACTCCTCACGAAGCTCTAAATGAAGGGATTCACAGCAAAGATCTTGAGCACTGGCGGGCAGACAGTCAGGTCCGAGCTGACAATGACAGGAACAGTCTGCAATTCCTTGATGGTCTGCACTGAATGTCCAGCACTGGTTGTTTCCACACCCTCGAAAATTGGAGCAGCCTTCTTGACGGATTTGGCCTGTTGAACTGACTTCGAAGCTGCAGGAGCAACTTCAGGGACTTCACCTTCTTCAGCTTCATCATCTTCGAAAAGTGCACTTTCCGCATTTGTAGCTTGAGTTGACGATTCCATGAGACGGGCATGTTGTTCTGCAGTCTCTTTAATGCGTTGGAGGTGCGCATCACCACTGTTTTCGGCGAGGAACTTGATGACATCGACTCCCTTCTTCCAGTAGAGTTGCAGAGTATTTGATCGCTCATCGTATACGTGGTTCTGGTAGAGACGTGCTGTTAGCAAAAGTCTCGTAGAAGCTATGAGTACTGAAGACCAACTCACCTCAATTGGCATCTGATCGGCATGTACACGCTTTTCGATGCCGAACTCGCTAACGACAACATCGAAAGCCTGATCGAGTACGCCAATGACAGTTGCCTGTCGCATGACGGGACCGTACTTTTGAGTAAGATCAGAGATCATCGTACACAAGTATAGATGTTGAGAAGCTTCTTGTGCCAATTTGGCAGCCGCCTTCTTGGTGTTGCAGTGTTGAGCGACCTTTGAAACAGCTTCGGGATCCATTAGGAAGCGCCCTTCAGGATCTGTCGAGGGCAAACGTCAGCTCAAGTTCTTACGACTTTCGGAAGGAATCAAAACAAGACTTACTCTCCGACAAAGCCGCTTCGAGCTGTCTGTGAACAATGACGTCGGCATATCTTCGGATAGGCGAAGTAAAGTGCGTATAGATAGGAATGTTGAGTGCATAATGATGATATTTAGCAATATCAAACATTCCAGAACAGATATAACTAGCTCTAAGCATAGCCTTGGTAGCTAGTAATCTGAGCACCAATTCGGGATCTTCCTTTGAAAGCGAATTGAACGACTTCATGAGTGCACCAGCGGATGTAATATCGAAATCGAAACCTAATTTGCCAGCTCGCTTAACGAACCCTTCTAGTCTTCTAGCAATTGGCATCTCATGTCTTCGTAGAAGTGCTTGTTCAGGTAATGCCGCTGCGATCTTTTGAGCAACCGCCTGATTGGCTGTAAGCATGAATTCTTCAATGAGGGAATGAGAATCTTTGCGTTCGTATACGACGCAATCGATAGGCCTTCCATCTTCATCGAGAGCAAACGAAAGCTTGACATTATCGATACGGAGAGCGCCATTCTCGAAGCGACGAGCGCGCATTTCTTTAGCCATAGCCTAATGGGAAAAGACGGTCAGTATGAGCCCGCCTGACACTGGCCAGCTGCGGCAGCCAGAACTCACATCAAGCTGCTTGATATCATTAACAATCCCTTCCGTGTCATGATCATCATGTATAGTCAAATCTTCGGGTAATTTACCTTCATTGATAGCTTGTTGAGCCATGTTGTATGAAAGCTTAGCAGCAGATTTAATGACCGATTTGCCAAACCAGCTTGAAAGCACTCTTCCATCAGAAGTCATTTTGAAGACTGAACTGAAAGCCAATCTCTCTTCACC
Organism: Cystobasidium onofrii; assembly: GCA_022813105.1. Lineage (NCBI taxonomy): Eukaryota > Fungi > Basidiomycota > Cystobasidiomycetes > Cystobasidiales > Cystobasidiaceae > Cystobasidium > Cystobasidium onofrii. Next base: position 121,620 of record JAKLNA010000018.1, read on the forward strand.
AGGCTGCAAAGAGCAGAGATTTGAGCTGAGCGCTTCGGGCAACATTGGTGATGCTCGCTGAACGAGGTAGACAGTAGTGCCTCTTCGTCGTGCTTCTCGATCAAGGGCCGTGCTGTAGTACAATCTTTCAGCAAAGGAAGCCCTCCGTCCAAACAAAACAGAAGGAGACTCACTTAGGCTTGACGAAATGCGAAACATCGGCGATATGTACGCCGACTTCGAAAGTGCCATCATCGAGCTTGTTAATGTGAAGAGCATCATCCAAATCACGAGCAGTATCAGGGTCGATGGTGAATACCCTGCATGATCTGAAATCCTTTCTAGCATCTATCTCGGTTTGTGGAATAGTCCATGGAACAGGTGGGAGGCACTTAGCGACGTTATCGGAGAAACTGTAGCGAAAGAAGAAGAGAAAGAAGCGAAGGTATTAGCAACTTTGAAATCAGCCGGAAGGAATGTTTATTTGAAGGTTGCACTAACGTCTCATCTGTGAAGCCACAGTCTTTGAGAAGGGCATTACTCTCCGCTTCAAGGTTTCCAATCTCTCCCAATTCTTCCACAAGAGAACCGAAAGGATGTAGTGAAGTGATAGGCCATCTCTTGATACATGCAACGAAGAGAGTATTGACGTAATCGTCGGGTCTATCGAGGAATCCAGCAGGAGCTTGGTCGGCCTGGAACAATGGGCGAAAGAAGGAGAGACAATCAGCTCTGTAAGCGAATGACTCAAGAATGGGTTTGAAAGACTTACCGGAATAGCAACGAGAGGAACTCGCTTATCGACAGGCTTGAACCAGACGATCTTAGGCCTATTCCTCTGTTCATCACCACCGCCTCTAATATCGATACCATCCCTTTCTCTTCTTTCGGCATCTGGTGTAGAAGCACGACATGGGATAAGAGTCGCAAAAGAGTCAGACTTTGTCTCTCATGAACCATGATATCTTGACAGCAGAAAAGGCCATCGGAATAACTCACCTTGTTTCTCCTTTGTGGCAGCACTAGAAGGTCTTAATATACCCAATGTACCAGCAAACAATTGACCAGCCTGTCTTTCAACAACAGCAATAACATGACCAGCATAAACAGGTTTAGAATCATCATTTAACTCTTGTTCATCATCAAATAGAGTTAATCCTTGTCCTTCAACTTCTACATCATCTCTTTTCTTATCTTGTTTACGTAGAGTTTGTTGGAATTTAGGATCGAATGATGTTGATTCTTCTTTTTTACGCTTCTTTTCTTCTTTTTCTTTCTTGGTTCTACGTTGTACAGGATAAAAAAGACCGGAAAGGGAATGTGAGAGAGGGAATCAGAGAACAAGACGAAGGATATCGCACGTGAATGCATCAGCTCTGTAAGAATACACCGATCTAAATCAAGCTCTGTGGGAACTCACCCCCAAACCTCATCCACATCCAACAACTCAACAGCAACAACATCACCTTCAAGTGCTCTATTTCTATCCTTACTACCACAGATGAAAACATCCGCATCAAGAACATCAGTAGAGACATAAGCATCTGATCTATTCCTTTTATTAACTCTAAGTATTCCAATAACAAGTTTACCAGTTTGTAATAAAGGTGGAATAGAAGCTGCAGGTAAATATGGTGCAAAAAGTGATTTACGTTGTTGTTGTTGATTATTATTTCCACTACCTGGTCCTCCTTGTAATTGTTGCATTCCAAATGATGGAATTCTTGAATGTCCTGCTGATGCTCTAAATTGAGATAATTGAAGTAATTGATTTTGAGCTTGTGCTAAATCTGTAACGGTAGGTTGTGTGATAGGGACAGATGACTGAGTAACGACATTGGAGTCTGTTTTATGACATTTGTAGGCGGGTAGGTAAAGAAGTAGTAACGATTAGTCAGCAATGAGTCTCCGAAGTTCTCGCCCATGGAAGTCTGATACAAACTCACTAGATCCCCAACCGGCCAACGAGCCAATGGAACCTCTCGATTCTCTTCTTCCATGTCCATAAGCTCTAGCAGCTCTAGCTTGACCAGGCACAGTATTACCCTGAATATCAACATTATTATTACCGCTATTATCATCTTGTCCTTCCAATCCAGTTTGCTGTTGTTGTAAGCCACCCCCATTACCTTGAGTAGGATTAGCACTACCAGCAGGGAATGAGAATGCCATATTAATATTGTTATTGTTCAGTTGTTGTTGGTGTTTATTAGCAGCAACATTAACAGAATGTCTTCTACCATGTCCTTTAGGTTGTCCTCCTGTACCTGCACCTGCGCCTACGCCTACACCACCTCCGATTCCACCAGCAATAGAATTTGAAGAAGAATGAGAAGAAGGAAGTGCAAATTGACCCATTGAACCAAATTGTCCCATTGGACCAGAAGATGCAACACCACCAAATCCACCAGAGATTGATTGTGAAGGTCCTCTTCTATGTGGTCTACCACCACCACCAATTTGACCTTGTCCTACAGAGGGTGCATTTAAAGCCTCTCTAGCATGATGATGGTGTTGTTGCTGTTGCTGCTGATGAGCGCCTGGAGGGGAGGACATTTGTTGCTGCTGCTGTTGATTAACTTGCTGATGTACAGGAGAACCAATATGCTGAGAAGCATGATGAGGTGATGACATTTGTGCTTGTACTTGAGCTTGTACCTGAGCTTGAGCTTGAGCTTGAGCTAATTGAGCAGCATGAATTTGCATTTCTTGAAATCTATTCATTAATTCTTGTTGTTGTTGTCTTAATTGATCATATTGAGCTTGTAAAGCTAATTGTTCTGCAATAAATTGATTTTGTTGTTGTCCTTGTCCTGGTATATTTCCGTTACCAGTGCCAGTCAGACCAGCATTAGCAAGTGAAGCTAAATCAGGTTGAGAATTTGAAGCAGTATTAAATCTCGGTGACATTCCTTGTGCTACTACAGCTTGTTGTTGTTGCGACTGTAAAACATTTTGAGCACTCATTAAAGCCTGTAATTGAAGCTGTTGTTGCTGTAATGCTAAAGCAGCTTGTTGTTGAGGAGTAGTAGGAGCGGCAGGATTACCAGCATTGACACCATTTCCAAAACCTTGTTGCATAGCTTGTTGTTGCAATTGTAATTGCTGTAACATAGCCAATTGAGCTTGCATAGGATTATTATTGCCATTATTACCAACACCACCTGAAGTAGCATTGAGCATGTTCATTCCGCTCAAAGCAGCGGCTGCCATAGCTGCATTGTTGTTATTGTTATTGAAGTCCATAAATCCAGGATTACCAATTCCTCCTGCACCTCCTTGCATACTAGCTAATAGACTAGCGAAATCAACAGGATTATTTCCGAGATTTATGGGAGATTGATTGCCAGTATTGTTATTATTGGATCCAGTCTGTGAAGGTGGTGTACCACTACCACCACTACCATTATTAATTCCCTTATTGAAAACATTATGGAAATTTTGCCATTCAGGAGCATTCATATTTATTGAATAAGGATTATGTTGATTTCCAATTTGAGATTGTGGAGTTTGAATTGGAGACCCAAATGGCATAGCGGTAGTACCCGCAGGAGATGCTGTATTATTGTTATTGTTATTGCTTGTGAAAGGACCACCTGCATGTTGAATTCCACCACCACCATTACCATGTGTCGAGGATGGAGGAGACTGAGGAAGCATCCCGTGTGATGATTGTTGTCGCCCAGTAGGACCACCACTACCACCTCCAGGAGAGATTATACCGGCAGCTGCAGCAAAAGTCGCGACTTGGGGAGTGATGAGTACTTCATGCTCGACTTCACCTAGGGCGGAGAGGGCGCCGGGCTGGAAACCACCTGCGTTTGGATTGAGAGTGGATGTGGTGGTGGTGGTAGAAGTAGTACTATTGCTCGATGGCGCAGTAGCCGTCGTAGTAGTATTGGTATTAGTCGAGGATGACGAGGTCGAGCGCAATCGAGCGGTCAGTGTGACCGGGGATGAGCGGGCAGAGGGCGAGTTTGTGCCTTCACCACCCGCAGGAGCACTCGCACTGTTGGCAGAGGGCATAGTGCGAATCAGCTCTTGCAGTGAGGATAGAGCTGCTTCGGGGTTGTTATTGTGATTACTGCTGCGAGATGAAGGGGACGACGAGCTATTGTTCAACGGGGAGTAGTAATGCTGCTGCGATGGAGTGAGAGTCGCAGCTCTTGAACCAGGTCTCGATGTGGTAGTGTAGCCGCTGCTGCTATTCCTCTGTGGAGTAGTGGGAGACGAAGCACTGATAAAGGAACTCTGCCCGCCGTTGCTGTTCTGACGATGTTGGTGATGAAGAGGGTTATGCGCACTTGAAGCTGCAGAGTTGGAGCTATTGACGCCACCCGATGATGAGGGAGCACGTCTGTTAAAGGACGGCGAGGAAGTACGCGTAGATGGAGATGATGAGGATGTGGTGCCAGTTGTATACTTTATAGGCGAGGAAGGGCGAGAGTGCGTCGATGAAGTGGCAGAATGACTGTGTGCCATCGATTGCGAAGATGCACCACCAATACCCGCGAAACGCGATGAAGCAGCGCCGGAGGATGGATTGACAGAGACGGGAGAGAGAAGCGGAGGAGGAGGAGGCTTCTTCTCTGATGTTGGAGTGGAGGGTGTGGATGTCATTGGATTGTATATAATATTACTCTGTCTATATGGTATGTGTAGCAACATGGAAAGGAAGGAAGAAGAATACGATACGACGCGCAGAGTGGATGGGAGTGGAGGTAGTAGAGGAGAAGCTTCAGCAGGAGAGCAAGCAGAGGGTAAGAGCGTAGTACAGTATAGTATGCACTCACAATGAATGACTGGGAGACGGGAGTGAGTAGTGTCCAGATGGAGAAAGAGAAAGAGCAAGAAGGAAAGAGCAGCTATACTTCCCGATGAGAGACAGAAGAGAAGAAGACCGAGGGAGGACATCACTAGTTAGTGAGGAGTAATAGAGGATTAGTGAATGTAATAACCGTCTACTGATGACATTAGTGGAGTGTAATGACCATTACACTTGCTAGTAGTGATATTAATACTTGCATCAAGTCTCCCATATCATGACTATTTCTAATCTCCTTACTCACCCTCCCTGCTTCTTCTTCACTCACACAGCAGCAAGTGGGCAGGCAGCAGGCACACAAGCAAGCAAGCAGCACCCACCATGTCCATCCCTTCAGCAGGCGGTGAGTGCGGAGATCATCACCATCATCACTTTATCCACCATCAACAAGATTAGCCTGCTGACACCTTGAAACTCCACTGCACTGCGCATGTCAATCATGACGGCCACTCAGCCAAATCGAGCGAGGCTGAACTCAGCGAGAACACTCTGATTGTGGTAGTGAGTGCTGTCCTATAGTGATGATATGGTATGGTGCACTGTGATGCTCTCCTAGTATGGCCTTGCGTGTCACTCAACTCTGCCTGCCTGCCTGCTCTCTGTCATGCCATCATTCATCACTCAGCATGCAGGGCACGAGGGCAGTAGAAGGACAGCAGAATAGCAGCAGTCGCACCATTACACGCTCTACTGCATTCCACCATACTGACCTGCTACTATCACTGCTCCCACTCTCCATTCCCACTCACTCTCTCGCCCTCTCCCTCAACAACGATCATCCTCATGCGCCCTCGTCATTTCATCAAAATCAACGCATGCACATCCTACATGACCATCAATATGCTGCATGCTATGACACTCCCAGCTCGGAGCTTCAGGTAAACAAGGCCTTCTTTCTCTCCATCTTTCCCCATCGGCTCGCTAGCCGGCCCTTCTGGTCCCATCGATGTCTTGGTCCATCCATTCCTCCGCCAGCCCCGTCAACCGTCCGCCCGCCGCTGCGTTTGCACAGCGGAGAAGATCTAGACCATCCGCATGCTTGCAAGCAGGTTCAGATTCATGCTGGTGGGATGGTACATTATGCAATACCGCAGTCGTGACAACTCCCAAAGCTAGCGCCGTATTCTGCTGGGTGCGGATCACTGGAATGATTGTCATCAAGTCATGCAGTGGTGGCGAGACTTGGATGTACAAAGGCTGGCGAACAGGAGAAGGAGAGACAGTATAAGACTATGACTCTAGATGAGGATCAGTCTGAATGCCAGAATGAATTTGACTGACGCTCTTCCTGCTTTGTCTCCTTCTTCCACGGCGATCCCCTCAAACCGTACTACTGCATTTCATTAACTGGTCTGCGGACATCAACAGGCGATCTCGCAAAGAAGAAGGTGTGCATCTTTCAACAGAATCTTTTCAGTCTGTAGTATCGTACGGTCCTTAACGATCAACTGACTTTGTATCGTCTGTCTTAAACGATATGCGAACTGGAATTAGACCTTCCCCGCACTCTATGGCCTGTTCAAGAAAGATTTCCTACCTGAAGGAATTCACATTGTAGGCTATGCAAGAACGAAAATGTCAGAAGATGAATTTCATGAAAGACAAGTTTCACATTTGAAAAATGCAGTACCTGCAAATTCAAAAACATCAATTGAAGATTTTAAGAAAATTTCAAGTTATATTTCAGGACAATATGATTCACCAGAAGATTTCCAAAAACTCAACAAACATTTAGAAGAAATTGAATCAAAATATAATAAAGGAGATGATAAGAATAGAGTTTTTTATATGGCTTTACCTCCTTCTGTTTTTACTACTGTTGCTGAACAAATTAAAAATAATTGTTATACTAAAAAAGGTCAAAATAGAATTATTGTGGAAAAACCTTTTGGTAAAGATTTACAAAGTTCGAGAGAAATGATGGGTAAATTAAAACAATTATGGAAGGAGGATGAGGTGAGTTGGAAAAAGGAACTGTTTCATAGTTCCTGATATATTCATTTACTGACTTTTCTCGAATTCTACCCACCCTTTTGGCTTCTCATTTCACTTTTTTCCATCTCAATACCATCTTTGCTTTTTCACCTTTACTTCCTTCTCCTCCATTTCTTCTCTCTACCTATCTATCCACGACGGGTCTCTCACATCTCTCACGTCTGTTACAACGTACCTTGTACCTTCTCGGTCCCCGATGTTACACTTGGAATGTTAATCCCATTATCAACTGCGCATCGTAAATCTTGTTCAACTATTCGTCTAACATTTCAACAAAAAAACCAACATCAATACATCAAACTTGGCCGCTTTTCATCAAAATGATAAATAAACGGACGGACGAATGAAATAGATTTTCCGAATTGACCATTATTTAGGAAAAGAAATGGTAAAAAATCTTTTAATTTTAAGATTTGCTAATCCCGTATTAGATGCGAGTTTTAATAAAAATTTAATTTCAAATGTTCAAGTGACGTTTAAAGAACCTTTTGGAACTGAAGGTAGAGGTGGTTATTTTGATGAATTTGGTATTATTAGAGATATTATGCAGAATCGTAAGTCTAACCTCCACTTCACTTTCGATATCTATCCCCATCTCTCTCTCTCTCTTCTCCCCTTGTCTTCTCTTTATCTTCCTTTCTGCTCCAACCGCTTTTCTTGTTTATCATTCGCGTTGATAACCTTGATACCAAGAGTATGGTTGCTGATGCGAAACTTTTGCTTCCTTCCTTCCTTGCACAACTGTTTCACCGCTTAAAATGAATGCATGGCTTACCTTCCGTCAACTCCTCTCAAACGCTCCATCGCTATGCAGATCTCATGCAAATCCTCACCATTCTCACCATGGAACGACCCGTTTCCTTCGCGGCCGAGGATGTTCGAGATGAAAAAGTCAAGGTCCTTCGAGCAATTCCAGCTGTTGATCCGAAAGAATCTCTTATTGGACAATACGTTGCCGCAAATGGTAAACCAGGCTACAAGGAAGATGATACAGTACCTAAAGATAGTGTATCACCTACTTTTGCAGCTGTAGTTTTACACATCAATAATCAACGTTGGGAAGGAGTACCATTCATTTTCAAAGCTGGTAAAGCACTTAATGAGCAAAAAACTGAGATTAGAATTCAATACAAGGATGTTACTCAAGGTATTTTTAAAGATATGGCTAGAAATGAATTAGTTATAAGAGTACAACCTGGTGAAGCAGTTTATTTAAAAATGAATACCAAAGCACCTGGATTAGAAATGAAATCAGTACCTACTGAAATGGATCTTACTTATAAAAGAAGATTTAGTGATTTAAATATTCCTGAAGCTTATGAAGCTTTATTATTAGATGCTTTTAAAGGTGATCATTCCAACTTTGTTAGAGATGATGAATTAGATTATGCTTGGAGAATTTGGACACCTTTGTGAGTTTTCTTCTTGACCTTATTTCTATCATTCATTGGAATTCTTCTTGTTTGCTTGATTGCTCTTTATATCTCTTATTGAAGGATGACAACTAACAACTTGCTTTTTTTGATGATGCAGACTTCACTACATTCAGAATGAGAAACCGACACCAGCTTCTTACCCTTACGGATCAAGAGGACCCAAAGAGCTAGACGAGTTCGTCAAACAGCATGCTGGTTATTCGAGAGCGGAACAAGAAGATTATCAATGGCCAGTCACAAATCTGGGCAAGATCTAAATCGATCAAATGAATGTATGAAGGGATATCTTTATTATCCTCTATTCTTCCAATGTTAAGCTTAACACACGATTAGAAACATCAAAACACAATAAAAGGAAATGGGTGACACTGAATAGATGTGAGGGTCTTAAAGATGGGACAATGGCTCATGACTTGGCTTTAGCTTTATATTTTTCGTCTAACATTTGACAAGGCATACAGCATCACTGGCTATGGTTTCAGACTGGCTATCAAGGTCTTCACTAGTCATCCCTCGTTGATTCGTCTTGCGAGCCGATACTTTACAAATGACTCCTCTGTACCTACCAATTTTAGGGCAATGCAACGGAGTATCTTTGAATTAAGCATAGCTTTGTGATGAAGTTTACACTACCACTTCATCGCGGTACAGCACTGGAATTGAATTCTGAGGCACAACTGACAGAAGCTGATTACTCTTTCAGCCACGCTGTGACAAAGTCTATTTCCCTCTGATGCACTTTACGAATTTCATCAGGTTCGCCAGTTAAGTTAGTCCATGTCGTCAATGGTAGAGAGTTTTCGTCCCAGTGGTGTACTCCTCCTTTAATAAGCTCAAAAGGTCGAACAATCGTGCTTTTTCGTTGTCTTACATCAGGGGAATGAGGAGTCGCGTAGATCCAGGGATCGAAAGAACCATCTATGAAAGCCTGTTCGAGGGAGCACAAGGCAAGGGCATGTTAGCATATCGAGCATAAAGTAGGTATGGGTGCTAGCTCTCTGCTGAACTTCTTGCTATACCGCTTTTCCCTAGACAAGGTAGTACTCGGAGGGACCTTGAAGAACATTGTCAAAAGTGTGCCTCAAGAGGTCGCAGACAGTCTTCGAAGCCCCTCCGTGAGCCTCTTGTGTGGTATACGAGCGGCAGAGGTTGTGCAAGATGGATTGGTAGAATAAGCGTCGGAATATTGGAAATTTAAAACACTAACAATCCTGTCGTATGCTAGCTCATGCGATCCGTATTGATTAATGAGAGTGGTATTTGGCCAACTTGGCATTTCTTGAATAACAAGTACGGGTGATTCAGCTTCGAGCACTGGTGAACTAGCTCGAGATGAGCGCCTTACTCGCAACCTTGCCGTCCGGGAATGCCTGCTTGCAGATCTGGTGGGTGTAGTCTAGGTCTATATGTCGAGAGAGCAAGCTCGGTACGCCTGCTGGAGCGGCCCTCTGCAAGTAACCCCACTCTACGAAACTTTTCGTTAGAAAACGGCTTGCATGCCATAAAAAACGCTTGTTGTCAATCTGGTTCCTCACCTGTACAATATTGCCACGTCCAACTTCTCCACGTTTGCTCTAATCCAATCTGCTGATAGTCAGAGTCGTTGAAAGTTCCAAAGCATTCATCCAGTGTCTGTCCCCTGTCAATCCTGCAGAAAGGAAGTACGTTTTCACGTATGTACGATGCGTAATTCGCGGTATAGTGAGGTGTGCCGTGAGTGGACGCGAACAAGGGATGTTGAGCCGAATGGTGATCTTTCTGATTACTTCCGGATGCGGTGTTGCCCCCTAGTAAGTTATCGCAGAAATCGGTGAAGCCAGTTGAGCTGACTTTCGGATCCCAGTTTTGGGCTTGCCAGGCACCTAGAGGGTATGTAAGTAGTGCAACGAAGTCTTGGACGTGCGTGAGGTTTTCTACTCCGAACAGAGCTTGGATTCTTTTCGTTTCATTCATGTTGCCCATTGCTAGGATGCTATCAATCAGGCTGGAAGAAGGACGGATCAGCTCGCAAAGGACGATTCGTTGTTCGTCTTCAACTCACGAAACGCTCTCGATGATGGCATGCACGCATTCTGGGTCGGCGTGCAGCCTGATAGCTTCGAAATACTTCCAGTAGTCTGTAATTGCAGCCGTTACAGCGCTCGAGGCGATGGCTCCGAACACAGTATCCGGGTAGAGCTTCCTCAGGAATGCAACTTTGGCACCAGCGTAGCTGTAGAGGGTTTCCAGTATAAGCGAAACCCCTGTGGCTGTCAGATTTAGCATGACTCCCACCTCCCGCCATAATGTATCCATTTTGCAGATTTGCAAGCGCCCGCTTGTTCGCCTAACAGATCGTCGAATTCGACATGCTTTGTGAAGTACGCATTGTCTGCTAGTGCCTGGGCAGTCGTGAGGAAGCGCATGTTGTCGGTGGATAAATCAGGGACCGGCATCGATGTACCATAGTACCGATGTTCCAAAACAATGCCAAGGCCATCCGTAGCTTGGCTTAGGAGCTTCAAGATGCCATGACCCAAGAAGGGAAGGCGATCTTCGCCGCTAGTCTCGCCTCCGTCCAGACAGAAAACAGGTCCGCCAGGTTTATAGTAAGTAGCATCAACCCAGTACCGCAAAGGGAACGTGGCGTTGGAGGCATCGTCGAAATGGTCGACCGGCACTTGAAGCGTGCGTGAGGGGTATTTGTCGGTTAAGGATGTGCTATAGATTTCATCAGGTCACTTCACTGCTGTCGGCTAGCCATTGATGAGCTCAAAGCCTACCTCACGGAATCGATCACGAGCTTGTTGGTCTGGAGATTCCGCCAGAGACCCAGCGGAAGCGAAGGAGCATTGCGGTGTAGGCTCTGAGTTGTGAGATATGCCGAGCTTTGACTTGTCAGCAGCAGGGCCCCACAGAGAAGCCATCTGAGTAGCATGTTGGCTGCTTAGAAACAAGCAAATCGTACAAATCGGTAGCCTAACGCGCTTTGTATCAGATAGTACGTGCTTCAGTTCAAATAGATTGGAATAGCTTTGTGTTCAAATAGATTGGAGTAGCTTTGTGTGCTATGGTACACTACAGTCGCTGGCATGCATCAAGTTGCCTTAGACACCGACATCTCTAGAAGTCATGATAGTTGTACTGCTCCACATCTAAGGACCTCTCCCTCAGTGGTAATAGCTTCAAATAGTTCTTGTAAATAGCTTTGAACAGTGTGCACGAAAGCTTTTCGCTAGCTTCATTTTGAAATTTTGGTCAAGTGGTCACTGCATTGTCGAGTCCACAGGAGGTGAGTCAGCGCACTTGTAAGCTGGTTTCGCAGAGGACCCACCTTCTGTGCGGAATGCCGGCTCAGCAACTGGACAGAGCTGCTATTCGAGCACTGCAAATCCAATTCCTTTATACGTCAGAGTACCCATCGTCGCCATCAAATGCAAAGAGGTCGTCCATGTCGAGATTGAGGGCTGGTCGCTTGGCTTTCTTCTCGGTAGCTGGCTTGATAGCCTCCTCAAATAGCTCCTCGCCCGCTTGCAGATGCTTGTATATGGTATCCCATTTTCCTTTGTTGGCTCGTCGCCAACAGCATGATGCGTGTCCTTTGCAAGCTGTGACAAAGGTCTGAGACTCGCACGGAGCGCGTCGAGATCGCAGATGGGCAGAATGCGCGGTAGACGTTGTTTCAGTGAAATCAAGGCCTTGCGACTGGCACTACGGACGGAACAGTCAGCTCTCTGACGCAATTGGTATTCAAAGTACGTGTCTCACTTGATAGCGGTGACCTGGTTCGCGTGATGCTCGTAGTCAATCTTCGCCTCGGCTTTACACTTCTTAGCAAGCTGCATCTGAAAGTCAGCTCAACATCTTGACAGATTGAACACCAGCAATCTCACTTTGTTCTTCGCTTTCTTAGTCTCCATTATCATGGCCTCGAGAGCCAAAACATGATGGGGAAAGAAGTTTACCAGAATGAACCGATAGAGATGGTTCACTTGGGGTAAAGCGCGGGCTTGCTTGATGATCTCATCCTGTATTGCAGTGAACGGATTGGGTCGACTGCTGCTTCACGCGCTTGGGCTTTAGCTTTCCTACGTTTCCAGTAACTTTGTATGACAATTGCAGCTTGGACTTCCGTTGGGTCCACTTCTTTGTTGAGAACGAACTCTGTCGTTGGAGCGTACTCAATCGCTTCCCTGGCCCCGTTTTCTGCGATATCTTCGCCTTCGATGGCGATGAATTCGTCCTCCAAGGCGAGATCGCCCAAGTCACCTTCACTATATTCGTCCTCTCGCAGAGGAATCTGAGTCGGATCAACGTCATGCTCGACCTTGGCTGGTTCTTTCAGTGCTCGCGGACCAAGCATTTTCCAGTACTCTTCATGAGATGGTGGCAGCGCTTTGAGGCTTGCGACTGACGCTTTCTTTTTGGGTTTGAGGAGAACTTGCATAGGGACAAGGCCATCGGTTAGAGAGGGAACTTCAGATCCAGCAGACTTTTGAGAATCTAGTTCTGGTAAACCAGACCATGTTCGCCGTAAATTCTCGAGCGAGGAAGCACTAATAACGTGTAGCCCTCGAGGCGGATTAGGATTGTTTCGACTCCCAATTTAGAGTTGAATTAAGCGGTCCTGTAGACCCTTGCCGCGCCCATGGTGGCTGAGGGCGCCGACGAGCTGCTCCCAGGTTTTCGCTTCTAGGTACCTGCATATAGCCTGTTTCAGGCGCACTCGATAGTAGCCGAAGTTACTTTGCTGTGCGGTCGCTTCAAGGTTGTCTGTGTCTGCATCCACTGACTCGCCCGCTGAGTCTGTTGAGTGTTCGTGGAGAAGCCGAACCTCAGTGCGTGAAATGACTTGAACGAGTTCCAGATACTCTTGAGCTTGGTGTACACGCTGCGTCAAGCCCCGCTCGTTGTCAAGAAGACCTGGTGGCAACCGCAGGAGAAACGAGAACAATCTGTAAAAAATATCAGAAAGACAAAAGAGGCTGCTCCAGCTTTGCCGCGCTGTCTCGTCGACGGTGGCTCGAAAAACATTGCAAGTTTGTGCGACCTGGTCTTTGTACGGCTGGTCCGTTGACCTGGCGCCGGGGGCTAATCCATCTTCAACAGCTCGGTTTCAGCTGTTTCAGGCTTCTCAGCATATTCTTGCCTTTGAAGGAGCTCGGAAAGGTCCTGCGCTTGGGCTCGCCGCCTTGTGAGTTGCAACACCTTCAAGAGACGTCTAACAAAAATACGATCGGCTTTGGCCGCTGCTGCTATGCCACGATATCAGAAATACACGACGAAGCAAGAAGACAAGTCCAACGGTTGATTCCACTAGGGCACACGAAGATACATGTTGGCTGTTCAAGAGATGTAGACTGTCAGGCGCGAAGCTGTCCAGGATCGCGTGGCAAACCTCCGCCTTGAAAGCTGGCTGATAGAAATGGCAAGCTAGCTCGAAGCTCGCTGCCTCTGACTCGACAGCTGTACAAGTTCATGTCAGGGGTGCTCCTTTCTGCTCCTCCCAGACTTCTGCGCAGACGCTGTAAATGAAAGCTAATTAGTGTCTACATCCTGATTAATACTGTAGGATCATTCCCAAAGGAAGCTGCAATTCATCAAGCTTACACTGGATCGTGGCCCACTGAAAAGGCAGCAGAGGAGGTCTGCATCAGTCCCGAGTAGACGTACAGCAGAGACAATATGCTCACTGATGACGCGTGCATTATGTCGATGCTGGAGTCTCTTAATTCGGTGATGGGATGTGAACCAGGCTCTGCGGCAAGAAATGAAGATCACGCAGTATTCAGCACAAATCCACAACCGGGGTTCAGAGGCTAGACGGCGCACTTGTGGTCTCGAGCGAGCCATCCTTGGGTTATTCCCTGTACCACGTAACGGAATCAGTCTAGCATTGAAGTAGTACATGAGCGTTTACTCACCTCAAGGTAATTCTCCCTGACGTGATACAGGTCGCTGGTGAAGATCCACGTGCCAGAATGCGGTACTATTGACAGTATTTTCTTTAGCTGAAACTTGGTATTTCCTCGATTCTCTGCTGCTCACAATTCATCTGCAGACCCATCAAGCCTTCGGTATGGCCAGGAAGGTGATGAAGTATCATGCCTGTGCGTGCGGGATATTAGGATGATCATGTAGACTAAAGACAACAGACCCGCCTTGCGCGAACTCGACTGTCCGCTCATCGAACACGCGCCAGTTCAGGTCGAGGTCGAGATAGTCTTTTAGATAGACTCTGCAAAAAAAAATCATATCGTCATCAGCGCAGTCCAGTGGCTCGAAGATGCTACACAAGTCTTGTACTCACTGGTCATCCGCGCCTGTAGCTACGCCATAGAATGCCGCCTTCAATTCCAATTCATGAACCCATATTGGTATTTTAGAGCCCTACAGTAACGAAGCCGAGCAAAGTCAGACCGCTCTAATGCGAGTGGATCCGCCTGACGGACCTTGAACATCTCTAATCCGCCTGCATGATCTACATGCAAGTGTCCCAAGATGATGTGCTTGACATCCTCCAGTCTGTGGCCAGTTGCAGCAATAGCAGCTTGTAGATGATGTTCGGGCTTGTATCTGTTCCATCCGGTATCAGTCGTGGACAGACAGTGTGCATAATGCAGGCTAGAATGTGGATAGGCTCTCACTCTACTCTGGAGCTGTAAAGGCGAACGGCGTGTAGGTGGAACGTTCTCAGTTTGCTGTGCTTTGACAAAACATGGCGATGATCAGTCAACGCACAACACGTCGTGTACGGCTGGACCGAGCTAGATGAGATTGGTGAGCAGGGTCAGTGAGGCCAGGCTTAGGGTTAGGCATGTACATAAACTCTGAAGCGACCCACCTGCTCTGGGTAATGCTGTCGGGGGCAGAGACAGAAAGTGGCACACGCAGGACGCGAGACGATATGAGCCTGGGGCCCTACAAATGCAAGTCACAGCCTAGCACCTGGTACTGACCTTGCTCGACCCGACTTCCCACAGAATGACACCTTCGTGTGGGTGCGAGATCAACAGCGAATACATTGGAATCTTGCGCCGCTTGTTCACGAATGGAATGTCCTTTGTCGACAGCTTTGAAGTATTGACTCCCCGGATCAGGAAGGCTTCATCGCATTCCAGATAGCCCAGATTCATCATCCACACTTTGGTGCCATCTGGACATATCTGCGACGGCGGTAGCTCTGCTCGAGCAGCACTATCGTCACCTCCACCGTTTGCTTGCAGAGAAGCCATGTTGATGATGGAAATTATGCTGGCAACGCTAGCTAGAAGGATGGATTGGCTGTAGATACACCAAATACACTCCAGTGCCTTCTGCTTCTCCCTCCTCTCTCGCTGAGCCTTCGATGATCCTCTGTTTGACTTTCCATCCACAGTTGCCTACACGAACCACGGGCCTCCACATTTTCCTTAACTCCCGGCGGCTAAGCAGCCGCACCTTTTCCGGCCACGGTTCAGCGATTTCCAATCGTGCCGGCCGGTTTAACAGTCACTTTGTTCCCAAGAATCAGCAACTCAACAGTCCATCTTCCCATCGTCGACTCCTGCCCTTTCAGCGCACAAGATCCAAACTCCGAGCATTCAAGTATGACTGCTTCTGTCGCCACAAATGGAACCAATGGCTCGCATATTCCCGAAGTATGCAGGGCAGCTGTTTGCCTCAACTCGGGCCCAAATTATACACTTGAGCTACGCGAAGACTTCCCAGTACCAAAGCCTGGCCCAGGAGAGCTCCTCGTAAAGCTCAACGCCACCGGCATCTGCTTGTCGGACCATCACTATATGGAAGGTAAGAGCTCATGGTCTCCTAGGAATATTATAGAAGAGATAAGTACTCACAGTTTTCAAAGGTGATTGGGTTGCTGGCAAGATGACCGGAAGAATCTCTTGTGTTGGACATGAGGGAGCGGGTCAAGTCGTAGCTCTCGGTCCTGAAGTTGATGCAAATAAGTGGAAGATCGGCCAGAGAGTCGGTATGAAGCCTATCTGGAGCATCTGGTAAGTTATCATGACCGGGGTCTTTATCAATCGGTCTTCAAATATCGTATTCCTCGAATTTAACTTCTGCTGTCTTACAGTAATGAATGCGAAAATTGCCGGTAAGCCCAAGCCCCTTCACATTGATGATTCAGGCAGCTTCTAACACGAATTTATTGCACTCTAGGGATGGACGTGAGTGCCGGTGACATTCACCGCCTGAAAAGCATATTGACGTGAGGTGCACGCAGACGAGACTCACTGTGAAGACAGACAGTGGGCAGCCTTCCACAAGGACGGTAGCTACGCCGAGTACGTAGTGCTATATGCGAAGTACACCAACAAGCTTCCAGACAGGTACGTCAATGCTTACTTGCACGGAAAAGAGTATCTTGTCTCATAAGCAGATGACAACAGTGTCCCAGATGAATATGCTGGACCCATCAGTAAGCTTGCAAGATCAAGCTTGTTGGTAGGATACGCAAAGTTGAGCTTGAATTTCCAGTGTGCTCTGGAGCAACCGTTTGGGCTGCCCTCAAGGATGCAAAAGTGCGAGCTGGACAGTGGTGAGCAGAACCGGTTCGCCCACGGTCACAGAGCTTTTCTGAAAGTTTTAACAGGCTTGTAATTCCTGGTGGTGGAGGAGGAGTAGGTGCGATGGCTTTGCAGTATGCTAGAGCTATGGGCTTGCGTGTCATTGCTATCGATACTGGTAGCAGCAAAAAGGAAATGTGCTTGCGGTTAGGCGCCGAGGGTAGGCAGCTGCATTCTCTCCTCAGCACTGTCTCAAATACAAGATCTGATGGTACAGCATGTGCAGCCTTCATTGATTTCAAGGAGACAAGTGACACGGCTGAGCAGGTCAAGCGCATCACGGGTAAAGGTGCACACGCAGTGAGTAAAGCCTTACCAGAAGAGTCGCGTCGGAATGACTTAGCTAGGCCTCCGCAGGTTATCGTCACTGGGGGCACGAAGTCTGCATATGCTGGCACTCTGAAATTCCTTCGAAATGGAGGAACAGTGTGCGGCATCGGTTTGCCACCAAAGGAAACCGCCTTCTTCGGAGGATATGCCGAGGAGATCATCAGGAACAGATTGACAGTGACCGGTACGTGGAATAATAACTCGCTGAGTGAGTATGTATGCTGAACTCTCGCGCTGCGTGACAGGAACGCTTGTCGGAACTTCAAACGACGTCGACCAGGCATTGGACTTTGTTGCCAGAGGTGTCGTGAAGCCACAGTAAGTCAATTGCGCGGCCTGGGAGGTTGAAATTGGCACTAACACACTCTCGTGTCGGATCAGTGTGACTATCGTAAGATTATACATTCGTGGGAAGGGGCAGCTTGGGGTTCTTGCTGACATGTCCTCTTAGAAACCTTTCGAATACTTCCCGCAGGCGGTGAAAGAGCTTGTAAGTACTGGCAGTCTGGTTTGAAAAGAGGGAAGGTCTCTCAGGGCTGACACGTGGTGTCGCTTAGGTGCAAGCGAAAGTTGTTGGCCGCCTTGTGGTCAAGTTTAGGGATTGAGCTATCCTGCGTAAACACGACGTTCTCTTGTCGAACATGTCAATTCAAGTTACTATGGCCAGATGCCGATATAGTCAAGTTGTTAGCTACGTAGCATCTTGTGATAGGAAAGGTTGTAAGAAACGTAGGACAAACAACCAGTCTTGTTCCACCAGATTTTCCAAATCTGGCGCAGTGAATGATGTTCCGCATGCGTATGTGGCATTTATAGGGATTACAGACGGTATCTCTTTTAAGGACGTCAGCTCCTGCGGGAATTACCATGTGGTCTCTCAAGCTTTAACAGTGTGCACATTGAACATCATGCGAGCGCATACCTATTTGCAGAGGCCTGACAGCTGCAGCAGGCGACAGAGACTTTCATCCGAAGGCTTCGATCACCTGTTTGAGCGCTGGGTTGCCTGACGACTCTCAAGACTTGTTCTTTGCTCATTCACTTATTATTCATTGCACCCTGAAACATATAGATTTCGGCATGCCGGGTGTTCAGGCTCACCCTCACCCGAGCGCTCCTCGACCGGAAAACGGAAAAGCAAGACCAACTCCGTTTTTTCTGCTGGCCGAAAGAACCGGCGCAGACAGCAGCTGCTGTACGGCTGACCGTCTCAAGCAACTCAAGCACCTGAACTCGTAATTGGAAGCTCTACTCCACAACACATAATCATGGTTTCTACAACAAATGGCAACGGCCACGCTTCGCCGCCACCTGCGAAGGTAAGATGCCGCTTCTCAAACTGGTAAGATGCAGCCTCAGGACTAAAGTGATGGGGCTTCCCACCAGGTCAAGGACACAGAACTATGGAAGACTACCAGTCTCGTTGCTGGGGAATGGCTACCCATGACCGAGAGTACCTTCTCTGTGACAGGTACTAGCTCAGTCTCCGCCTCCCCCGATGCAAGCAGTCAACTAACGCGATACATCGCTTGCAGATCCTGGTACTGGAGAGATCATGAGCCATGTATCGGACCATGGTCGCGAAGAAACGGAAACAGCGATCCAGAAAGCTCATGTGGCCTACAAAAGTTGGGATGCTGCCCCCGGCAAAACCAGGGGAGATGTACTTGCCAAACTTCGAGACCTATGTATCGAACATACGTGAGTTGTGTACAGTCAATCACTGCATGCTGTCATAAGAAAGGAAGCTGACTCGATATTTTCAACACAGCGAGGATTTGGCCATCATCTTATCGATGGAGGTAAGTGTTACCGGAGTGGGGCGGTTTCCGAAGCAGTCCTACTGATCTCCTTCGGCTCTGTCAGAACGGCAAGAATTTCGCCGAAGCCAAGGGGGAGGTACAAATGTCTATCGCTCAACTCGACTGGATGTCAGGAGAAGCTCAGCGTGGCTATGGAGATTTCATTCCTTCGGCGCTGCCGGGTGTGAGAAATGTTGTTCTTAAGCAAGCTATTGGAGTTGCAGGCATTGTAAGACCCTCCTGTCCTGAAAGCAGCATACAGTTCGCTGAAAACGTCTCCCGTCAGATTACACCTTGGAAGTGGGTTAGAAAGGAAGTATCGTTGCGATGCTCGCATAAAACTGACGACTTCGCAACAGTTTCCCACTTTCCATGATTGTCAGAAAGGTAGCAGCAGCATTCGCTGCGGGCTGCGCTGTCGTCGTCAAAGCTCCTAGAGAAACACCACATTCGTCTTTGGCCTTTGGCGTTCTCTGTGCAAGAGCTGGTCTTCCAGATGGTCTTTACAATGTCATCGTTACGAACCGCTCAAGCATAGTTGGCAAGATTATGTGCGAGCATCCGCTTGTACGCAAAATCAGCTTCACTGGCTCCACTCCAGTCGGAAAGTTACTCATGTCTCAAGCTGCGACATCTCTATCCAAATGCTCGTTCGAGTTAGGTGGTAATGCACCTTTGTCAGTCGAACTGGGTTAAATCCGATATCCGTAGACTAATTCTCGATGTTGATCCTGGCAGTATTGTATTCGATGATGCCGACGTCGACAAGGCAGTGGAATCAGCTGCCGCCGTTAAATTCCGATGCAGTGGTCAGGTCTGCATTGCAGCCAACCGATTACTCGTGCAAGCCGGCATACACGACCGATTCGTTGAAGCACTCAAGGCGAAAGTTCAGTCTTTCAAGGTCGGCTATGGCCTCGGTGAGGCGATGCTTTGGCAGGGAATAGCTTTGAGGTGCTGAAGCTGACTTTTGTTCTGTTAGACGATGGCGTGACACATGGTCCTCTCATCAACAGCAAAGCAGTAGACAAAGCCCACGAACACGTCCTTGATGCGTCCAGCAAAGGCGCAAAGATTGTGATCGGGGGGAACAAGATGAAGGGCAACTTCTACGTAGGTGTAGCTGGTATAAATTAATTAAAGATTTCCACTGGAACTTGCGTCATTTCTCCAGGAACCAACAATTCTGACTGGAGCCAAGCCTGACTGGCTTATCAGTGACGACGAGACATTTGGTGAGTGCAGTTTGTCCTGCACAGTTTCCATCTCAAGGACTCACCATCAAGGCAGGTCCTGTTGCCGCCATCTATCGCTTCGAAACCGAGGAGGAAGCTATTGCGATCGCCAATGACACCGAGTATGGCCTTGCCGGATAGTGAGCCGAGGTTCTGCAATCAATTAATCTTACTCCAGCTCACGTATTGCATTTTCAGCTTCTTCTCCCGTGACAATGCACGAGTTTGGCGTGTTGCGGAAGCCATTGAAGTTGGGATGGTCGGAGTCAACGGGTGCGTTTGAAAAGGTGTCTGAATACGGAAGTCAGCTGATTAGAATCTGTATCAATAGTGCTAGTGTCTCGCAAGCTTGTGCACCATTTGGCGGTGTGAAGCAGAGCGGCGTGAGTGTTTTTTCGCTTCCGCTTCGTCAAGGTTTGGAGTTCTTGCTGAGTTTGGAAACACTAGTACGGCCGGGAGGGCTCGCGATACGGCATGGAAGAATTCCAGAACGTCAAACTTGTTGCTGTCAACATCGCTTAACTTCAGGTTGTTGCATAAATTCCTTTTGTAATTTGTTCCGCCTCTTTCCTTTTACTGTTTGCAAAACATATTCTGGGTTATGTGCTCATGATCAGAGAGATTGCCTCTTTGCCTAGTATTTGTCACCCCCCCTTGCGTGACAGATTGAACAAGCATGCAACGAGCTATCGTATGTACTAGAGGTCGACGGCAGCAAGCACGGCAAGGCTCTTGTGAGTATCATGACGGACTGGCCCAATCGCTAAGGCTATTAGCGTAAAAGTGAACAGTGCGATGCACAACTACAGATTCATATTACAGAGCGAACGCCATCAGAGCTATACTGCAAATGGTCAAAGGACTAATTTAACAACTTCCTATATATTGAGGCTACCTGTTGCCAATCCACCGCATCTGTTCCATTTCAAGCCAAGAAAAGAATATTAGTACGCATAGTCAATCTGGGAAGAATGTTTATACTCACGTCGAACGTGTGGCCAGTTTCTGATGAGCAGGCCTGACGCCAATATCAAGCCTACAACCTTCTTCCACTGCAAGATGTGGTAGGCAAGACTGCGAATCCGCCAGAAAATGCTAGATCTTGCGCCCTTGAACAGGAAGTCCGAAGCCTTTGGAAACATTGTCTCGAGCCAGTACTGGGCTGCCTTGCCGTGATAGGAGGCCGTGTTTCTTCCCCATTCATTGAGATACCAGTTTGTACAGCCAGCCTCCCAGACCATATCCTTGAGGCCGATCTGTATCCGAGTCGAATCATAGTCTTCCGCCGCTTGTGTGACATCGATAGCTGATGCTTTGCCGAACATTAGAGGTTCGATGAGGGCTTTTCGTGTAAATTCTGCTTGCACTTCGGCGGTATAGATAACTGAGTTATGAGCAGGGAAGGAATTTGGTCCGAAGATGATGGCGCTGCCAGAAACAGTGTGTCAGGAGAGCCGCAAAATGACACTCGGTCGAGCAAAGAAGGCTTACAAGTTAGGGAAGCCCGACACGAAAGTGCCTTTGTAAGCTTGAGCACCTCGAGTCGCCTTCCAGTGGTCGACCAGGCTGCCGTTTTCTCCAGTAATCTCCATAGGTGTAAGGAACTCCTGCACCTTGTAGCCTGTCGCGAGAACGATAGCATCGAAATCTCGTCTGATACCAGACTGAGAAACGATGGTACTGCCTTCGATGTGGTCTAATCCTTCGGGGATGAGCTCGATGTTTGGTTTGTGTAGGCATTCGAGATAGCCAGGGTCGAAAACGCGACGTTTGCAGCCCAAGGGATAATTGGGAGTAAGAATGTCATGATACTTGGCAGGCGCGGTAGCCTTCATGTAAGCCATCGATTCGCCTTCGACTTTTGTGCGTACTTTCTGAGCCAGTGGGGTGGCAAGGTAGGTGGTGATCAGGTTGTCGGTATCAATGAATAGATAGAAGCGATAGACTCTTTGAAGACCTGGAATCCATCTGAAGAGGCCCTTCTGGAGCGAACTGAACTGATGATTGGGACGTGGATGGTACCATTGTGGTGAACGGGCATACTGTGTTACTTGGCATCCTGCATCGACGAGAGCAGGAACGAACTGTGAGGCGGAGCAACCGTTGCCGATGACAGCGATTCTTTTTCCTCGATAGTCGTAGTTATGATTCCAACGGGCAGAGTGCCAGATTGTCCCAGTGAAACTCTCGTGGCCGGGTATGTTGCAATCCTTGGGTATGGAGATGGCACCAACGCAGGAAATGAAGACATCCACTTCACGTATGAACTCGATTTTGGTCTTGACATCTCTGAGCTGGACACGCCATTTCTCCTTGACTGGCTGCCAGACAGCACCGACGACTGACACCGAACAGTGAATGTGAGGTCGAAGTCCAAACTATAATGCAACATTCAGTCGACTAGTACGAACACTAATAGGACTGGATACTCGCGAAGCTCACCTTGTCGATCGTGGCGTTCATGTACGCCTCTATCTCCGGCTGTTCGGCTAACTCGCAACTCCAGTCTGGATTCTGATTGAAGCTGAACGAGTAAAGATGCGAATATACATCGCAGCCACATCTTGGATACTGGGATATAGGTCAGCCTAAGGCAGACTAGATGCGTTGAGTGATTTTCCCGAGGCCAAGGCAACTCACGGTATTTAGGTGCCAAACGCCACCGGGTCGCTCTGCTTGTTCGTATAGAACGAAGTCTACACGAAGAGATTATGAGCGTCAGTCAACCGTCCTGGTCGAGGATGAGTTCCAGACTAGACAGACTCACTAGTCAAACCCGCGACCTCTTTCAGATTATATGCTGTCGCGATACCGCTAGGCCCGCTGCCTGCAATAAGTACGGAAGGATTCTTGAGACCCAACATCCTGCTGCTAAGAGTAGACTGCACTAGAACTCTAGCTCGTATACACCACTTGTGAACAGAAGCAAACACTTCCGTTGTCGTGGAGGTGTGTGGAAAGTCTCTTATGTGTCGACAACACATTTTCCTTCCTCCTTGCGGATCTGCAAGCGGATACGCAAGACATCTTCCGGACGCTTCGGTTAAGCCAGCCAGTAGTACGCACTCCGTTCGCCTGGAGTGGCAAGCCGGTGAGCATAAAGCCGAGAAAATGCCGGTTCGGTCATACAGCATATGTTTGTCAAATGATTGTTTATATCATGCTCGTTCTGCCTCATTGTTGTTCACACTCTAGTACAATCAGGTCGCTAATATCGAAATACTGTTTTTAAGGTGACAACTTGAACGGTGATTAGAGGCAGTACTGAGACAGCGTACCTTACTTGCAAAATCGTTAGAGGCAGGCTTGGACACATCAAGAACGTCAGTAGCGAGATAGCGATAGGGCAGGGACGCCATCAACAACGTGGATCTACACGTCTCCTGCTAAGCACAGCGCCACACCCGCTTCCTTCTGCTAGCGATCCGCCCACTCACCGCTTCCGCTAAAATCTTTCTCTGACCTTCGGCACTACTATTACGAGACCATTTAGCTCGCCTTTCCTTACCGCTCCTCCACAAGATGCCCCCAAACCCCTGTAAACCTACTTTCGGAAAAGCGTAGTAACTTTGCCGAAGCTCCTGATTTTCATGACATTAGTTGTAGAGGATGCTTCCTTCTCCCTCCGCTTGTTCTGCATAGAAAGCAGAGTTCTATTGTACCTGACGGCGTTCTTGCCACCTCTACCTGACTATACTTTTTGAAGATAGTACCGAGTACAAGCACTACCTCCGTAAACTGTGCGCAAAATGACAACAACGCAGGATGAATACTTGGACAAGATGGCGAGTGAATCCAAAGATCTTGTTCATCAGCAAGGAGATCCCGAAAGAATGGATCAAAAGGTCACCGACAAGGAACATGACGCTCCAGTAACCGCTGCAGATATCGAGTTCATCGAGAGCTTCAACAATAGCCCTGCTAAATCTAAGCTCATGAGGAAAATGGATTTCCGCTTGCTACCTATCCTGATCCTGCTATATCTGGTTTCTTTCATCGGTACGGCCCTCGAAGGTGTCCCGTGGTTAAAGGATACTCAGACTAATCGACTCTCGCGGTTTAGACCGGAGCAACATTGGTAATGCCAGACTCGAAGGCCTCGAGGTCGATCTCAAGCTTACTGCTCAACAGTACAGCTGGTGTCTCGTGAGTAGCGATTTCACTTTATGTCGCTTCTCGGCCTCTGCTGAGGCAGTCTATTGTGAAGACTATTTTCTTCTTCTTCTGTGAGGAATTTACGACACGGCGTCTCTCCGCGTTCCCTTTCCTGCTGTCATGCTGATTCAGACCGTTTGCAGACGTCCCATGTGAAATGCCGTCAAATATCATGCTGAAGATCCTTCGACCTACTAGATGGATACCTCTAATTAGTATGTTATTTGTGCAGCTGTCCCGTTATGCTTGCAGCATCACTGAACATGCATTGTTTCCTGCAGTGACAGCATGGGTAAGATATTCCAACATGCGGTAAAAGACTGCTTATCTAACCTGTAGACGCTTATAGGGCATTGTTATGACCCTTCAAGGTATCGTACAGAACTATGGAGGTCTTCTTGCTACTCGTGCACTTTTGGTAGGGACGAATTTTGCTCCCAGTGGTAAAGCTCTCCGACGCATTTATCTGACAACTAGAGCAGGGAATCACCGAAGCCGGGTTCTTCCCTGCTGCCATCTACATCCTCTCTAATTGGTATCTGAGAAACGAAATGTGAATAGAGCCGTTCCTTCAGCGGGGCCGACATTTTGGGAAGGCAGACCTAATTCCGATTTTTTCGCTTTGCAGGGGTCGTCGAGTAGCTTGGCTTTATGCAAGTGCAAGTCTAGCAGGCAGTTTTAGCGGCCTCCTAGCATTCGCAATCGCTAAAATGGGTACGTTGCGATGTTTCGTTGATGCTATAATCCGCGAAGCTGAAACTTGTGGCGGTCAGACGGCATTGCCGGTCTCAGTGGATGGCGATGGATGTAAGGCGAACAATCATCGAGCAGACGAGCAGATGCTAATAACTTGACTCTGGCTTTTCAGCTTCATCATGTAAGGCATGCATCCAGTAAGGTGGGGAACCCCCAAAACTCATGTTTTCCGAATGATTCCAATAGCGAGGGCATCGCGACAGTCTTAATCGCTCCTCTAACTCCACTACTGCTCACGGACGACATAACAAGAGCTAAATGGTTGAGTGAAGAAGAGAAACGCTATCTTACAAAGCGAATCAAGTACGACAGAATGGGAAAGGATAAGGGTCCATTTCAGTGGAAATACCTTCATCAAGCCTTTAGAGATTGGAAGACTTGGGCATATGCTTTCACCTTCTTCGCTGGTGGTCTGAGCACGTACGGAATGTCATTCGCTCTACCGACCATTATCCGACAACTCGGCTATACCGCTGCAAATGCTCAGCTTATGACGATTCCTGTGTATTTCGCTGCTTTCCTATTAGTAAGTCTATCTCCGGTATTAATGTCATTGCAAGCTGGATTCTCCTGCTTATGCTGATTATATCTGTCCCTTTACCCAGACTCTCATCGTTGCGTATGTCCAAGACAAGACCGGACGACGAGTCAGATACATCATTATTCCCTGTCCGTAATGATACTCTTTATAGCCCTGACTCGCGTACTAAGACTTCATGCAGATTCTATTGCTCTGGCCGGGTTGATCTTCTGCCTTGTGACACCTCGGCCGCGCCTTCCAGGACTGACACTGCTTGGTGTGTTTCTAATTGCTGTAAGTTAACAGCCATCATCGAGCATGAATGTTATAGGGTCGACATACTGAATCGCGATATCACCAAAGATGGGCAACTATTCCAGGCAAGCAACGTTCATTTCTATCCTTGCCGTTGTCCTACAATCGCTAACTTCGTACATATTGCAATAGTGTTCCCGCTGTCATTGCATTCTGCGCTAACAACAACGCCGGAGAGTGGAAGAGAGGCATCGTGTTAGGGTAAGACTCTTCCATACCTGAACCTCTTTCGGAAACGTTTGGCCTTAACCAAATTTGCTGAGTTTGCTTTATGATGCCTCTTAGCATCCACATTGCAGGGGGTTCACTTGGTGGCATTCCTGGAAGCAACATCTTCTTGGCACGCGAAGCGCCTCGATATTTTACCGGCTACGGCATAGCTATTGCCGTAAATGTCCTTGCGCAACTCACCGCACTAGGCCTCTACTTCCATCTCCGAAATATCAATCGCAAACGTGAGGCGATGTCACAAGAGGAGATATATGCGAAATATACACAGGAAGAACTTGACGATATGGGCAACAACTCCCCACTCTATCGCTACGAGTTGTAGTACGGTCATACCTTAGGATGTAACTTAATCAGCCTTGTTGAACAAAGTGGCTGGCTCTTTCAGCAATACAATTGGTGTCTGATTGAGCATCTACGTCACAGCTGCTGTTAGACTATGACTGACTTTCTTCGTCGCTAGCCGAAAAGTACTACCGTGACCTTCGCAGGCTTCGGTATTTCCCGTATACGTACTTGTCGATTCACACCTCGTAAAGTCAGTCTCCGAACCTCAGGGGTCGCTTGTAAACATCAGTCTGAGCTTCCTCCCCTGCAAGCTCCTGACGGAGCTCGAGCCTCGAGCTTGAAGCTTCCCAAGCTCATCCTCGTTATCTTATTTCGATTGCAATCATTAAGTCTCACAGCTGTGGATTACTGGTATCTCGGAAATCAAGTCTAATCCCGGGCGTTGTGACACTAACAGATTGCAAAGTATGATTCCGACAGAATCCCTTCTCCATTCTCACTTATTCAAGAAGACTTTTCCAGCAGTGTTGCGTCGCCCTTCGACCAGAAAGGTTCGAATTTGACATAGCTGATCAACCATTCTGATTCTGCATCCTTCCTTGTCATTGTCCAGTCGTATAGGCCACCCAAAGTCAAGCACTTTGATCTGTGAATATGCGCGACGGTGAGATCGTGTGGTACATCCCTTGATGCCCTACTGCATCTGACTTACAGATCACCGCCCTCGAAATGGCAAGCAGCGTGAAGCTTGCTTCTGATCTTGGCTTCACGACAGGCTTTGAAGGAAGAAGTTTTGTCCAATTTAATCTCAAAATTAGAACTAAGGTGTACGCCTCTGTCGACGCCCGCTAATGCAGTCTTCATCCATTTGCCAAGCCCTTCGCGACCATCGTGGCTGGAGAATGACATTACGGCCTTGCAATCGTCTGTAAAATTGGCCTCGTAGGCTTCAAACTGGTTCAGGTCAAGAGTGAAGCCATAGTTGTTGAGACGGTTGACGATTTCATCTGTAAAACCTATATTAGCTGCATTCCCCAGCAAGCAAACTCTGGGGAAGACGTCTGAAACATACCCTTGATGAGAAGGTAGTCTAGTTTATCAGTGAGCGCAACGACTTGACGCTCGAGGTGTGCTGCTCTTTGCGTTGCATCCGACATGTTTTAGAGGCGTGGTTGGTCGTGGGTTGTCTGGGGAAGAGAGTGGCGCCCTGCGGAGGTAGTGGAAAAGGGCGTGGACGACCACCAGAGACGGCGGGTATCTCCTTGCCGAGCTCAGCCCTGTCTAGTATGATAGGCACATCTGCCGCCGTACGTTGTAATGCGGGATGCCGAACGCCTTCCGCTTAATCATCACATAAGCAAGGTTCGGGTGTGTTGACGGCTGACTGAGGTTGCTTTTCCGAAAGCCGGATGTTCCACTGTAGCAGTAAAGTCAGAATGAACGAGAAATAGGCGCTATATACGACCAGCATCGTGCTCGGCCCCTGTTCAGTGACTCAAGTACTTCTCTTCCTGTTCCTCATCACAACTTCAGCTTGTCAAGATGGTCACCGCCAACGGACGCGCAGAAGAGCCTCTGTTCACACCGCTTCAAGTGGGCGACATCACCCTGCAACACAGAGTCGTGCTTGCGCCGTTGACGCGTTATCGCGCTGACTTGCAACACGTACCACAAGGTGTGTAGTCAGAACATATGCTTAGGAAAAGCACAGTGCAGTATGGCAGAACATGGATCGTTGCTCACGATTGCGACTTTGACCTCTTTAGAACCAGCGACCGTGTACTATGCACAAAGAGCTCAAGCACGGGGTACACTTTTAATATCGGAGGGCACATTTATCAGTCCTGCAGCAGGTGGTTTTGACAACGCACCTGGCATCTACACGCGCGAACAAATTGCCGCTTGGAAAAAGATTGTCGATGCAGGTCAGTTGCACCAGCCCGCGCGATTCAGCAGCTTGTTTGACAGTGGCGATACTGAGAGCACTCTGTCTACTCAGTGCACGCCAAAGGCTCGTATATATTCCTGCAACTATGGGCTTTAGGTAGAGCTGCTCAAGAAGACGTTCTGCAGCGAGAAGGCCAGAAGGTATTGGCACCTTCCGAAGTTGGCCTGCAAGATGGCGCAAAGCCCAGCCCTATGACCTTGGATGAAATAGAGCAATTCAAGGAAGCGTATGCTCAAGCTGCTCGCAACTTTGTCCTGGAAGCAGGCGGGGATGGCGTTGAAATACACGGAGCGAATGGGTAAGTGAGCTCTGTTCGTGACGTCGAACGACTCCAGCTTACATGACTCAATGAAAATTGACTACTACAGATACCTCGTAGATCAGTTCTTGTCCAAGACCTCCAACTTTCGCACAGATCAGTACGGCGGCTCCCTCGAGAACCGCTTAAGATTTGGCTTGGAGGTCGTAGACGCTGTCACGGCCGCAGTTGGCGACAAGCGTACTGCAATCCGCATTTCACCATACTCACCTTTCCAAGAAATGAAGATGGGAGCGTCAGATATCAACGAGACATACGGAGGCTTTGTCAAGGCTCTGAAACAAAGGCACCCGAATCTTGCGTACCTTCATGTTGTACGTTCGCGCATTGGTGGAGCCTCCGATGTCGTTCCTGAAAAAGATCAGGAGGAGACCTTGGATTTTATTGTAGGTTTCTTTAGCAGCCATTTATCGCAGGTAAATGCTCATTGTGCTTTGGATCAACAGCAATCGGTATGGCAAGGTCCTCTGTTCATTGCTGGAGGATTTCAACGCCAGGATGCCTTGCAAGTCGCAAGGACATACCCGAACACGGCTATAGTATTCGGACGACATTTCATTCCAAACGTAAGCAGCTATTTCACAACGCTTTTTCATTATCTGACAGGTTCAGATGTACAGCCCGATTTGGTCAGGCGATTGAAGGACAATCTGCCTTTAACTCCATATAACCGTTCTACCTTCTACACACCTGGACCTCAAGCCCTTGAAGGTGAGTGCCTCCCAGGATCGCTATTGTGGTTGCCCTTCTCACAGCCGACGGCTTACGCATAAACAAATGCTTTCTGGTTCCGGCTTTTACACAGGATACATCGATTATCCGAATTACGAGAACTCCTCTACCACTGGCACTGACATGAAAGACATCCACAATTTAGTCAAAGCACTGGCAACTACAGCTTCGGCTTAGACATTGTGAGCCCTGGTAGCCATTGAGACAGCATGTACCCCCGGCAATTTGAGCGAGTTGCGACGTTTGTCTGGCGACTCAAATCTCGGCTTGAATGATATACACCCTTGATCACCCTGCTCTGAAATTGAGAGACGTCTCTGTCGTTATTGGCTTTGGCCCACAATCTCGCTCAGCGCCGCCCTTGTGAGCTCTCTGTTCTTCCGGAATTCATTCGCTTGCTTGTCAGCAGCTGTTGTGACATGCTGGCAATGTGTGGTAGCAGCATGTGGCGTTGCAGCAGGTGTATCGTATCCCCGCTGTGGGTATGTATGGGGACCCGCTATTGCCGCCGGCATGAGCAATTGGCCAAGCGCTTGCAATTCCAGTTATCGGCTGTTACCCCCGGATATGCACGAATATTTGCAGGGCTGAACAGAGTCATCTTCCGTAGGCTCATTAGGAAGCACTTCACCCGCCGCCAGCGGATATGCAATGTCTGTTGACCCTTCTCGGCTGATGGCGCTTGCTTTCGACGCTAACGGTGAGACATAACACGTTTTAGACCTACTCGGTCGACGCCACCAACTGGCTACTGCAAACAACCTGCAAGAACCATGGATTTGTTCAATCTGCAAGGCAAGGTTGCCATAGTTACAGGGTAAGCCTTAAACCTTCCGCTTGGCCAGTCTCGTGCTTACACTTTTGGAGAAGAGCTGGAACTACCTTGGGTATCGGTCGCTCTTCAATTCTCCAGGTACAATTTTACTTTGATCACCTGCAACAGGGCGTGGACTCTTTTGACGGCGACAGTTTCTTTACATTGTTACTCTGTCTAGCTTGCCCGGGCCGGAATCAGCGCAGTTTACGCTACCGATCTCCGAGATACCCACTTCGAAACACTACGAAACGATGTAGCTCAAACCTCCAAAACCTGCAAATTGTATACCCATATCCTCGATGCCAGTGATGAAGCCGGAACCAAGGCTTTATGCCAGAAGGTCATCAGCGAGCAGGGAAGATTGGATGTCTTCGTAGCAAACGCTGGCTTTGTTGACATGAACAACCTGTGGGCGACCGACCTGCAAGACTTTGTAAGTATTAGATGACCACTCCCGACGTGACTCGTCAGCTGATGATCCATTTACCCTTTCAGACTAGATCGCATGCAACCAGTTAGTAGTTGGGCTCGCAGGAAGGGCAGGACTTGCTAACATGCCAGAATTGCAGTGGTTGTTGGCCCCTATCTTGCCATCAAGTATGGCTCGCAGGCAATGGCGATAACATCGGCTGCCAAGCCTGCTGCCAAGGGCTCCATCATCGTCATTGTGAGTGACGGTCGACTTGTTTCGAGAATGCCTACATCGTGCTGACCAGACTCGCTAAACCCAGGGCTCTATCGCATCCGTTACTGGAGGATGCGGTTCTCCAGCTTATACAGCTGCGAAGCACGCTGCTCTAGGTCTTGCCAGACGTGGTGCAATTGAACTCGCTGGTACACAGATCCGCGTCAACTGCGTTGGACCGGGAGTTACCAGAACAGCCTTGTGGCAGAACTCACGCGCCGTGGGAGCCAGTGAGTTCGCTGAATTCGTACCTCCACGTTCATTGAGCCTGCATGTTCTGACAGATTGATCTGCCTTTATCTAGTCAAGAACGATGAGCCGGAAGGCTACCACGGGGATCGTGACCCTGAAAAGGTGGATTACATCCAGCAAATCTCTGAGCCAGATGAGATTGGTAATGTAGTTACCTTCTTGGCTTCTGATATGAGCACAGCCATCAACGCCCAGATGGTATTGGTGAGCCTTCACTACTCGATATCATGATATTTAAAGCAATCCATCCCCTGACTTCGGTTATATCTTCCAGGCCGACCGTGGAGTAGGATCCCTCCATTTGATCAGTTGTTCTCGACTGTTCAGCTGATTCATCACTGCTTTCGTTCCACATGACTAATAGCATCTCGAGCAAACTAATATGACATGGACTTCGCAAGCAACTTACTGCGGTGTTCAGAATCCACCTTCTTTGTTCCCTTGAAGTGTATCGTAGAAGATTTATAATTCAACTCAAAATATTTCGAGAGTATACTCTCAATATATATAAAAGTGTAATTTAACGCAAAATCTTTCGAGAGTATACTCTCAAAATATATAAAAGTGTAATTCAACTCAAAATATTTCGAGAGTATACTCTCAATATATATAAAAGTGTAATTCAACTCAAAATATTTCGAGAGTATACTCTCGAAATATACTCTCGAAATATATATCTGTAATTCAATTCGATATACTTCGAGAGTATACTCTCAGAATATATGTATGTAATTCAAATCAAGATATATTTGAGAGAATACTCTCAAATATATAGATATTGTTCGAATCAGAGTATTATGAGAGTATACTCTCAAATATAACATTGTAACTCACGTCAACATGTTTGAGAGTATACTCTCAAATATAACTTTTGTAATTCACGTCAGAATATGTTGAGAGTCAACTCTCAAATATAAATCTGTAATTCATGCTGCAATATTTTGAGAGTTTACTTTCAAGCCCTACTAAAGCTCCTCCCCTCACGGGTCGGAGCAGATCCACCCACCACCCTACCTGCTCAGCCTTTCTTATATACTCGAGGAGTATGCGCCGCATACTATGATCGCGCATACTGTCGCGCATACTGTGATCGCAGATATGCGCCGCATACTCGAGGATAGTCATAAATATTTGAGAGTATACTCTCAATAATATATTAACTTGAATTACAATTCTGAATATTTGAGAGTATACTCTCAAAATATTTTAGATTGAATTACAGATATATATATGAGAGTATACTCTCAAAGTATTCTCAGTCGAATAACAAATAATATGTATATATTTGAGAGTATACTCTCGAAATATTCTGAATTGAATTATACATTATATATTTTGAGAGTATACTCTCGAAATATTGTGATTTGAATTTACATTATATATTTTGAGAGTATACTCTCGAAATATTTGAATGCTCTTAGTGACGGCGACGAGATTCGCTGCTTGCCAATAGAGAGGACAAGAAGGAATGTAAACCACTGAAGCCTTCTGAGATAGCATTGGCCGGGTTACTGATTGCCGTTGGACGGGACAAGGCAGACGTGGTGTCTGTAGCGATGGTGCCAATCGTTGGACTAACGGTGCTGGCGTTATCAAGCCGACGTAGTGTGTCAGTTCATGTATCCATACAGATCAATTGTAACCGACATGCTTAAACTTACGTGCCATTCTGTGAGGCGATGAACTCTCGATTGGCATCTCTGTTTTCTCTCCATCTACCTTGGCCACATTGTCGAACCTGTTGTGTACAATCAAAATAGATTAGCACACTATTGCGAAGTTGTAACATGTCTCCTCACGTTAGAAAAGTAGAAATAGTGGTCAACTTCGTCGTATGGCTGTCTGGGAGCGCATTCGGCGGCACCAGGGTTATCCCTGCAGACGACCATGTTCATATGCGTGACGTTGCTATAGCCATGATAGAAGAAAGCTGATAGTTACGTGCCACTCAGATAAGTCCTGTGTGAAATGCTCCACGAAGAGACGTACTTGTGCCAGTGTGAGCATAGTTTGGCCCGGCGGGAATGACTTCAGGGATGGGATCGCTGTTGGCGACTCCTCTCTCGCCTGAGACGCCTTGGAAAAGACGAGTATAGAAGTCTACGCCAGCTTGGTTAAAGGTTCTGGGTGTACCATAGTTGTGAGACCTGCATAGACAGACGCAAGGCCATGGTTGGAGTCGATGGTCAGCGAAAGCGGATTGCAAGTAAACCGTCATGGTCGACGAGGCTTTTGCTTCCCACACGTACCATCTGCAAACGCCAGCCCAGCCCAAATCTACCGAAGCAATAAGTGAAAGCATGCCTCCGAAACCGTGTCCAGTGATAGAATACTCCAGTCCAGTCTCCTCAATACGAGCTCTTGAGAGAGCCCAGTTGTTTGTTGCCGATCTTGCTTCAAGGTATGCCTGTAGAGCTTGAGCATTCACGGTGCAGTTCGAGCAAGCTCCAAGACCTAGGCTTTCCCAAGAAGCCACCTCTTGACTAAGGTTGTTTTCGATAGCATAATCACCTCGGAAGACGAGCACAACCTAGGTATGAGCGTGATTAATATTGGATATTACATATCTGCATTGTATGATTCGAATAAACGGCCTGACATACCTTGTCCATCTCCGGAATCTGGACAGTAAAGCCTTGGGCACCGCTTGGCGTCGGTCCAAACGATTCGATGATATCCCAAGCAGCGAGGTCGGTGTCTGGAAAGTTTTGGCGCATTGTAGCTTCGGTGAAAACTTGAGGACACAGCCCGGCGTACTGTGTAGAAGGAAGAGAGAAGAAGATTCCCACATATCAGCTTGACTTGTCACGTGATTGTAATTTGTTGAGTATTACAGGACCTACATCGCCGTATGCCGACATGGCTAGAACAGCACTGATGGTGGGATAGATGAGTATTGCTTCCAGCTTCCAGCTTCCAGCTATATGCACAAAAGCTGAATGCATGCTTACTGGTATCGGTTGTGCCAGATAGCATTAGAGTCATCCTCCTGACCTGAGACCGTTGCGACGGTCGCCAGCAGAGCTGCGAGCGTTGCCTTGTAGTAGCGCCTGGGACTGTACATCTTGGGTTAGGATAGATTGTCACTAAGATGATTGATGAGTTGGAAGTAGAGTGAGGATGGCTTCGAATGTCTGGGTAATGTCTAATTGCTTGAAAATCGATATACCTATGTCTTCGATGTTTTGATCCAAGATAATGCGAAGCCGAGACACGACACTCAAGGCCGGGGATAGAGTTGAATGCTGCGTGCGAGTGACTTGAGCTAGTACCGCGGACTCATTCAATAGTGTAGCGGCCCAGCTTTTAATTTAGGAGAAGGAATCGACCAAGCTCAGTCAAGCGTCAGGACGGTCTTGAGTGGAAGAGGAAGCGACCAGCAGTACTAGCAGATGTTGACAGTGGTGTGACGGAGGCAACACGAATTAGCTGATTGCGCTTCTGGCTTGGGACTCGTTTACGAAAGTCACCTTGTTTGTTATGCTGATCAGTTTATCTTCTTGGCGAAAACCTTGGACGAAGCGGAGGAGTGATATTTCCCAACCTGTTACCATCCTGCTTGCTGAGCTTTCTCCCAACGCATTTTCCAGACCAACCCTCTACTGCAAGCCTTTCAAGAAGCTACTCAGTCCAAGTGAGCCCGCGGCTTGCTTTGCCTGCTCCTCCTGCTCCCTCTTCGCTTGTAGCATCGCTTGCAGCCCTTCGCGTTTCGTGCGTTTCTTTTTGGGTGGAGCAGGATTCGGTGAAGGCGATGCAGACATCTTTGGCGTCTTAGCAGGTGGCTGTAGTGGAACGTGCTTGTCTGTTGCGGCTCCTGCTCCTGCGGCAGGCGGCGGTTGTAAC
Source organism: Cystobasidium onofrii (assembly GCA_022813105.1). Taxonomy (NCBI): domain Eukaryota; kingdom Fungi; phylum Basidiomycota; class Cystobasidiomycetes; order Cystobasidiales; family Cystobasidiaceae; genus Cystobasidium; species Cystobasidium onofrii. The sequence continues at coordinate 156,632 of JAKLNA010000018.1, forward strand.
TTGTCTTGTACTGCTGGTGGAAGTTCTTGCTTCACACGACCTGCATCCAGCATGGCTGAGCGAGAAGCTCGAATGACACGGTGCTCCAGCAGCACAGAGAGTGGTGCATGTTTCTTGACTGGTCCGAACTTAGCTTTTGTATAAGGATCAGAACCTGTCTGCCGCAATGTCCTCTCGCAAGACGTGCATGTCCACTCGAGCCGATTCCGCCTGTTGCTAGTCACATCGCTTTGCTTTCTGTTGCGCTTGCCTGGTCTCAAGCTTGACAGACGCATGCTGCCCGTCCATCCGGGTATCAACAATGTTCCACAATAACTGCAAGCTGCCGTCTCCTTGCTGTGGAGCTTCCTGCGTTCCGCTGCATCATACAAATTCTCCTCGAGATCGCGCGTACGTATCCTCTGCACAGCGGCGAGCTCTGGAGACTGGTCCAGCGATTGGAGCAGGTAAGCTGCTTCTCGAGCATGTTGTGCAGTCCGCAGGCCATCTGCTGCTGCTGCTGTCGATATACTGGCCATCACTTCTGTGATTGTAGTTTGAACGGAGCAGAGGCTGATCGACATTTGCAGTGACAGCAAAGGTGAAGGCCATACAGCAAGGCAGGCAGAAGTGAGCAGTACCAGCAGAGGAGTACAGAGGTGCCATACACCTACAACTGTACGTGCGCGGCTCAGATACGATACTTGACCGGGAGGTGGCGAGCAACAGTCCTTCCGCCTTACAAGTCTGAGCTATTTCTGATGTACGTGGCGTGGCTTCGTCGCGACTCTTCAGCAACTCACGATGCTGTCTTACGACATAGTCAACGTCTTCATCGCGGATGGCGAGAAGTTTTCTGGCAACCCCCTTGCGGTCATCTATGGCGCCCAAGACTTGTCGCAGGATCAATGCCAGGCTTTGGGACGACGTGAGCTGGCAGTTATTCGACATGTGTGACTCGGTGACAAGGGTAACCTATCTTATTCAATCAAGAATTCAACCTGAGCGAAATCACATTCCCTTACAATGAGCAGGAGAATGCATATTCTGTTCGCATATTCACACCTGGAGCTGAATTGCCCTTCGCTGGCCATGTAAGTCTCCGTAGCGTGAGACAGCTTTGAGAAGGAAAAAGATTGAACTCTATCGTCCAGCCAACTCTCGGAACCTGCTTTGCGTAAGCACCTGGCTCCTACACTTGTCCAAATAAGGTGTTCTAAGGATTTCCCTGCGTTTCAGATTGTTGCACAAGGGCTTGGATGCAGGTCAAGGAGAAGCCACGCAAACTTCGCTATCTGGCCAAACGAAGCTTTTCTACCCAAAGAGTTTGGAAGCACCGACAATTCCAGCTCGCATACGCATGAGAGCACTTCCTAAGTTCTTTACTGGTCGGCTGCCCCAGCTCATGGACAGACTACCGTCGGTGTTCGGAAATGCCACGTACAAGGCACAATTTGTGAGACGAGCAAGTTGCGGTCTTCCCTGGCTATACGCACGCCTAGACACTCCAGAATCAGTCAGCAACATCAAACTATCCAGCTCGCACATGAAACAGTACTGCGATGATCTCAAAACACACCTGACTCCCGAGGAAAGTAGAGATACCTGGACCACCGGCCTAGTTGCCTTTGCTGTCATCAGGAATGGCGAAGAAGGATTAGAGATCAAGGCGAGAGTGTTTTTCGAGGAGAATGGAGTATTGACAGAAGATTCAGCTACTGGTTCAGCCGCTTTGGGGTAGATAGACTTGCCTTGCCCCTCGCGTAATTTACTGGGCAACTCGCTGATTCTCCTTTTCCGCGTAAAAATGTACAGGCTTGGCCTCGTCTTATTCGCAGAAGAGATGATTACATCAACAGCACCGAAATACAAGATACTGCAAGGGTACGAAGCCTTGAAGCCTTCTCAGCTATATGGAGAGGTCGAAGTGCAAAACGATCGCGCAATAGCTGTTCTGGTAGCTGGTAATGTAGTGAAGGTAGGGGAAGGCAGGATTGCCATTCCATAACTCACAGTAAACATCCTGGAGGTTCCAAATACACGCCGTGTAGCAGTAGTCTAATACACAGGCAATCTTGCGTTTGGCTGCGCTGCGGCAAAGGTCCTGCATTCATCCGCTTTCAACGGATGTCGTGCTGGAATAGTCAACACTGCGGAACGGAGCGGTTAGCCCTGTTGACTTTATGCGGTGAATCCGGTAGTGCCAGGGAAGACTGAACAGTCGCCGTGATCGTTACAACCCACACTCATGAAGCCAAGAACTTGGATACCTCCGCCTTTCCCGGTGGCGGAGGCCCACTCTGAGCCCCGGATTCGTCAACACTTTTCCGTCCCGAGACGATTCCATTCTGGCGATGCTAATCATTTAGCTAAAATCAGCAGTATCACATCCTTTCTCATTGTCATTCAGAGGCAATCCATACTTTAAAGGTCAAATTCTGCTGTCTTCACCCCCAAGCGCCACTCTAACTGAGCAGCATGCTGCAAGGTAAAGCCCTTCGCGTAAGGGCCAATGTCGCTTGTGCGATCATGTTCTTCTGTGAGTAGTTCACTCCTATTAAGTTGGAAAGCTAGGTCTGATTGGACCATGTCACAGTATATGGCTACGACGCTGGTGTCCTCGGAGGCGTCCTCGAAACCCCTCAATTCTTGAATTCGATTGGTAACCCAACTGGCAAATATGATCTGTCCATGATAACTTCGTCCTACACACTCGCTGCCTTCTTTGCAACGCCCCTCGTTATGATGTTTGGGTTTTGGGCTGGTCGAAAGAGAATCTTGCTTGCGGGTTGCGCTGTCGTAAGTGGGAATCATCCGCTGGAAAGTAGTTCTTGGATAGAGCTTAACTATTTCCCTATTAGGTCGTTATCGGAGGTGCCATTCAAGCTTCTGCCAACAGTATGGCGGTCATGATAGTCGGACGAGTAATTTGCGGCTTCGGTATCGGCTTCATCTCCACAACAGTACCGGTTTATCAGAACGAACAATCAATCGATAAAGACACCAGAGGTAGAGGAATGGCCATCACTTGCGTCTTCCTGGCGTCTGGTGTGCCCGTCGCTTACTGGCTAGGTGAGTCTCTCTGCAATGGCTTCTGTGCGGTCGACTACGCCAGAGCCTGATTCTTTGCCATTACAGACTATGGCATGTCGTTTGTCCAGAGTAGTGTCTCCTGGCGCTTGCCCATTGCTCTTCAGGCTCTTCCTGCCATGGTCGCCGGTGCCATCTTCGTAAGCGTCGAATATCTGATTGTCCGTCGGTGTTGAAGCCCTTAACATTCGGTTATCCCAAAATATAGTGGACATGCCCAGACACTCCTCGATGGTACTATGCAAGTGGAAGGATTGAGGAAGGCGATCTCACGCTCTCTCGCCTGTGGGGACTCCCTCTGTCCCATCCTACTGTCCAAGCCGACAAGCAGGGCATCTTTGCTGCTCTCGAATTGGAGCGCAATGCTGTCAAGCCAAAGTGGAAAGACTACATTTACGATCGTTCGGACCTCAAGGTTGCTCGTCGCTTGACAATCTGCTTCTTGATTCTGTCATTCCAACAACTCATGTCGATCAACTTCCTCGTTTATTATGCTACCGTAATGTGGGTTGTCTCGCTTCACCTTCGACACAGCTAGAAGTCACAGCTAATTCCTCTGCTGCCGGGAATAGCTTCAGCCAGAACGGTCTCGACTCCAACATGAGCGCTATTTTGGCAGGCATTCTCAGCATGTGCTTGACATTCGGCACGATCCCAGCTGTCATTTTGATTGACCGCGTTGGTCGAAGAGGTCTAATGCTGTGGTCGGCCGTCATCATGTCTGTCATTATGACCGTTTTCGTATCGCTGTGAGTACATTTTCCGGGCATATGATACGCTCGAGTATTGCGAAACTGACCGTTTATGCTACAGTTTGAATATCAACAATCCCACGAATGCTACCAACTGGGCTGCCAGCGGTCTCATCATCGTCTATATGCTCTTTTATGGTGTTGGCTGGATGGCTGCGCCATGGCAGTATGCTCCTGGTGCGCAGCATGATAGCCCTTGCTATACAGCTTAACCACTGAAGTATTTCCCTTCCACTGGTCCAGAAATCGCACCACTTGAGCTGCGTCACACGGGTGCTGCACTCAACGCTTGTGGAGAATGGCTGTGGAGTTTCATTACAGTCTTTGCTGCACCAATCGGTCTGGCTGATCCTGCTACGGGTCCCAAAATTTGGTGGTGGTTCTACGTAGGTTTCGCGGCAAGGCAATCGCGCCTTTCCCTTGTCAGCAATTTCAGACGAGTGCTGACACTTTGACATTTCTCAGGCTTTCAATGTTCTCGCTATACCGTTTATTTACTTCTTGTGCCCTGAAACTGCTGGTAAACACCTCGAAGAGCTCGACGTGCTGTTCTGCAAGCCCGAGCTTCGCGAACGTTTGACAGCGGAACGCGCAGCTGTTATGGATGCCGCAATGAAGCAGGCCGAAGCACAGCTAGATGGTCGAGGAGTGGCTCCCCTGGAGACACCAGATGACAAGAAGGAGGAGACTAGGAATGAGATCCTCGCTTAAAGTGCAGGTAGTGAAGCCTTACGGCACGGATCCAAGCGGGAGCATCTGGCCGCTACGCTTGCTATGAGAGAGGAAACACTAGGTACGGTAAACTTCTTGCATATACTGGAGCACTGCTATATCAACTCGTCGGGGCAAAGGAGATGATTCCCTTATATGTATGCTAGGTTTTCCGGTATGGTTACAGAAATGCTCAGTCTGGTCAGATTCAATTGCTGTAACTATGTACGGTCCCAGGCTGTACCGGTACTGATCTACATGACCTCTGACTGGCCGCATGCCCGTTGCCAGCCTTGGCGTGGCCTGGCCGAGTACTACTGTCGCAAATTTTAGAGAAACCTCGAGGCTTGATACGGTATAAATGGGTTGCAGCCAGAAGTTAAATGTGGCGACCGCTGACACCCTTGCTTTTCTGCCAGCACCTCGTGTATGCAAATACCCTACCTTATATCCTCCTGGCTAGCCATGCGAAGGCTGATCATAACTCTGCGGAACACCACTCGCCGTCTAGCAAATACTGTGCCTACCGAGCGTTCCAGATCTGCTCTTGCAACATACGGTTTAGAAGCTTATTTGGCCGTATTACAACTCCGATGACAGGTCTGAGAAGTTCCCAGCCCGTCAGCCCGTCATCACTGGCAGCGTAATTTCGGAGACCTGGGTGCTTCCCGCGACAATTCGATACATCGCGGTTCACGAGCTCAGCCAAAGCAGAGCAGTTTAAATTGCTACCAGAGCATTGAGACTTGCTCTGATAACCTGCCAGGCCCCGCAGCTGGGTTCCCGCATTCTTCGGTGCACCGCGGACGCTGCAGACTCTTCTCTGCTACGGAAGTTTTGATCATCCGTGCAGCCACCCAAAAGGCTGGGCTCCGGGTGAAACTTGAGAGCGGCGGTAGATCTGATAAGAGGGGCTCCTCACCTCCGCAGCGCTTGATTGGCTGGAATGCCCTCGGGCCGATTTTCCTTGGTATTGATCGAGAAAGTCGAGGCGCATTGCAGGATCCAGATTTTGCGCGCCTTGAGAAAGATCTTTTCTACCACAGATGCGAGCTGAATTGATCTGAATTGAACGAAGCTTCGAGGCTCCCTCATTTCTCCAGCTGGTTCCCCTCCGTCGCTCTCTTTCTTCTCTCTTCTTCACCAAGCAAGCGGTCTTGTCTCACCTTTCTCTCACCCTATCCATCAAGACTCCGAGAATAGCCTGCAAGAATGGGCATCTTCGCTCCGGTCGACCATTCGGCTAACCCGGCGCCTGTCGAGGCTTACGGATGGAGAATCTACCTCTTGGCCATCTCTGCAGCATTCGGCTCAGCAATGTTCGGATAGTCAGTCAAAAACTTTCATGCTCTTGGCTATGGAGCCTGCCGCTGACCATGGCTTCTGATCCTACTATAGTGACTCTGCCTTGTTCGTTTTCCGGTCACTCCTTTAGCGCTGCAAATATTACATACTGATTCGCAAATCGCGCTCGCAGCATTGGTGGAACACTATCTCTAGCGTCCTTCCAGCGTACTTTTGGTCTCAACACAGCTACCCGCACAGCACTTTCGTCTCACATAGTTTCGACGTTCCAAGGTGGCTGCTTCTTTGGCGCTCTCTTCGTCTACCCCTTCCTAGTTCGGTTCGGTCGTCGTCCATGCCTCATCGGTGCCGGCCTTATCTTCAGCATTGGTGCCGCGATTCAGACTGCTACCAACGGACATGTGTAAGTTGTGTCTCGCAGCATACGTGCGGATGAAGCAGCTCAGCTGATTGCTTGTTTTCTTTTAATAGTGGAATGATGTAAGGCCTTGGTATACTTATGTCCGTCGACAAGCTTGCTGACGGTCTCGTTCATAGTTACGGTGGTCGTGTCCTGACAGGTCTCGGTGTCGGAAGTTCCTCTCTGGTCGTCCCCTTGTACATCTCCGAATGTTCGCCACCGGCTCTCCGAGGACGATTGATTGGTATCTTCGAAATCATGCTCCAATCCTTCCTCGTTGTTGGCTTCTGGGTCAACTACGGCGTCAATGAAAACTGGGTATCCGACGACAAGCAATGGCGTTTCACCTTCGGTTTCCAGCTCGTCCCATCTGCCCTCCTCATCATCTCCATGCTCTTCCAGCCCGAGTCTCCTAGATGGCTGTGCGAACGAGGGCGCATTGATGACGCCCGCAAAGTTCTCAGCCGAATCCGCAATGTGCCTCTCGAACACCCTTACCTCACCTACGAAATCGAGCGCATCCAAGCCCAGCTCGAAGGCGAACTACAGATCACCAATGGCTCTCACTCCCTCATGTCCAAGATCAAGGTCATCGGCGAAGCCTCCAACTGGAGACGTCTAGTGTACGGTGTCGCCCTGATGTGGTTCCAGAACTTTTCCGGTATCAACGCTCTCAACTATTACTCGCCCACCATTATCCGATCCATTGGTTTCACTGGAACTTCAGTCTCTCTCCTGGCCACTGGTATCTACGGTATCGTCAAGGCTGTCGCTACTGCCATCTTCAGTATGTTAACTTATGCTTCGGAAGTAGATCAATGCTCATGCGCTGACAACTTTCGCCAACCACAGTGATTGTCGGTGTTGACCGTCTTGGCCGTCGTCGAGCACTACTCATCGGCTCAGTTGGTGCAGCTTTCGCCCTATACTACATCGCTATCTACTCTGCTGTGTCTGGCTCCTTCGAAGCCGCTCCTCCTCAAGATGGCGGTGCTTACTTCGCTCTCGTTTCAATCTACCTCTTCTCCGTCTTCTATGCGTTCTCGTGGAACGGTATCCCCTGGATTTTCTGTGCAGAAGTATTTCCGTCTGGTATTCGAGCTGTCTGCACTGTCATTACTACCATGAACCAGTGGTTGGCGCAATTCGTCATCGCTTACAGCTTCCCTTACATGGTGGCAGTGAGTTGACATTTCCGAGATGTGATTGTTGAACGAAAGCTGACCTCAGGAACCACAGGACATCACGTATGGAGTCTTCATCCTATTCGGAACTGCTGTAGTGCTCGGTGCCATTTTCGTGTGGTTCCTAATTCCCGAAACAAGCAACATTTCTCTGTAAGTTTCTTTATTACCCTCTTCTAAAGGACTGCAGTCATCTGACATTTCTGCATATTTCAGCGAGGAGATGGACATTCTGTTTTCTGTCCCAGGAAGTGCCCGCACAAAGAGACAAAGAACTCTGGAAATCATTCGTGGCGAACGCCAGGACGGCCGGACTGCTCAGCCCGCAGACAAGGCAGTTGCTCAAGAAGTCGACGAGCAGAAGATCAGGGATGCCGATTCGATGGTTTAGGTTCTTTCGACATTGAGGTCGAGAAATACAAAATGTCTGTTCGAAATAAGGTGGTGAACGGGAAGATTGGCTTTATCCATTTTAACGGGTACGGGTGGAAACGTATAGTCTGTCATCTATTGTCGTTTTAGCATCCCGCTTTGTCTAATCTAATAATTGTGCAAATATGTGTCTCTTCATTCATGATGCGTGCAAACGCGCTTCTTCAGTCAACTAGCGCCGAAGCCTAGACGAGTGCAGATCCTTGAGGTATGTGATTTACTCAACGACGTAAATGACAGCCTTGAGGATTTGTATCAAAACAGTTGCGTGGCGAATATGTCTTAACAATTCTCAGAGCGGCGTGCAGACAAGCTGAATCTGTTATCGGCTGAGGAGGACGTCAGTCTCATTGCTGATACGGATTCTTCTGACTACAGCAAGGTATAGCTATCGAAAGCGTCAGGTAATCTGATCTTGGCGTACGAAAGGTTGATTCAAATAGGTGTAGGTAGAGAATGCAATTCCAGCCTTTTTCAGAAAGATACACGGTAAGATACTAAACTACTACATCATCTGCAGTCTAAGTAAAGAGTTTATTGGAAGACATGTTCGAGTCTGCCGCCTTCTTCAGAATCTGCGTGAAAATATGGGGCATGAGTTACAATTTCACCCTGAAAGGCAAGACGGACAAGGGCGAGGACTCACCTTCGACACTGCCAGCTCGAAATCTTCCTGTGTGACATGCTGACGACGTTCTCTAAGGGCGTACATACCAGCTTCCGTGACAATACTGTGTTTGAGTATGAGAAATGCCGTCAGCTACCGACCAAGCGCAATGCTGAAAACTGCACAGGCAGGCTCTCCACCTACCCTCTAACTTCGGCACCGGAGCACTGTCCCATCTTTTCCGCCAGCAAGCGCAGGTTGATACCTCGTTGCAAGGACATCTTTCGGCTGTGAATGCGTAGGATCTGGACACGAGCTTCTGGACCTGGTGGAGGGAACTCGATCTTTCGGTCGATACGGCCAGGTCGTAGAAGAGCAGAGTCTAAAATGTCAATTCGATTTGTAGCCATGATGACCTGTAGAAAGATGGTGCAGAGGAGTTATATAAGCATTACATATGGCATATGATACCAGGAGCTGCAACCGACCTTGATGTTCTTCGTTGATTCGAAACCATCAAGCTGATTCAACAGTTCCAACATTGTTCTCTGGACTTCTGAATCACCACCACCCGAACCAGACTCTCCTCTCGATGAACCAATAGAATCAATCTCATCCATGAAAATAATAGAAGGAGCGTGTTCACGAGCCATAACGAACAGTTCTCTGACCATTCTTGAACCTTCACCGATATACTTCTGAACTAACTCCGAACCTGAAACTCTGATGAACTTGCAATCTGTGTGATGAGCCACTGCTCTTGCTAGGAGTGTTTTTCCTGTTCCTGGTGGTCCATAGAGTAGTACACCCTTTGGTTGTGCAATGCCTAATGATTCGAACAGTTCGGGATGCTTGACGGCTGTTTGTAGTCAGTAGGAGGAGCGCGTCAGCCGGATTACGCACCAAAGAAAGTAAGAGAAAACCCTACGCAGCTCAATGACTTCCTTAATCTCCTTAATCTGCTTCTCCAAACCACCGACCATCTCGTAGGTGCTGTCTGGGACCTTCTCGACCATCATGAGCGATACGAGGGGATCTGTCTTTGTTGGCAGAATGCGGTGTAGTTGGTATGCTGAATGAATAGCAGCAACAGATCAGACCAGCTTCAAGAGTTAGCTTAAACATATTATCACTCCTTACAATCGCTTCTCAAAGCCACACGCAGATTAGGTCTAAGATCTTCGACCTTGATATCATTGCTCAAATCGACAATGTACTTTCCCTCCGGCTGAGTCTTGACGAGAACCTTGTTCTTTCCCATGATCTTGACGACTTCACCAACATAACTTCCTGGCTCTTGCAGAAGCTGCAGTTCCTCTCTAAGCAGTCGGACTCGAGCATTGAGATTGTTGCGCTGAGCTTCTAGACGGCGCAGATTCTGGGTCTTGCGATTGATGGTGTGTTCTGCGATCTCAATCTTAGACTTGAAGAAGTTCTGTTGAGCCGTATCGTAGTGCAAGATGATGTGATTGTCAGAGCAAAATCTCCCCTGCCTGCTGTAGCATCCTCGCAACTCACACCTAGACCTGAGGATGACGAGGCCTCGCCATTCGAGCTGAGCTTGCCGTCCAGGCCCGGCACTTCTTGCACGCTAAGAGCGAGGGTTGGCATGGTGGATAGAGTAGCTCTAGCACTGCGGTGCTTGTACACTTGTGCGTGTTCAGAGGGAAAGAGATGGTCGTCTTACGCTTCTCTGCATCAGCAATGAGCGATCGAAGGCGGTTTCGAGGTGGCTGCGCGTGGACATTGACATGATACGGCTTGGACAACATTCAACTGATAATCAACCATCAACTTTGACACAGCATGGATTCCACACCTGGACTGGAGGTGTACGAGTCCTATGAGACAGATTACAAGACCCTCGCGGCAAGCATAGCCGACAAGCTCAAGGGCGAGGCAAGAGAGACCAAGGGTGGTGAGCAGGATGAAGCCTGCATGTGTTTCGCATTTGCTCATGGATGATCTGATGATCTGGCATTGACATGCAATGCAGAGGCTCGCAAAGGCGTTCTGCGCCGGATTGAGATGGAATTGGAAGAGGCAGACGAGATCGTGCGTTATAACTCACGCCTTGGCAACTAACCCGGCGTCAACAATGACCTGACTTGAGATATGATTATAACATAGATTGAACAAATGGAAGTCGAAGTGCAAAGCGTAGCTAAAGAACACAAGACAAAACTGCAGATCAAGTTACGGAGTTACAAGTCTGACATAGCCCGATACAAGTCGGATGTGGTGAGTTCAGATGCAATATCGCCAGTGTTGAACTCGCTGTTGTCTCGTTTACACAAGTGAAACCTGACCTAATCTCTCATGCTTGCTTTCCCTGCAGAAATCACTTCGCTCGTCAAGTGACAGGGATGACCTGCTTGGTGGCGGATACCGGACCGATTCACCCTCTGGCGATTTAGAAAGCGGGACATCACAAGCACAAAGGCAACGTCTCTTACAAGGGACAGATAAATTACAAGATGGAACACGAAGATTGGAAGAATCACATAGATTAGCGTTAGAAACTGAAGATATCGGTGCTGGTATATTAACTAACCTACGTGGTCAACGGGAACAGATTGAAAATACTCGTGATACGCTCTATAGAGCTGATAATAGTATTGATAGAGCTAGCGGGACATTGAAACAGATGATCAGGAGGTGAGCTTCCTTCCTAAAACTTCTTGTCGTTAGGGATACTTCGATCAGGCTGACTGAACAAGGTGGCCGTTTAATCTTCTTTGACGTGGATGACTTGCAGGATGTATCAACAGAGGATAATCACTGGCTTGATACTAGCAGTACTTGTAGCCTTAATGTGAGTACAAGCCGTTTCATTTGCTATTGCGCCGTGTCCACGCGAAACTGATATATTGGGCTTCTTCGCCCTGTCCTGCAGCATAATCGTCATTTGGGCGAAGTTCTTCTAGACTTGGTCATGTATGTTGCGATAATCTGTTGTCATTACTATTATGATCTCCGTTTGCTGCTCCAGCGCGTCGATAACATCAGTGCTTTCGCCATGACTGTTAGCGGGCGAAGCCATCTGTCGGGTTACTATCGCATAGACTGACCAACCGGGAACGAAAGATTTGCATGGATCCGAGCTGCGTAATGATTTTCGCATGCAGGGTCTCGCCTTGAGGGAGCTGCGCTGTCGCATGTACGAGAAAGTCGTGTGGCGTTTACAAGGGCACCTTAGGCTCATACGTCCTCGGTGTCATTTAGCTCTTGTCTCCTCAACTTCTTGAATGAGCTTTACAGACAAGAGAGGAGGAATATGCCTGATCATCCAACACGTGCTTTAGCGTACAGACTGCAAGTCCATGTCTCCCTTTCTCCCACATATCGGCTTGGATAGTCGTTCCTTCATTGCAGCTTTCCCAGAGGCTGTTCCAACACGACACCTTACACAGACCGATCCGCAAAGCTTCAGAAAGAAGAAGCGAGGAAGAGCAGAACCAGCATGAGCTTGTAACTGCTCTTCCGAGCAAAGCTTTGGCTGAACCAGAGTTTTGACGAGTTCAGGATGAGGCCCGCCCACATTGTAATTTTGACAGACACAAAAAAGAGGTCAACAACAAACCGTTCAAGGACGCGTTCACGCGGACGTGGATGAGGGCGTCTTGTGTGTGTGTGCAGCTTGGTGCTATGCTATAGCGGACACTCACTGCTGACTGCTACAACACTGGCCTGCACGAGCTGAAGTCACGCCGCTTCTTCCTCTTCTCGTCGTTGTCTGGGAGACGAAGCAGCACGACACTGATTCTGCACGCGGAACGGGTCAACAGCTCTCCTTCTACAGATTCGAATGCAGCAAGACCAGATACCTTGAAGTTCATCACGCTCATCCCTGCCGTAGTTACAAGCAGGACACGCCTTATTGCTATCTCTTCCGAGTACCCGCAGCTCATGGGCACAAGCAGGACTCTCCTCCGCGTGGAGATGCCGCTGGAGTTCCACTTCTTCAACATGAATTTCCAAGCCAAACGTGACAGTGATGTTTTCGATGGTCAGAATGGTCTCGTTTTGACAGGCGTGTTGACCGCCGTTGGAACTCTGGTCTGTCTAGTGGTCAGTCTGGCATGTCCATCATACTGAGATCTGCACCGATCTTGATTATTGATTTTCCCATCCCTTGCTATGCCGCTCAGGTTCTTACTTTGGTAATTATTCACGTCCGAAAGAGGTACAAGAAGAGACAGACTGCTCAAAATGGCCAGAGTAGCTTTAACAAGATCAAAGAACGAATGTCGAGTGAAAACGGACATCCGATCCTCAGGAGCCACTTTAGGTGAATAGAACGCGTTTACTCCGTATTAGTACTTCTCAAATCCTCTTGTATACTGATACACGTCTGCTTCCCAACTCCTATCTGTTCTCACAGCCATACACCTCCAGTAGGCGGCGTCACATCTCCAGCCCTCCAGCCCTCCCTTCACATCACCGACCTAAATAGAGCACCAAGCACAACTTATTTCCAATCCAGCCAGTCTCCTGCACCCTTTCGGAACAGTACTCTCATAGAGAGCCATACCAACGCTTCCCATCAATCACCATTTCAGCAGTACAGCAGTAGTATACCAGTCTCCACCACTGCTTCACCCCGTCGTAAAGCGTTTCATCCGAACGAAGACAAAGCACAATCCTCTGATCGACCAAATTCATATTTACCTGTTCCTAGAGGCCTCACTCCACTATCGATGAATTTCGTAATGAGAGGCAAGAGCTCTTCGCCTTCAGCGAGCGTTAGTAGTAGACCTGGTTTCCCAGCTATACCAAGCTCGGATCTGATACACGATTCTCAACAAGGTCACGCTATAGGCAGGGAAGAAGGCCAAGAGATCATCACATCACCTTTTGATGGCGAGATTGAGCAACACATACACCATGCGCCTCGTCGACAACGAATCGCTTCTGGAGGTACACTGCCTCAATCAGCTTCTGACAATTGGAATCAATCAAATTCGTCACGAAGTCCAGGTTCAGCCAAGCTCAATTTCTCCTATCCTACGGCAGTAATGCAAGCACCTCTCAGTACTCATACACATTCTCGTTCAGCAGAGCAAAACAAAGCAGAACCATCCAACAATGCGCTTCGACACCTTCGCAATAGATCAAATGGGACCGTGATCACATATGCTTCTTCTGCATTCTCCAACTATAGTATTGCAACAACCATTCAACCTGTAGTATTCGATGATTCTCCTAAATCAAGCTTTAGTATTGATCATTATCAGCCGAATGGTCAGTATGTAGCTGGATCAGTTAATGGCTGGTCTAAAGCTCTCCCCAGAGCTAGAATTCTCAGTACATCTAGATTGGCAAGTGAGAACACAACATTGTACGAACGTGACTCCTCCCCACCCGAGACGCTGCAAAACTATAAATTCCCCAATGCAAAGGGAGCCAGTCAAATTGCTGAAATGCAAGAGGACACTGTCACTTTACCGGTTCTACCAACAGCGGAGAATAACAGACGATCCAAGCGAAGAGCGTCAGGAAAATTACCTGATATGCTCTTCTCAAGAACGCCAAGCACCGAAGATCCAACAGAACCAGTCTCGCCGATTAGTCTGCAAGAAGAAACCATGGCTACAGTTGAAGATGCGAGCGTCCTTGATCCGATGGACTATATCTCACGAAGACATAGCTCACCATACGCCGATATAAGGCTTAGTGCTACTTCTTCGGTCGCGTCTTATGATGCTGGGAATGAGACTTTGAAAGAAGCAGGAGGTATGGAGAGGCCTTCTCTTGGATACCCAAAAATGTCGGCCACATCTCTTATGACTAGTACGTCAAGTGCAGCTTCAAACAGCTTTTACGGGATGGCTGTATAGGCGACAGGCTTCACGAAGCATTCTATGCTGGAAGCATGCGCGTGTTTTTACGTATTTGGTCCTTTGTTGCAACGCTATTACGAATACACCGGCATGCATGTTGTTCTCAATGGAAGACTCTCTGATGGCATATACCATTCTGAATCCTGCAGAGCTTGCAGTCCACCAGAAACACGTTAGTGCGGGGCCAGAGACCTGCTCGCGGGGTGGGATGTCGCTTTAGTTCATATGCCGTTGCACTCCCTTCTTCCTCTTCGGCACGCTTTGCCTTGCGTGGCTGTCTGTCGCTGCACGAGCTGAGCTCTACTGCCGGCTGACAGCCTTCCAAAACCCGATATCCCAGTATGCTGGCTCGGTAGGGCTCTTGCCTATCTTGCCTGTCATGACTGACTGCGAAAATGAGCGAGACGGGCCCACCACATCGTAATGTGATACTGCCGATGCAGTGTCTATGGATATGCGCCCTCTCTTTCCAGGTGAGTGTGCAGACAAGGTGTAGCTGGGCTCTTGAACGATCAACTCGCTTATCACACCATGCAACACAGTATGGCTACAACATCAGCGCTCTCAACAGCCTATCCTCAGCTATCAGCTGCCTCGGCACGCAGTATTCTGTTTCACCCTGGCTGCCTCGCTGTTTCCAGATGGACGCAAGTCGCTTTGGGTACCTTACAAGCATCTACACAATCGGTGGTCTCGTTGGCAGTCTCTTCACCGGTACAGTGGCAGACAAGAAGGGTAGACGAGCAGCATGCCTCACGGGAGCTTCAAGTATAGTACTTGGTGGTGCTATGATGGCATTAGCACCTGCATTCAGTGTGCTGCTCCTGGGCAGGTACATTGAAAACCACGTGACCATCTATTGTATTCCATCTGACACTGCACGCATTTATGCAGACTCATTATCGGTATAGGTATGTTTGTTTTGCATACCAGAAAGTGCAGAGGACCTACGTCTCGCCGCAATAAGTCAACTGGTTCCTACCCGTGTCCGGAATATCTGACTTGAGAGACGAGGTCGCCTGTGCTGCAGAAGGCAATAACGAAGTGCTAGACGCTGACGCACACGCATCCGAACAGGTTGCGGTATCGCTACCGTGATTGTACCCACGTATCTATCTGAGATTGCTCCTTCCGAACACAAGGGTCGAATCGGTAAGCACAGCCTTTACCGTATCGCCATAATGATGATATACTGAGTTCCATCATTACATACCCAGGCGTATTAAACCAAGTCGGTATAGTCTCGGGTATTATGGCAGGGCAAGCATGCTCGATGTTTCTCAGTCACCAAGAAACCTGGCGTTTTGTTCCTGTTATCACCGCTGGTATCGCAGTATTGCAGATTCTTGCTGGCTCAAAGATTCGAGAAAGCCCAGTATGGCTTTCTCATAAATCCGGTTCATCCGAAACAGATGATGGCGATCATAGCACTGACTTCACTGCGGATAATGATGCTGGTAAGCTGAGCTCCATACGTCCCTTACTGGCCAAGTTCTGAATCATCTATTCCCAGGTGTACATGAAAGCCTCTTAGGCGCTACAAACGAGCCAAGAGATTCAGAAGGCTCAGGCAGTGGCCACAGCATTAGCAAGTCGCCTCCTCAAACACTCTGGGGAGTTCTCACGTCACCGTTGACCCGCAAAGGCGTGCGTATCGTAACAATCACCCAAATTGCTCAGCAAGCCAGCGGAATCAATGCAGGTTAGTGGCTACTTCTCAATACTAGGGAGAAGTCTAAGTCATAACTGTGTCCTTAGTCATTTATTACTCTACCGACATCATGAAAAATGCCTTGCCGACATCAGCAGCGTACGTTGCTTTGACAATTACCGCTGTAAACTTCGTCATGGTAGGTTCGACTTGCTTGGCTTGATTGATCCAGGACTGAAGGTTTCTTCAGACCTTTCCTCCCTTATATCTAATTGACGTGAGTACTGTATACTTCATCCTTGCATTCATACAGGCTGATCAATCCTTCGATGCAGCGCGTCGGTCGCAGGCCATTGCTTCTTCTATCTATAGGCTGTATGGGCATCTTTTCCCTCCTACTTGCTCTCTCTATAAACAGTTCTCCAATCATAGCGAGCATAGCAGTGATAGCTTTCGTAGCGTCCTTTTCATTAGGATTAGGTCCTATTCCCTTTCTCATCATTCCTGAAGTCGTCCCTCCTCAAAGCGCGGCTGCAACTGGCTCGTATGGTCTCACGCTGAATTGGCTCACCAATTTCTGCGTAAGCGCGGTATTCTGGCCTCTCGCAGAGAAGGTCGGGCAGCAGAGTATCTTTGTTGGCTTCGCGGTCATAGCAGCTGCGGCGACCGTCCTTATAGCGGGTGTCTACCGCTGATCACTCTGTAGTTTTATCTAGTGTGTTGTGTTAAAGGAAATCTTACAGTGATCTCACGAGAATCCCAATATCTTCGATGAGTATACTCTCAAAAGATTACATCTGTTCTCAATACCAGTATCTTCAGAGTATGTAAAGGGTTTGAAACCATTTGAATACAATCGTCATCTTTTGAGAGTATACTCCTAGAAGAGCTTGAAACTATTGAGTACAGTTGTTTTCTCTGAGCTCTGAGACAAAGCAAATGAAGTTGAGACCGGTGTACGGTGATGCATTTTAGCATTTCGTGTTGCCATGACAACTCTATTAATGCAAGGATGACTGCTAAGTATACACATATGAAGTGAGATTCGCTTATCGTAACTTTATTCTATGCATGCAATTTGTACTTGTACACCTTAGACCGATTCAAATATGAACTGGACAATCTTGATTCGATACTCCGGCAGTACTGAGCTGACCAGAACTTGATATGGCATTGCGATAGTCTCATTCACTCTCTCTTCGTCTCACCTTCTTCCATCTCTTCCACAGGTTGGGCTTCAGCAGGTTCAGCAAGAACCTGTTCGATTACTTTCTCATCCGCATTCGAATCAACTTGCATAGGCATTCCTTCTTCATTCTCTACATTCTTTGTTGTTCTTTTAGTTGATGTTGCTTTCTTCCTTATAGTTTTAGGTTTAGAAGGAGTAGCTTCCGTATCTGCATTGGTACCTTCACCTGGAGTTTGAGGAATAGAAGCAGTACCATTTGTTTTCTTAGCGTTCACTTTCTTAGCGGGTGTCTTTTTTGCACGACCTCCTTTGGATTGTACTGGTTCAGGTGGAGGTAATACTTCCGCTCCATCCATATCTATCATTGCTTCATCTGGATCTTCACCTTCTATGGCACCACCTTCTTCATCATCATCCTCCGCACACTCTTCGTCTTCAGGCTTAGCTTTCTTCTTCTTACTTGATTTTCGCCCGTTTGTGCGAAGTGACTCTACCTCGACGGGAGGACGTAGATTCTCATGAATAGTTGGCTGAAGGTCGTATATCCTGTGAAGCTGGAAGACGGCTTGTTCCTTGTCTTTGGCTTCAATCATGAGGTCTGAAAGAATATAGGCGAGCGATACATCATATTAGCGTGATACATCGAGAGTGAGAATCTTCGAGGTCACATGGAAGAACGTCAACTTACCAACATGAGGAGGTAAAGGAGTAGGTAACAATTTACATCTATCGGAATGAGCTCTTCTTTCCATTAAAGAAACAGCACCTAATCTAGGTTCACTTAAATGAAATTTTGGTTTGATACCTTTCCTTTCCCAAGTAGCTAAAATTCTAGGCATTAATTCTTCTAAAGTTTTTTCAGCTGTAGGAAATAGATTATGATGATGATAATCAAGTACGAGTGGTATATTAAGTTCTTCACATATTGGTAACAAATCATCAACATTATATCCCATTTCATCATTCTCTAATACTAATCGAGCTTTAACATTTTCAGGTACTCTTTCGATATAGTTTTTCTTCAAGCGTTCGATGGTCGCTGGCTTGTCACCAAAAACACCTCCACCCTGAAATGCGCAGAACGAGATACATCAGACCAACTCCGAGCATTTTGCAACAGTATTTCGAGATGCACTCACGTGGATGATCATTACGCCTTCTTTTCCAATACCCATGCGGTCCAACATCTCGCAATGGTATTTCAGATCTTCAATAGCATTGTCAACCACAACTTTTCTCGGGCTTCCCAATTGCGTGAACTAAGTAACATCGCCGAGTGCATAATGAATAGAAGTGAGGAACACATCAGCAGCAGTCCCGGTAGAAATTGGAGAGTTGTAAACTCACCTGTCCAGGATGTGTAGTTATACGATGACCATATTTATTCGCCAAATCACCAGCAGCTTTGAGTTCTTTATCTGCATATTCAAGATTATAACCATATTCTCCATGACTAGCAAAAGGAAACATTTCTGATGAAAGTCTCATGAATCGTATGTTCTGTAAAAGGAATGTTTTAAAAAAAATGGGCACAAGACGATATGGTAGTGAATGGGAGAGAAGAAAACAAAATTAGTAGTTTGCAATTGGAAAGTGAAAAGGATCGCCAAAAGTCACGTAGAGAATGGATATCGTCTTGCCAAGTCATTCTGTAGACTCACATTATCCTCATTCCATTGTATTAGAGTAGCCAAATCAATAACATTAGCCCTACCTAATTCTTTTAGAAATTCCATCCCATTTTTTTTAATAGTATCAATTCTACAAGTTCTACTACAAAAAACCGGTGGTTTTCGTTTTCTTAAAATAGTATTTAAACAAGCATAACCTAATCTACCTTTAAAATTTTGATCATTTGGTAATTTTTCTACTTCTGGTATTATATAAATCGGTTCTGGTTTTGGTTCTCTTGGTTTTCTTGGTTTCCGTACTTTTTTAGGTTTTGTTTCTGGTTCCTGATTTTCAAGATCTGTTAAATCTGATTCTTCA
The DNA here is from genome assembly GCA_022813105.1 of Cystobasidium onofrii. NCBI lineage: Eukaryota > Fungi > Basidiomycota > Cystobasidiomycetes > Cystobasidiales > Cystobasidiaceae > Cystobasidium > Cystobasidium onofrii. The sequence continues at coordinate 175,764 of JAKLNA010000018.1, forward strand.
CCTGATTTATGAACACCCTCTACTTTGGCTAATGCTGCTTCTGTGGCTTCTTTAACTGCTTTTGCAGCTTTTGTTTTAGCTTTTCTTTTTGGTTTTGCATTTGATGAGCTTTCTACATCTGCATTATCTGCATAGTCAATAGCAGTCGTCCCATTCGTTTCATCCTTCACTTGTATCTTAGCAGCTTTCGGTGTACGCTTAGATTTTGCGGGTGATGAAGTTGATGCTTTTCGTTTCGAAGTGGTTTGGGGAATGGCTAGATCATCTTCGTCCGTCGCTTCATCTTTGTACTTTCCAGTAGTAGAGTACTCATATTCATCCATTGTATATTCATCTGTTTCACCCATTCTTCCATCAATGATCATCGAGGAAGTATCATCGTAATCTGAATCTCCATTTGTGAGACTTGGTGCTCCAGTTCCGTCTTCCGCGTCGTCATCATTCTCTTCAGCGGAGGAAGCTGGTGACCTATCATCTATGTACCTGTCAAGCTTGTTTGAGCTAGAGCTCTCAAGGATACTAGCAGCAGCTGCTTTTGCAGCACCTCTTTTGGATCGAGTGGAAGAAGGAAGAGGAGGAGCAGGAGCCGGAAAAGCAATCTCAGGGGAGCGAGTGACACCTATTGTAGCAGACGGGGAGGCAAGAGCTCCATCATCTTTATCTTCTTCAGCCATTGAATGCGAATGCAGGGTTCTCCCTAATAATCTTCGAAAGAGCTGTAAACGGTAGTAATGTGCGTGTCTTTGCGGTAGTCGGATAGCCTCTGGAGATCGAGCGAGAGAGAGCCGCAGGGGTGTGCAGGCAGGACGCGGTGCGAGTAGTCTGAGAATGGTGATGGGCAGGAGTGTAGCTGATGTATCGAAGTGTACTGAGGAGTAAAGAGAATACTTTTGCTAATTGAAAAGAATCCGACAGATGGGACAAACGACGTCAGATCTTCAAGTCGAGACAGCTGCCTTGAAGGCTGTGGCAAATCTGTCAACTCCCGCCTACGACAGCTGTCTCACCTAAAGCGAAAGGCTGGTGGCGAGTGTAACAGTAATATGGCCTGCAACCCAGCAGCAGCAGCAGCAAGAGCCACGCATATATGTAGTACAAGCAAGGCCTCTCTTGCCTATCTTGTGATTCCCGAGTGCCATTCACAAGCGTGATACGATACACGTAATGTATGAACTCCGTGCATCAAGTGCTCTCTCGCACGTGTAAAGTACGGGTCACGTGACCGCTGGAGTTGCCATTCAGAGGCGGATGGGCGAAATTTGGCGAGTCGTAGGAGGGAGAGCGTCGCAGAAGGTGGTGAAAGTGAGTGCGAGGGAGGTGATTGGGAGGATATCACAGGCCATCCAATGCGCACTCGCTCTTCGCCCTGCCAATCATTCGGATGCGCACAGGATACCGCGGCAGAAGAGGACACGGAATACGAAGAAGGGCAAGCTGCAGTACTGAGGATAGAGGACAGCAGAAGCAGTGATCAGGCGTGTCCGTGTGAACTACCAGATCAGCCAGCCTGCGCAAGATCACGTCGCAAGGCATATCGCATCCAGCAGCCAGCAAGCGTCGATATACTCAGCAGCCAGAGCACTCCACCAAGCAACTTGAACATCATCTGCAGCAGGCAGAGCCAGGCTATGAGCAGGCAGTCGATATACAATACAATAAAGCAATAGCTGAACAAGCATCACCACCATGGACGTGGACAATGTGCTATCTGCGTTACCCACTGGTCCTCGAGGTGTGGCCGGTGAACTGCTCGCTCGTCTCGAGCAGCAAGCGTTGGAAGAGCAGGCAGCCCTCGAAGCAACTACACGCGGCGAGAGGCCAGCAGCAGCATCAGCATCATCATCATCCAAGACAACCTCAGCACCAGACGACAGGCCTACCTATGTGCCCGGTCAGAAGAGAAATGTCGTCGCGTCCTCCTCTTCCAAGCCTGCTGCTGATCCTTCAAACGCAGCAAGTCACAATAATGCCACATCCAGCACAATAACACGACATCAATCCCCTACAGAACCACTCATCAAGAAACCTCGTGTTCAACCAACAATACGCATGCAATTCACTTTCCCTCCTTATCCTCCTGGAAAAGATCCAATAGCAAAACACGTTCCAATCTTCAATGTACGCGATTTAGCCGAATCAAAAGGTTTATTACTGCCCTCGGAAGATGTACTCATGGACGATGCCTCTAGCTCAGGTGGAAGCGATGATGAAGGCCCTGATGACGAGGCGGCGGCAGCCTCAGGGGATAATGAAGGTGGTGCCGAAGCGAGTGCAGTGAGTGGCGGCGTATTCTCCTCTTGACTTGCATGCAAGCGTCATCTCTGGAGTGCTGATTTGAAAGCTCCTCTCCTTGCCCTCTTTCCTGGCCCTAAACAACAATGACTTCTTCGCACTATTCCCATATTAATCGTACTGCAGTCCAATGCGAAACCGAAAGAAGATGAAACAGACTCTCAACGTCAACTTAGAGAAGCTATTGAAATGGCACGACGTTTAAAGAAGCCAGTCTTAACGAAGAAGCGTGTTTTAGATAGAGATGAAGGATATGATGCTGAAGATCCATTTGTTGATGATTCCGAATTAGCCATTAATGAACCTAAAGTACAAGCTCGACCTAAAATGGAGGGTTACGTAGCTATACAAGGAAAAGTTGAGGTATACGATAACAATCTCTCTTCTATACATAATCATAACAGTAAATCAACAGACAAGCAGTCTAATTCGAATGCAGCAGCAGCAGGAGATGATAGTAACAAAGGAAGAAAAGGAAGAAAAGCAGGAAGTGTTAATAGACCTAAAGTACCAATGAAATTACCTGATGGTACTATTAAAATGGTTTCGGAAGCAGTTGCTGCAAGAGAAGCTAAAAAATTAGCTAAAAGTGAAGGTAAAATTACTTCTGGTCCTGGTGCTGCTCCTGATAGTGCTAGTGCTTCTCCTGCACCTCAGTCTACACCGACGTTGACTATGCAAGGTAGTCCAGGCAAACCTTCCTCCTCTTCTACTGCTCCATCAAGGCCAGAAAACGATCAAGTTTTAACTAGTACTACTACATCCACTTCTCACAATTTCTCCTCACTCAATCCGAAGGGTCCTCTTCTCTCGAGAGACGCTGTACCATATTCGCATCTACCATCCTCAACAGCCACCGGGACGCCTGATGTTCAATCAAAGATGGCGGCGGAAACTCCACCACCTCCTTCGAGAAATCCAGACGTAGACTCGGATAGACCATCAGCACCACCCACGTCACGCTCTGCGCTGGGTTCTCGGACTTCACCGATCAATCTGGACGATGATGGGGACGTAGACATGTCTTTTGCTACTTCAGCAAATGGTAACAGCTCCACTTTCGCTCATAAACCTTCCTCTTCGACAACTCAAGCACCACCACCACGATCCACTACAAACGTTTTCGCATTTGATCCTTCACCACATAAAAAAGACGGAAAAAGAGTATATGAATATCAACCAGTTTCACAAGAATTAGAACAACAACTTGATATTTTACGTGAAGCAGTATCAAAAGAAAGTTTTATACCAAAAAACAAATTTCCACAGACTATTAAACCAATATTAATGGAAACAGCATTAATAGCAATGAAAACAGGAGAATATGATGAAAATTTTTTCAATATAATGCCAAATATTTTTCCTTATAATAGATTTACGATGAATAAAATGATTAAAAGAGAAATTTGTGAAATAAAATGTAATTTATTAGAAATAGAAATTAAAAATCTAATTGAAAATGATTTTAAAGTTGAATTAGATAAAATCTTACCTGATTCTATTAAATTATATGAAGAACAATTAGAAAAATGGGAAGAAGAAATGAAAATTTGGAGAATGGAGAAAGGGATTAGTAATGATACTCCTGGTGCTGGTACTGGACAGAGTTCAGCTTCAGATGGATTAGCCTCAGATGGTCAACAAAATGTTAGGAATTCACTGACTCCTGTAGGATCAGATGGAGATCTCGTACCTCCCGCTCCTCAAGCAGAGGCTCCTCAAGACACGGGACGTAAGTCTTCTGTGACATCCTCGCCCTGATTCAAAGGCAAAGTCACTGATGCTTATCTTCTAATACGTACTGCAGCTCCAAAACCACAGCCCAAATTCCGCTTCACGCAAGGTCTGCGAATGTGCTTATTCAAAATTATGACATTAAGTGCGGAAGTTACAGAAAGACAAACTGACAAAGCGTGAGTCGATGTTTCGAATAGGGAGGGGAAAAGGCGATCCTGAAGTGAGGCTGACTTAAAACTTTATGTTTTGTAGAGTCGTCGAAGATAAAGATCCACCTAGCGCTATGAATGCTACAAAGGCGAGATACGCGACTGTGAGCATATTACAACTTAAAAGACAAGTTGGTGTCGGCTGATCGACTTTTTTTCTTTCTTGAATAGCTGGTCCAACTTTGGCCCGAAGGGTGGATGACCAGTAATCAGCTCTCGCGAGAACGTAAGTTTAAGGTTGATGATACATTCACAAAGCCCACGCTGATGCCAAAGTACGCTTCAAACAGTAACGCAAGCGAAGAAGAAGGTCGCAAGTCAGATGAACAAATAGGAGGGCTGAACCGCGGAGAGTCAATCGTCACTGCATTGCGTACAGGTGCACTTATAGTTCGTCTGACTTCATGATCATGTTTTACATTATGGATTCTCTATCAAGTCTAGTATGTATTCAAAGCACAAAGCGGTCAAGCGTTCATAATACGGTTAAGAACAAAAGTTTAGCAATGGATGTGAGGTTTTCGAAAGTTGTGTCTCGACGCATGTCTAGTGAAGTGTAGTCCCGTGGAGTGATTGTGCGGCATTATGCCATGACAATGCTGTCAGTCCTGTAAAACACCCAATTTGGCACTCGCCAAGCCGACTACCGCAACGGTGAGGCACCACCGATGACCCTGCCTCTGACAAATACGCTGCCAATCTAGATTCGAAATAATGATGATCAGTCTTGATGATGCTACATGGATGGCTCACTGAAAGCAAAACTTACATTTCTATCATCCCCTGCAAACAAGAACTTTTCGAATATCGCTTCAAGTGAATCAGTCTGTTCAATGAATAGCGCCGGATTAGGTTGATCTTCAAAAGGATCTGATCCTTTATAGTCATGTTCTTTCTGGCCAGTCTTGATGAGAAGCGCATCAAACTCTTTCCCAACTAAGAAATTACCTATTCGATCTTTCATATCGCAAACTTCTGCTCCTCCCATTGTAGCTAGATAAAAGAGAGTTTCAAGAGGTAAATGCTTTCCTGTAAATAGTTCGCCTTCGGCTTCTGTATTTTTGACTGGTGTGGCATGCCCACTGTTGACATGTGGTGGTTCAACAGCTTCTATGCTTGGCATTGTTGACTTCTTCGGAGTTAGAGAACGGCCTCTGTCTTTGCTGGCTTCCTTGCCTGTACTGTCATTGAAGGAAAGTACCTTGGAAACCACACTGGCTTCGCGAATTGCCGTGAGAATACCTAGTCTGTACGCAATTTTACGAAGGGTCAGGAAAACGGTAACATAGAGCGTAACGAGTATGCAGATGAACACACCCAAAGCCTCCGCTAACGTCCGTGCCCAAGCCAATCTTGATACCTCTGTCGAGCAACTCCGCAACAGGCGAACAACCGCTTCTTAGATTGATATTCGATCTTTGAAGAGACAGTACATTAACATACTCTTTCTATAAAACCATACGCGGCCATTATGGCGTGCACCTACGTTGGACAGTGAGATATGCCTGCCTGCGTTCGCTTGATAAGCTGCATTTCAGTTTCTTCCAAGTGAACACAATGGGCTAGGACAGTTTTTGGCGTCAACAAGCCAAAGTGATCATACACTGTCAGGCAAAGCTTAGCATATAATTTGGAATCTCACAATTGGAAAAAAGACGCACCGTGCGTATAGCTATCGGCGAAAGGAAACAGTTGTTTCGTAAATTCTATTTCAGCAGGGTTTTCTGCAAGATGCGTCTGAATATGAAGTGTCGGATCTGTCATAGTCGGAAGCCAATCAGTCAAGGAAAAAAAGTTTGAAGAACCTTTATTAGCGAGATTGCTGACCTTTGCCAACCATCGCTTGCAAGCCGGCCATCAACGCGTCCGAGCAGGATATGGCGAACCGAGGTGTGAGGATAGGCTGTACCAGCGCGCTAGCTGCATGTTTTGCAGCTTCCGAACGAGCGGTAGAACTTGTGGAATGTACGCTAGACACGGAATTGCGGTGACTGGATCTAGCCGAAGATTGCCCTTGTGTCCTGTTCATATAATAATGATCCTGCCCTCGAGGCGGTGATCCTGGCGATATAGCACTTGATGGAATTCGAGGAGAGGTTGGTGATGTGATACTATTTGAGGAAGCCACTGCATCGAAAGACGTTTTCAGACTTGGTAGGCTGGCAACGGTAGAGTCTGGCGTGCCATTCGTTAACACTTTGGTTCGAGGAGAATTTGGAGGCGATAACACGGTTGAATCATCAACTGTTGTTGCGAAGGAAGGGTCACAGCATTCTCTTCTGACGTATTTGATGAATTCTTTTGTGTCTTCTATCGATTTGGCTGCTCCCTTCTCTACGTAGTCTAATGCGCTATTCCGGTCCATGTTGCACTTGCCTACGAAACATCGCTGACCTCGTTTATGAAGAATGGATGCGAGTTGTTTTGTGGCGTCTAGATGAAGGGTTGCATACCAGCAGCATGTTGTTGTACCTGTTTGCGGCCAAGACGATGAGGGCAGGGGAACGTTCAGCGTAAACATGCCAGGGAAGGAAGGCAATACAGTAGCTAGCAAGGCTCACCAACTGCTATATTTCGCGCAACGACAGACTCATACACTCTCTGAGCGTAGAATGGGTCGCTGAACTGATAAGACGTAGTGAAGTCAGTTTGCAAATTGTCTAAAGAGAGCGTATTTGCTGGTAAGACCTACGCGAGCTTCGGTCGGAAAGGTAAGCTGATGTCATGGAGACATGGAATACATAAATAGATGAATCCTTGTCAGTTTCGTTGAAATGCTAGGGCCTTCATCGGACACCTACGTTACTGAGCCAATCTAAAAGCTGGTACTGTTGACGTCGGCAAGAAATCAAGCGTTAGAACACAAGATATTTACTCGTCTTCGTGACAAGATAGATAGTAGCCATCTTACCTGTTGTCCTCTCCCAAGGTTGCTGGGGGAAGCTAGAACGTCAGCACGGCGCGACTATCTTTCTGGGCACGTTCTGCCATTTCACGGTGGCGTGCTCAAAGCCCAGCTTCAGCTACTCACGGATATTGAGGTGCATGCTGTAAGGCGATGAGATAGGCGTGTCGGGTCAGCAGACATAGTCATAGCTGTAGCTCTGAGGCAAAAGCTCACCGTATGTGTATCGATAAGACTGCGGGTCACGCAACAAGAAACTGATCAGAGGCTGTATGCAAGGTGTAGAAACAACCCAACAGCCCTCACCCAGGAATGATGAATTCGCCCCTCTCCAACCAGACAATCTGCGTCTCTGAAGTCTCCCAACCATGCTGGCTGAGTATGAATCGGACATCGGCGTCCGTCTGTATGCCTCGCTTTGCCTGGTCTTCTGCTGCATGTGACGCTCCATTTGTCCCGTTCGAAACAGCATCAGGCTTTCCATCCGAATCAGATACAATGAAGGCAATCACACCCTGCTCATCCACAGCGAGCAGCGTGTTCCGAAGGTATTGAAGCTTCCGCAGAGACAGCGAGTGCACGAAGGAGCCTATGAAGACCTTTCTTCTGGGCTGCGCAGGATTGCATGGAAGAAGACAGTGGGCAGGTCAACCGAGGTACTGGGAGATGCTTGGCTGGACACTGCTCACCTGGCTGAGTGAGGCCATCATGCAAAGTTTCCACTTGGTCAAAGTCTTCAGTGAAAGAAGCGCACTGCAGTAAAAGCAGAGAAGAGGAGCTTTGTAGCCTTATCCGTCTTCTCAGCAGTATGGATTTCGATCATTCTGCGAGCTCTTATCATTGAAAAATCACGTGTGCAGATTGCTACGTACGGAAACTTGCAACGGCAGTATACAGAGGTGACAGGAGCGTATTCATGACGGAGAACGACCACAGATTGACACAAACGGGCTGCCTCTGCACCACTTGCTCCTTTGCCTTCTGTCTGCCTATACGGATCCACGTGCACGTGACCACCTGTCGGCCTGGTGACAAGCTGAGATACTGTCATGGCGACGAGCGAGCAAAGGTTCCTGTCCGTTGCACACTGGCAATATCCTACGCGCGACATCCCCTTGCAAGTGTCACATATCTACGAGACGTACGCTGCTGTCAAGGTGCACCTTTCCGGCTGCTCTTGGCAACTGCAGGCTCTGTAGAAACAGATCTAGGCATGTTTTCCCTTGCTCACTGACTCGTCTCTTGCCAGGACTGGTCCTGGTGAGCTCGCTCACTTACTCCAAATTTGCGTTATTCCACAAGACGTTAGTCCGACTAGGCATGCCTCTCAAGTATGCGGACTGGGCTCGGCTCGTCTCAATGACCTCCGGAATCTGTAAGATGCATTCCGATATACGATATAATGTCGTCCCTACACTTATAACATATCGAAACGCTGAATCTTCCGATACCAGGGACTTTGTGGGGATCTATATGTAAGCTATTCTTCGACAGAGAGGAATTGAGATAGTCTTTGACAGTCCATCATTAGCGGGCATATTCTACCGTAAATTCTTTTGGGATATGATAGGGGCAGTGCTCGGTCCGGCAGGTCTGGAGTCAGTCACAGAGTCGTCGTTCAGACGTAGTCACCATGCTATAGGACTGATACATAAGAATCTGCTCGGCAGACCGCCTCCCAGTGCGGAGTTTTTTGTGAAAATCATCGTCAAATTCCCAATTGTACAGATTTTCGGCATAGTGAGTTGCAAGCATAGCTGCTGGCGACTTGAACTCGATGATCATGTTGTCTTTTATCTTGAAGATCATTGGTGCAACGCTCATCGCCATTGACTGGCCGTTACCATTCCTGAAGAACACCTTCTTTCATCAATCTCATCTGTTCAAGATTGTTCTCCTCTTCTTGCATAGTTTCTTGTCCAGTAAGTATCGTCCGCACAATCCTCTCTGTGCAGGTGGAGCGTTACAGCTCACATCAGGTTAGTTATTCTGTATCAGGCCGTCGACTCTGCTCTGGTAGCATGGATCGCAATGGCCGTATATCTCAAAGCGCATAGACTCGGTGAGAAAGTAGGCGAATGTAACCCAGCTCGCAAAGCATCCGGTCAGGTATGAAGAGTGACGAGATCTATGTCTCCAAAGTAGTATCGGCGTATAGCCACGCCCTGTCATTGTTGTTTTCAGAGTGTCGTTAGGCCAGAGTGTGCAGGGCAATTCGGCATGAACCGTTTCCCCCTGTAGTATCGCGTTGAGTACTGTGTGCATTTGCAGCCAAGTTTCACAGCAAGCATTATGCATCCTCAACTTCGAGCCATTGGCCAAACTCCTCCAATCGTCTTTTTTCAGCTTCTTCGGCTGTTTCTCCCTCTTTAGGCTCGGAATCCTCTCCAAAGCCTGATTTCCTGTATCTCGTTTTGCCATCAAAAATCCAAGCTTTCAATTGCCTTCCTCCGAAAAAGCGATTGTTGTTTTTAATCACGCAGGCTTGGGCTGCTATTGGATCTGTGAATTTGACAGTAACGATTCCTTCGGGTTCGCGCTAGTAAATTACACGAAAGAGTGAGCTTCTCCACCTCTCCAAAACAGAGTATCGTGTGTACTTACATCGTATAGGACAACATTCGTGACTTTGCCTATGGACTCGCACTCCTCGCGAATATCCTCCTTTAAATCCAGTAAAAGTGAAGCATCTTCTGCTAGCTCTTCAAGGGTGAACACATGAGCCAAAACGACGATTCTCCCCCCTGTTGCTGGTTTGGCAGCAGCTTGAGAAGCGAGGTAAGCTGGTGAGTCCCGCTCGTCATATGAAGGGTCATAGTCCGCCGCTTCCCGCTGTAACTTTTCCGCTCGCTTCTGCATCTTCTGTGCTTTATTCGGGTCTACTTTCTGCTTGCCTTTACCCGAACCATTCTCTGCTGTTTCCTCATCTTCCTTCTTGTGTGACCATTCGGCTTTCGCAACTCGCATATTCTCTTTGTCACCTAACCGCAGTGGGGATTCATCCAATAGATTGATTGCCAATTGTACACTCTCCTCCTTGTAGAATACGACTAAGCCATCGCCATTGCGCATGCCTGTCTTTGCGTCTTCGTAAAGCTTGATCTTAGGTTTATCATCCGCATCGACTAAGATGAGTCCAGCTTTGCTGAATACGGAATTGACTTCTTCGATAGTCGCATCTAGCGGTAGATGCTGGACGAACACTGCAGTATTGCGCTTTCCTGGTTTTTGCTTTCCTGCTTTCTTGCCTGTATTTCCGTTTTCCTCGCCCCCTTCGTCACGTTTTCGTTTCTTGCGGTCACGAGCTAGGACTACGTTTGTTGGAGTCTAAAGACAGGAAGCGAGAGAGTAAGTAGTGTGAGGCCGTGAGGGCATACATCCTGGGAGGTAACTGCTTACTGTTTCATCGACACCTTGAACGGAATACGCAGCCTGCTGCTGTTTTATCAGATCGTCTTCCACGACAGGTAGCCATGCATTGGCAGCTTCGTTCCATTCGAACTCTTGACCAGTCTGAGGATCTTCAAACATCCATTTACCAGTCGTCGTATCTAGATGCATGTCTGGAGGGTTGCCCATCCCGCTTCTACCTGGCTGCACACCAGGTCCTGCTGTTGAAGAGCTGGCATTTCCATTTCCACTTGCACTTGCCGTATTGCTGCTTTGCGATAAGGACGCAGTTCCTGTACTGCTCGAGGTCGAGGCTATTGGCTGCGATGCTGATTGTTGGGTAGCCATTGTGCGGTTCGTATGGCCGTAAAGCAAGTCTGTATCGCTGTGTCGGTCCACGCAGTCAGTCTGAATGCTCGCATGATCGGGCACAGAGAGTCTAGCGAAGCACATATTCATCCAGGTTCGACGTTCAGCGAATATTGCATGCCCGAATACTGGCGTGATGAATATCGAGAAACGATCTAATACTATATGCTAATAAGGGCAACCTTTAGCGTTTTCTATTGCATGGCGACATCATCTTACAACACCGTCTATCGATCTCATATACAAGCTCATGCAGTCTGCATCTGAACATCACTATCCTGCGGCACCACTGAGGCTGTCTCAACGGTTACAGATTCCTGTTTCGGGGCTTGTGCGGCTCCATTGACATATTGCTCATCCCAGCCTGCTCCCTCGTTGCCGATGAACTGTTCCGCTGATTCTGCTGACTCCTTCAGATACTGTACCGACCGTCTCTCATCCAAGAAGAGGCTGTACACCCTTCGAACGTCTGGAATCTCCACCTTGGTGCTCTTCCGCCGGCGCGCCACGAGATTGCTGGCTGTGATGAGCTGGATAGCATAGCGAAGGGATGTCTCGCTTCCAATCTTTGTCAAGCTCTCGAGAGCTGGTTCCGCTAGAACAACATCCTCCTCTTGCGATCGTATTGTCAGAATCTGCTTGATCTCTTCAGGCGAATATCGCTGTGTCGAGATGATGAGTGCCCGGTCAAGGAGATCCATCGGAATACCATGTGGTGCGCGATACTTTGTTCCTCTGATGCGCGTGATGCCTCTATTGCTAGCCATGATGACGATGGGAGCCAGTTCGCTTTCCAAAGCTCGGTTTAGGAATGAAAAGCATTCGATATCAAGCATATGAACTTCGTCAACGAATAGCACTCCTGGTACGATCTCTGCTTTTCCTTCTTCACGCCAATCTGCGACCTTGGCATTGATCTGGTCTCGGAGTTCCGACTTGATCTCTCCAGTGTCACCAGCAAACAGAGCCAGGAAGCCTTGCGTCCTGCTATTGATGATATCCATTTCGTGCAAGGATACGGTGTGAACGACTTCTTTCTTCACCTGCAACTCTCCTTCTGGACATTGCACAAACTTTGTCTGTATGGCAGGGCGTTAGTGATACTTCTCGGTCCATACACAGCCATAGCAACGTACATCTGCTCCCATAGCATCATAATCTCTCGCTCTTGTAAAGCTTCTTCCAAGCTTCGTAATCTTGCCGCTAGCTTTATCGATAGTGATGACATCTCCAGCGGTGACCTTTTCTCTGTTCAAGCTATCAATCATCTTGTTTCCAAGGTCGTATATCGTTTCCATATCTGTTGTCTTGATGGTCAATTTTCCGGTCTTCGTAGCGCCAGTGAATGATCTATCCACCACGATTTCAACGACTTCTCCGGAGATAATTTCAGATTCTTCCTTGATTCTCACACCTATACTTCTCCGTAAAGCTTGTGTCAAAGCTTCGGTCTTTGACATTTCCAAGCTGAAGACCTCGCTCGCTGAAATCATGATGAAAGGAACGTCTGAGCCGAGAGTCTGTGCCATACCCATAGCAATGGCAGTTTTTCCTGTACTGGGTGGTCCAGCCATCAGCACTGCTCTTCCTGCAATCTTGCCTTCCTGCACCATCTTGATGATCACTCCTGCAGCTTTACGAGCCTTGAGCTGGCCGACCATGCCCTGTGACGAGGAAGCTCCGCTTGATGAGGCTGAAAGCGTAGCATTATCCAAGCCAAGTCCTCGAATATGTGAATGTGCGCCAATCCTTTCTGTCTTCGTCACATCCCGTACCGAGGTTTTGGTGGTTGAAATTGTTGCAGCCTGGTCGAGCAGAGATTCAGAGCAGTCAGTGCTTTGTCGAGTGCCATTGCAGACTGCAGGATACCACAAAGTGTCGCAAGCTTACCATCCTGACACTCTTGACGATTCGCCGAATTGAGGCAAGAAAAAGCCACGAAGGAGCACTACGAGCACTTTGGCTTTCGCTCGACCGCCCAAGCCAGCAGCAGCATGTCGGCCGCAGCGCAGGCCCAAAAGCTGGCTGCAGAATATCAACAGATACAAGCTGGTATGCTCTATGCTGGACACTTCAGGCATCTAGGCATCCTGTTCTGACCACGGCCACTATTCCGTCATGCAGAATTGCAAGCAATCGTAGAGACACGCGCAAAGCTGGAAGCTCAGCATAGCGAGAATGAATCCGTAGACAAGGTGAGTACAATGTACTAATTGATGTATCTAGTTCAGCCTGCTTACACTCATCTGTAGGAATTCAGCATCTTGACTCCGAACAACACCGTATACAAATTAATAGGGACAGCTCTAGTAAAGCAGGACCAAGCAGAAGCCAAAGCGAACGTGAAGAAGCGCCTGGAATTCATTGAAGGTGAAATGTGCGCACTAAGTTATGGCTGTTGATGCAAGCGATGACCGTGATGCTGACTGAACTGAGCGTTTTCACTGTTACAGCAAGAAAGTCGAAGATCAGATCAAGGACATACAAAAGAAGAGTGACGATAAGCGCAACCAAGTGAGCTGTTTTCAAGGTATTAGTCTCTGAAACAAGGCTGAAAGCATGGCCCCAGCTTGTACAGCTGCAATTGCAGGCACAGGAAGCCGCTGGACAAGATGGTAACCCAGCGCTGGAGTAATTCACAAGAGTTGCATAAGCGGGCTAGCTCCCACACCCATAAAGAAACAAGCGTGGTGAATCTGTATAGTGTTGGTCAAGCTGAGGACTATTCCAATACCTGACCGTGACCCGTCTGGACACTCTTTGTGCATGCTTATTACCCAAGGCTCGGAAGCTCTGGTCTGCCCTCTGAAGATAACAGGAGGAGGACTAGACTCATCCTTCTAGCGAGACGCTCAGGGCTCAGATGTGTGCCGAATCGTGCAAGATGATGATAGCGCTCGCTTTGAAGGGTTATCGTTGCTTCTCGGTAGATTAGCTATACCCAGCTTGAAATGTGTTGTACCAGCAAACAATGTCACAATAAGAGCATGTTCGTCACGAGATGACAGTACAATGTGCTGACACGAAATACTGTTAGCAGAGCTTTTTTTGTCTTATTCCTATTCGCAGAGTCAAATCACAAGGTGAAGGGTATCTGAAGTGAAGCATGGCAAAGACGTTTGCTATCAGGTACACTTGCATACTAGTTCTACGAGTACTACATCAAATATAAGCTTGCATTACGTTAGGAAATGAGAGTTCTTGAACGCCATCAATAGCCTGGGCTGTTGAGGATGTATTCAATAGCCGCTTGAACATTACCGCCGCACGCTTGCAAGGCTCGAAGATTGTATGCATCGGATGTGAAGCCCATTTCGCGCAGTTGCTGCAGTTGAGTCGCGTATCTTTCCTCCGGCGGTCTTGTATCCTGCTGTTGTGGCTGCTCACTACCGGCGCCGGCTGCACCTCCAAAACCTGGAAGTCCTGCAAAACCAGGCAGTCCACCCATCGCACCAGCTCCTCCCATTCCTCCCAATAACTGCTGCAATTGAGCGAAATCAGGCATACCACCGGCACCTGGAGCGCCACCAGCGGCTTGCGCAGGAGGTGGGTTGAAAAGGTTGGTCGGTCCTCTGTTTTGCGCTTGCTCAGTTCCAGTTTGACCTTGTTGTGCACCTGTAGCGCCACCCAGTGCTCCTGCTCCCCATGGATCTCCGGCTCCGCCGAGACCTCCCAGGCCTCCTAATCCAGCAAGACCACCCATTCCTGGAGCATTTCCGCCGAACATTTGTCTCATCTGTTGAGCCTGCTGCATCATTTGGGTCATTTGTTGCGGATTGGAAAGTATGTTCCTGAATTGCTCGCTGTGCATGATCTCTCGCACGTGCGGACCCATGTTGCGGAGTTCAGGCGACGAGTCGATGATCTGATCTATAACAGCCGGATTGGAGAGCATATTTCTCATTTGTTCCTGTGCTTGGGGTGACTGGAACATGTTCTGAAATAGGTTTGGATCATTCGTATTCAGGCCCATGTCTGCGAAAGGGTTGAAGTTGCCGATGCCTGGATTGGTGGCATTCAGCAGTGGAGCAAGTGGGTTGCCAGCTATTGTGTTTCCTGTGGAGATGTTCTGGGGGACTTGCTGCGTCGATGGCGGTGGTGCAGCCTTGGCAGCACCCTTGACAAGATGGACAGTATCATTCGGCCTAGCAGGTTCCACAAGCGTCAGCTCAGCCACCCGCCGTATTGACTGATTGACACATGCCCAGTCACACCTACCTGATCTTGTAAGTTGACACTTGTTCCTCGTCCTTGAGCACACGACCAGAATAGATGAGTCTTTGGTTCTCGGCTGGTATATCGGTGTGCTTTGCGATGTCCTGCTTGAGTTCCAGCACTGTCTTGGAAGTGTCGACCTTAATTGGGACCTTCTTGTCTCCTCCGCCAGGCGGGCGTACGTTGATCTCTATCTCGTTTGCAGCGTTGCTGCTGCTCTCTGCCATGGTGGATATCGATTGTATATATCTCGACTGTCTCTGATGGGTCGGAGTGGAACAGAGCTGTACATCCAGCTGTCCATGGTGATGATGACGAGGTGGGCGGCGAGTGGCGGACACTTTGCTTTTATGCCAATGCAGCGCATAAGGAACCGCAAACTCTATGATCCGCCGCAGAGGCACCTGAACTGACCTACAACGTCTGAACGCTGGCTCTGTGGCCGTTCTAGCTTGCCGAAACCTGCCATATCGCCCAGCAGTCATTCGATCATCCGCTGTATCGTCACAATGGCCCAGAAGACTACAAGCAGCAAAAGCAACCTGATGCAGCAAAAGGACAAGACCTTACTGCTACGCTTTCCACCCATCTATGTGATTGTGGGAGCCTACCGCTTTCTCACTGATCCGAAGATAAATCGCCCAATATGGTACGCTGTCTCCCTTGGCAGCCTACAGGATCTGTTCGGAGAGCTTGGTGAACTAATGCGAATGAGGTCTTTCTGCATGCATGCCCCGCTATCCACTCCTAGGACTCGTACTCGCTCAGCTTTCCAGAGGGCCGCTGTACTGGCATTATTATGGGTAAGCTTTTCCGGAGGGGAGACTTTCATTACAGAAAGACTGACAGTCAAGCACAGGGTTGTATAACCATACCGCTGTATGTCGTTCTCCAGCTATAAACGCTTTCATCTGCTCAATTTGCATATCACAGCACTCGCTTCTACGTGCGGACGTTCCTAAAAAAGGGAGTTATACGCTATCAAGATGACGCTCAATGGTTTGGGGTGAAGTAAGCTTGACGATGGGAGTGCAGCCGCTTTCCAGAGCCCCATCGACTGTGCTTGCTTTACCTGTCTTTGCTAATTCCAACTAAAAGTCTCTTCACATATGCAACCTGGCTTCTAGTACTGCAACAAGTATCTTTCATCCTAGAAAGCTTTATATTCAAGGAGCTAAAACAAGCTCGCGCGCAATCCTACGAAGCTCTGATAGAGTCCAGAGGAAAAGGACAAGATTTCTGGATACCATACCAAGAAGAATGGAAGCGGCCGCCCATCGAACGTGCGCAAAGAAGTATGGAGAGAGTGCCTTTCCTGATGAAGGCGAATAACCGGTGGTTCAGAATAGCTATATCCAAATGTATGCACAAATAGACCGTTTAAATTCCCATAAGAAATCATTCTGACCATACAGATAGTGCTCCTTCAGCCTCTTCATTTCATTCCGTTTCTTGGCCTCGTCATTCCTGCCGCCTTGAGTAGCGTGTGAGTGAACACCCTGCCATGATGTGCGCTTGAACCAGATCCGTGACTGACCAAGATCTACATCTTTTAGCACCGCAGCACGTACATTACATCGTCCCTATTTCCGCTTGAAAGCAATGTCGCCTTTGGAAGAGGAGCTCTTCATAGTCGAACGTTTGAGAGAGTTTCGGATGTTCGGCTTTACCGCAGCCCTTTTGGAGCGCTTGCCGTTAATCGGCATCGTCTTCAGCATTTCCAATCGTATCGGCGCCGCAATGTGGGCCCATGACATGGAGAAGCGGCAGCATGCATTCAGGGACGGCAAGATGGTCCCAGAGAAAGTGTACGAAAGCAAGACCGCTGCTGTTGCCGCAGTGAACGACCTTCCAGAGGACTTCTCTGGTGGTTTTCCGAGTCATAAAGGACCAGTGAAGATCACCTCTAAGGAGCAGCTTTGACAGAAATTTGCAAAATGATCTTGGAATAGATGACACGCGGACTTTTACACGAATGTGAGTCCGGGGCTAGAGATTGGAAGTGAGAGTATCAGTTTCTACACTATCGAATTTACTTGTACCTCGTTGCCAACATCCGCAGTTGTTCTGGCAGTGCCTGCACGGTCATTCTGCACTGGAAGCCTATGCTGTAGCTGTTCAAACATAACCGATAGTCTTCTGTAGTACAGTATCGACCCGAAGTAGAACGCCAGCAGCTGCTCTTCCCTCCGGTCCAATTTCTCTACCTTCCGATTTGACCCAAACGCTTTCAGCCCAATCTTTTAATTGCCAGAGTGGTTTCGAATGTTCCCTTGACATAAGTCGTCCGCCGTCAACCGAAATAGAACCGTCGAGAACGATCAAGGCAAGTTGAAGCATGCTTGTCTGGACTGTTTCATCATCGGCGTTCATGCCGCGAATGGCCAATACAAGCTCGATGGCTTCCGGAGCCAAAATGGCCAAGTAATGTGGAGAATGTCGTGCTGATTCGACAAGAACAGTAACTGTTGATATGAATTTGCTAAGTAGTAGCGGTTCCAGGAGCGTGACGGAGCCAGCGCTTCCGCCTTGGAATACGCCGCTGCGGAAGTCTTGAGGTGAAGTAGCTACATCGCGGAGATACAGCCAAAAACGGTTGAACAGGGGCATAATGAACGTATTGACAGCTAACTCGTTGTAAATGGGGAATGCCCCCGCATCACTCTGACTATTCGACTTGGACACGGGGGCAACCTTGCGTCGGGTTTGGTGCACTGTAAGTAGCTTCTCCTTATTAGCCTGAGGCATCTGATCCTCCGTGCTCTCACGCGTGCGTGATAACGCCATATTTGTTATGTCTTCTGTAAGGAGCGCAAGTTCTTTGCCAGCCACATCTGCAGTCTTGTCATTCGGTAAGAAGCGGTCGTGAAGTTTGCCAGGAAGTCTCTGGCTCGGAAAGGATTGTGTGACGACTGTGCTGGGAGATTCGGAAGGTAGAATTATGGGCATCCCAGCAAGTTCCCTAGCTCCGAAAGCGAGAGATGCCAGCATGGTCGTTTTCTGATGTAGCGAGTATTGATTCGAGAAGAACTGCTCGATGACGGCACTGAAAGGCGTAGAAAGTTCAGCAAGGGCACAGCGCTGGTCTAGCTTGAGAGGCGTGTGCTTACGGTGCAGCCCGCTCAGGCGCGCTGGCCACCAAGGCGGCAAGAGCTTGTCGCCGCCTTTCTTCGAAATGTTCGAGACTAAAGTTGTCTTGCAGTCCCGAGAGAATATAGGCAAGCTCTACTGCAGAATCCACTATTTGATAACGCATTAGTAATCTGAAGAGGGAAGTTGTATTGCGCACATACCTAGCTCGGTGCCCCATTGTGCTTTGCGTCTAATTAGGTCTGCCGCTTCTTTCAGACCAACATCTAGCTTGTTTGCATCGTCGCTTTTCAGATATGCGCAAAGATCGGGGATATAAACCGGTGGCTTGGCCTTCCTCTTTTCTGGTGTATATGCTGACAAATCTTCAATGTCTTTCAGATCTTGAGCGGCTGGCTTAGGAGGTAAAGCATAAGGCTCTAGATCCGGTTCATCGATTTCGTCGTAATCATCGAAATCCGAGCTTGTATCAAGAACTTGAATCAGTCCAGGTTCTTTTGATTGATTCGATGTTCGCTCCTTTCGACCATTACCAACGGACTGAGCATCCTGTCCTGGTGTTGCGAAGTGCTGATGCTGTTGATAGTCCTGGGGTTCCTCTACTACTCCCTCTTCCTCTTCCGGCAATTCCCAATCGGCTACTTTACTATCATCTTTGGACGCGTCTAACCACTCTTTCATGTTTCGAATGTCGGTATAGTTTGGACCCGCTTCTTGCCAGATATCACCGAAATCAAGCGGTTTTATAGGGCTACTCGGATCCAAGCTCTTCTTGGAGACTTCTTCAGCAACTAGCATGCCTTGTAGTCGGACAATTTCTCGAATTGTGGAAAGGTGCGTGGTAATCGCTGTGAGGAAGGAACTCGACCTTGACATTTCAATAACAGCTTTGTCTAAAGCAGGCATGCTTCGTAACATAAGCAGAAGAACTGATGTCAGGTCTGTTTATGAAGCGGTCAGCTGAAAGCAGCAGATCCAGTATGATACGAGAACAGGTAATCTCACATGTGTGATACGCAACTGGTGCTCTCTCAATAACATCCTTGTCGGCCCAGAGTTCCAGGCAATCCTGAAGAAGTCTAGCCGAAGCTGTAGAACATATAGACGTCAGCACTTGTCTGTCTACCGAAGAGCTGGTATAGAGGGGTAAACTCACAAGGGTTCCCACTGTTCTCAGACCCCTTGATCCACAACACCAGTATCCTTGCCATACTCGACTTCCACGCCCTAGCTAATAAGACTCCTCGGATAGCTATGGGAAAAGCACGCCCGTCGTCCACCTGAGCCCCTCCAATCAGTCTCGTGAGAAGCACAGATGCTTGTTTGATCTCTCGTGGTATTGCCTCGTGTCCATTTCCGTCGTCCAGGGCCGAGATAAGACTAAGAAAGAAGGTTCTGAAATCTGCTGTGGAGAGATCTGCGGTCACCGCTTGCCAAAGCTGTCCAATTTGTTGTTTGTAAGAACTTGAAAGCAGTCGATGTTTGAGCTTAGGCAGGATTGCAGACCAGAAAGAGGTGTGACCTTTGTCAAAGCCCATAAAACCACTGCGCGCGATCTTAGCTATTGCGTATGAGAGCCCGGGTAGACAGAGATTTGCTTTGGCCTCTAAACTTGTAGCGCACATAACTTGCTCTAGCTGACGAGAAAGTGATACACAGAAGGCTCTCCACTCCAACATAGTAGGAACACCTCTACCATCGAGAGTTGTATTTGATACTTTGGCGGGTAGTGAAAAGTAGACGTCCACAAACGCCTGCCATTCGGGAAGACCTTTACGGGAACCCGCAGAAGCAACGTATAAACCTCTAAAGTAATCGAAAAGTGTGAATTGCTTGATTTGCTGCTGTAGCAGGAACATGCACGTATCCCTGACGAACTCGGGCAACACTGTTTTCTTCTGAACCACGGAGGATAGCTTCTCCTTCGATGGCTTGTTGCCAAGTATCGATAGTAATGTTGTCAATGAGATTCTCGCGATTTGCAGAGCGTAGTCTGAGGCTTTCGGCGGGCAAAAGAAAGGGATCCATAATGCATTGTCCAAATGGGCCTTTCGAAGCTCATGCAACCAGTCAACCACAACCTTCGTGGCTAGGATTTCTTGGAATTGGCTCCAGTAAACTTTGATGATGTATGCTTTGTCTGCCGAGTCGAGTTGCAGCCACGTATCATCATCTCTAGCAGCCTTGTGTGCAGCATATGTTGGCTGGCTTATAAGGTCAAAAGCATATAGCGGCTGAGCCAGGACCTGGCAGAGCTCCTCGAGCGAGCCAAAGGGTGTCTGTAGTGCATCTCGAAGTGTTTGAGCGGCTTGTCGCGCATGTTCAGACATGAAGATGCATTCCTCTGGATGAGAACGCCTTTCGACATTGTCGCTGCCATTTCAATGCTTGTTGATCGACACAGGAGCGTTCGGAAACTCCGTTGCAGCCGTCCTCTGCTTGCCTCAAGTGCATAACGCAACACATCTCGTGAGACTCTTGCGTCCGCAGACATGTCTGGGCCACCAGAGTAGTGACTGGTTTGACTGCTGCACACAAGTTCGCGCGCGCGCGCGTGCTGTTGTCTCGTTTGCACGTCTATCACTAGGCAACAGCAGCTACAGAATCTTCAGGGAACAATCACACGGAATAGGAATTCCAGATGGACGACGGAGATCATTATGAGCTCGACGACTCCGACGTCGAGGCTGCCTTGCCTCCTGCAAATCTGATGCAAACCGCTCGCCACATACTGGCACGACCCGTCACACAACAAGAGCTGGCGAGGGCCTGGGATCGCTCGAATCATCTGCCAACTGAAGAGGGACGCGTAGCGGCTTGTCTGGACAGATTACTTTCAGATACCGCCGGAAGCGCCGACGCTTCTCGAGAATTCGCTGCTCCTACAATTGGTGTCCAAGCGCCCGTCCAGCCAGCCAAGTCTGTAATATCCAAGAGTAACCGTCGAAGAGCTGGAAATGTTATCGACCTTTCCAACGACGAGGACATGCCGCCTGTACGAAAGCAAAACAAGCGCAGAAGACCCTCGTTTGACGGTGAAGAACTCGAAGACCCGGCTTCCGCTGCAACTGGTCTCGATGCCCTCAATACAGTCCATGGCGCTGAACGCACTAAAAAAGCACGCAGGATGGACAGGTCAGACGTTGTTCCGCAATGGCTGCTGAATCAGTTTGAAGCAGCGGCAGCAGAACAGGCTAGAGCCGCAACCGCAAGCACCCCACGCACCCACCCAGCCCCGTCGGCAGCTGTACAAGCCGAAACTCAAAGACCGCAAGTACCACAAGTTGCCGCAGTAACATCACCCTTGCCACAAGCCTCAGCTCCTGTAGAGGAGCCTTTCCCATTAGCTCAGATACTGGACATCATTCCTGATGTGGATCTAGAGCACGTTCACAAGCTTATTAGCAGATACTCGGATAATCCTGCCACCTGCGTAGAGCAGGTTATAGATTCCCTACTTGCAAACAAGTCGTATCCGAAAGCACAGACATCATCTAAAACGGTTGAGAAAGGCAAAGGAAACGCTGCCGCCGAAGATGATCTGCTAACCAGACTCAAGGCATACCTGGACAAAGATACTCGAGCTAGGAAAGAACGTATTCCCACTTATACCTACAGAGAAGCTGCGTACGTAGAGCACTTAATGCATTATTTTGCCATTGCTGACATTTAATTACGTAGACTCGAGTACCTCTTCGAAGAATTCTCGGATGTGCCCTTGGCCTTCATCCGCAACGTCTTCGCCAACAACAATCTTTACTGGGCTCCCTCTCTCATTGAATTGACTCGAATGTCGTCTGGAGCAGTCCCGCCATACAAGCCTCTGAAAACAGCTCGCAAGTCCAGAGGCAAAGGCGCAGCTCTTCCGCAGGATGAAGTCCTGACAGCTGAGAGAGAATGCTACTTTGCCAAGTTAGCAAGAGATCAGGCCGAAAAGGATGCAAAGTTGGCTCTCGAGCAACAAGAGCAGGAAGAGATCGCTCAAGGAGCTGTTTTCGAATGTGGTTGCTGCTTCGATGATGTCGCTCTGAGCAAAATGGTCCCGTGCATGGACGCACATCTTTTCTGCATCGACTGCGCTAGAAAGAACGCCGAGAATACCCTAGGCAATCGCGGCTCCGTATGTTCTACACGTACGCTATTCAGGTCGAAAGCGCGACTGAGTGCTACTTTCCGCAGGATATTACATGTATGGACCAAGATGGCTGCACCGCAGCTTTCTCTGATGAGACGCTCTCAAAAATCCTCAAGACGCCTCAAATGCTACTTCTGGAGAAGATCAGGTCCGAAAAGGCTGTTCGAGCTGCAGGTTTAGCCGACTTGTCCTACTGTCCTCATTGCAGTTTTGGCTGTGTCATCGATAACCCAGGTGAGAAAGAGGCTCGGCTGTAACGTGGAGTCATGATGCTCATGTTCATCCGCCTTTTCTGTCCTCAGACGAAAGGCTATTCTATTGCCTGAACGATGACTGCAAGAAGATCACTTGCCGACAATGCCAGAAGCCCGACCATCTGCCGAAGACGTGTGAAGAGTACGCTGCTGATCTGAAAACGGATACTATCCACCGCGTAGAAGAGGCGATGACAGAAGCCCTGTTGAAGCGCTGCCCTCAGTGCTCCACTCCTGTCCTGAAGGAGGAAGGCGTAAGCCAGTCAATATCCTAATCTTTGAGGGCGTATTACTGACTCTATATGCAATTGACCCGGCAGTGCAACAAGATGCATTGCACAACCTGCCGCATCCTGTTTTGCTATGTTTGTGCAGAAAAAATAGGGGGTGCGTAATTATGACGACTGCTAGGTATGGCTATGAGCTGACCTGTGCCTTAGGGTATGAGCACTTTGATCAGCGCCCCCGTTCTCTCGCCAGTGACACAAGCACATCCGGTGGAAAGTGTCGATTGTGGGACGATGAGAAGATGCGCGAGTACGAGCGAGTCGAAGCTGCTCGCGCCCAAGCTATAGCCGATATCCGAAAGGAGAAAGGTGATCCGGATGCTGCAGTCTCCGAGGAAGACTTGGCCAAACTTGGTCTTCAGAAGCCAGAGCCACAACAACCGGCCCAACTATACGCGCGAGGCAACTACCAATATCGCTTCCCTCAACCCGCTGTGATTCCTGGTAGACCAGCGGATCCACAAGCAGAACGTATAAACGCTCACAATGCGGTTCTTGCGGCCGTAAATGGTAACTGGCCCGAATATGAGGCAGAATTGGCACTCACTAGAGAACTCGTACATCAAGGAAACCAAGTCGTTGGTCAAGGTCCAAGAGCCGAAGCTGCTCGTGTCTATGCAGCTTACTATCGGAACGCACATGTGGCTGGTCGACTAGAAGAAGCTTTACCTGCCCCGGTCCTCGTCTATGTCCCACAAGCAGCTGCTGCGAGGCCACCAGCTCCAGCTGTTGTTCCACAAGTGCCGCAGCCAGCCGCACTTCCGGCGCTGCCGCCTGTTGTGCCGCAACCTTTCATTCCAGCTGCCGCACCTCCTCGAGCGAGACGTCGCGTGAAAAGTGGAAGGGCTTAGAGGTGTACAATTTCAATGAGTATCGACTAAGTCTCAGATCGGTATAGCAAAGGTAAACGTAGGTAGTTTCTCAGTACTCTCATTTTCGTCGCAATGACGTTAAACAAGTAAAGCTATCTGTAGCACGGGTGTGCGGGTGTACAACAATATGCAATGTTTCGCAATGCACGACCATCTGCTCTAAGTAGCGAATATAAGGTGCACCTCTAGCTCGAGGCTGTGTTGACGACATTTAGTCTGCAGCCAGTCGCACGCGCGCGAAATTCGACCCGTTTCCTGCCTGTCATGAATCGACTAATGGAGCCCTCTAGCTGACGATCCGCCTCATCGCAACGGGCTGAAAGGCAACGGTCGCAGTATTTGAGCGCTCATGCGATTAGTCAGTTTGACGGTCTGCAATGACGGAAGTCAGCTTGTGCAGGAATCCAGCGAATAGGGGTGTTTCGATGACGAACTTTGGCTACTGTATTACTCCAAGTATCAATTTCCCAAGCCTTCTGACGCATCTGCTTTCTGGCTTCAAGGCTCTGCAGATATGACATGTATTAGCGAAATGGTCTCCACAGTTGGACAGACAACTTCACGTACGTGATAATGCCACATATGAATAACCTGGTGCAGTTCTCCGACTTGGGAAAACCAAGCACCTATAGGTTGAACGAATTTTCTACGGGCTTCAAGACCGATTTTCCTGGAAAAATTAATGATAGCGTAATTTTGCAGGAATGCGTTAATGTGACTGTGGTGCTTGGGATTGAGGGTCATGCCTACCATTCGTTTTCCCATTCAAGAAGGCTGCCGGGTTTCTATATTTGTCCGAATCAGCTATACTGCTAGGGTGATGATCGCCAAATGTTGTTCAGAATCTCACCAATGTGTAAATTCGCATTTCATATATCCCGCCGAGCTCTTTAGGTGGCGATGATGGCCAGAAAGAGAATTCTTGGACGAGCTGAGTATTACGGTATTGTAGCATCGGACCCAACTTGCGTTGGAAAGCTCGGTGTTCCTGCGGGCTTGCTTCAGCTACTCAATGTCGAGCTACATATGTAACATCGATGTTTGGGGGCTCACCTCAGAGGCTGCCATCTCAGGCATAGCGTGGTCAAGGCCCTTCAAGCCTTCGTACTCCCACTGATGCACAGCAATACGTGTGAATCGCCCTCTCAGTCACTGCACCTTCACTGGTATGCTTGTGCGGCTCACAATATGATCTGTTTCGCACGGCATACGAAGGAAAACATGATAAACGTTGTCAGCACTTGGTCTACCTCTCCAGGCACATCGGTGAAGGAGCCCCACAGAAGGTATCCAAATCACCGACCACCACCTCCCATGAGCCAGTCAATTTGACGTCCGGGTTTGTATGCTTTAGGATCTTGCTATAATATTCTCCGACGAGCTCCTTGTATTCGTCCACATAGCCGGGCTTGACTTTGTGTCCTGCGGGCGATAACAACCGAATGACGCATCAGCTTGCGATGTTGGCAATTGCAGCGCAGGCGAATGCGACAGCAGAGCGCAAGGAGACAGCAAGCTTGCTTACTTGCTACTTCGTGCACGTATTTGCCTCTTCCGACAAGGTGGGAGTGCTGGCCCGAAGCGTGCCCTGCATGTTCGACGTTGTCTAAAGAAGGCGCCTCTTGCTTCGCCTTCTCGCTACCGTGCAGGATAGACTGTGATGAGACGTGTCAACGGGAGTTGCAGGTGTACTAGCAAAGCATGGCCGACAACTCACGCTCAGCAGGCCGCCTGCCTTCTTGCCCTTCGCATCTGCGTCGTCGAGCCTGACGGCGGATGTGGAGAGTCCCGCTCGCAGGACCGGTGGAGCTGCTTGCTGAGGCTTGCATACGCGCAAAGAGCGCGAAATTGAGCGAGGCAGCACTTGCATTGCAGCCTGTCGTAATTTTCGATGCTGGGTGAGTACAGAAGAGACAGGCACGCTTGAGGATGGAGAACAGGCTGTCGGTATACACGACCTGATTCTCGATCACCGGGTTATATAGACTGCACTCATCTCGGTCTGCTATCACAGCTGCTGTAGTAAAATATGGACTTGACATCAAGGATAGACAGCCCGGTACATCCTGCTCACTCCACCTCACAAAAGACCTCTCAAAGCCGCATGCATCGAATCCGAGAGCCCATGGTCACAGCAAGATAGTCGTTGTCGACTCCCCATGCCACGTTCTCGATAGGATCGGGTACCTCGCTGGAAGCACTTGCAAGTCCACGCCATATGCGTCCTTTGCCCTTTGCGCTCGTACTCATATGAGCCTGAGTGTCGATTTCGATGGGGTCCCATAGCAAGACTTGAGAATCATCAGAAACAGTCGCCAAGGAGGGTCCTCTCTGTCTTTCAGTCTTGGCTGATGAACTCGCACCTCGCCAGGCTATGCCATTAACGTCTCCAGCGTGTCCGTTGAGTTCAGCTATGAAAAACCCTGGATTTCGAGTATCGAGTATTCTGACCGTACTGCTGTTGAGCTGAAGGGTCGCGAGAAGATGCGGATTGTCAGGATCAAACGCTACTCTTGCTATTGCCGTACTGTCTTGGCCAACTTCTGAGTCCTTGCAACCTGCTGAAGACGGGGTAGTCGCAGGGGACGCTCCATTGTAGAGTATCGTAGTTTCACCTATTGCGCGGGTATCAACGCAATGGATGGCTCCGTTTCCAGTCGCAGCGACGAACGTCTGGTGACAACCAGGTGACCAAGCAACATCGAAGACCTCACGCACTGCATCTACCCTGCATGTGTGTTACCATGCCTCAGTAGGAGCTGCAACATTATATTGACTGTCACTTGCACAATAGTAGTAATCGCAATCTGCGCTTGTTTCGGTACATCCCAAACGGAGCACTGGCCGTTGGTAGCGCTTGTAACAATCTGTGCAGTATTTGCAGTACACCAATCGAAAGAAGTGACAGGTGTAAGTTCCGCACCTGTCTCCGTTTTCTGATTACGAAAAGAAAATTAGCCTTCAACATATTTCTTTTTACGTCCCTCGAGTAATCGAATACCCTCTCACCTTAGGATACTTGATATCTTTGGTTAGCTTGCCCTTGCGTTTCCCTTCGCCATGGCCAATATACTGACCGTGGCTTTCATCTCTCTCGAAAACACTATGATAGACATATATGCGAAGTGCATCACTCGAAGTAGCGACAAAGTGTTTACCACTTTCCGGATCATGTTCAAAAGTTCCAGACGGTTGGGCATCTGCAGGTCCGAATGCAACTTTGGTGGGTGGGAAATCAACAATCCTACGGGCGAGGCATACAAGATCCTGTTGACGGGACATGTTACTGGATCCTTGAATGCCGTTACTGTCGCAGTCTTCATCGTTCTCATCTTCATCATTGTAATAGTGTTGAGCGTACAGTTCCGGATCAGCAATCAATTCAGGATCAATACCTAGTACTTCGACTTTGTTTTTGCCTGCGTCATTATAGGAACCTGTGCATATTTTGAGATCTTCAGGAAATGGTGCGATGGAGCTCTTGGATGCATCACCTGGTGTTATGGCTAAAGCATAAGTCTGGTCTGGGATAGTGAACAGAACATTAGCAGGTTGTCAGATTTGGGTGATGTAGCTCATGTACGTGAACGATATTCCAAATAGGCTGGACCTTGGCCTCGCATTTAATGAAGATCCTGATGCGGTAGTAAGAGGCACAATCCACTCGAAATCGCCTTACCAGAGCAATTTCAGGTTTGCGAGTAGTAAGAAGAGAGCATCAAGAGCAGTCGAATGTTTTGAGTAAATGGCTGGTAAGTTCGTCCCATAACCTTACATGTCAGCAGGATAGGTGTCAGTCGTGTGAAGAACAAAACGCCTGACGAACGAGACGGGCATTGTCGACCGGTAATATTGTCAGCCAACCAAAAAACAGTCACACCTACCCGGCTCTGTAGGCCTTTATATCATAGGTGAAAGTCTAGAATAGCCAAGTCGGAGGGCAGAAGTGCGCTCTTTGCCACATAGCTGGAAAAGTCCAAAAAAATATTACAGCCGAAAAGTGCAAAAGGAAATGCAACTTCAGGGAATTGAACCCTGCTCTACTCCTGACTAGCTGAGCTGGAAGGGAGTAATGCTAACCACTACACCAAAGTTGCTTGTTGCTTGATGACTACTGCTTCTTCGTAGCAACATATAACTGGCATTTTGCGGCGACAAAAGCTCAATTTTTTTTTTTTCCCTAGCCATCCCTCTCTGTCCGCATGGTCACTGCCGGGTGTCATAGTGAGCAACAAATCGTATGGTCAGTCTCTTCTCAGTTTCCTCGAATTTTACAGTGATCTTTTTTTGCATGTCGGAGTCTCAGCATGCGGCTCTTTTCTGTAAGATCAGCTTGAAATGTGTTTCAGATCAGAAGGCAATTGTAGAGACACGGCGTCTTGGAAGGAAAAGTAATGCCGGCGTAGCCTTCTTACCATCGGTCCAGGAGCTGAAATAGCGGAAGGCGTCACTTCAAAGAAACTATCAATGTCATCGAACCTTTATGTCTGCGAATGTAATATGCTTTGCGAAGAGGTATGTAGTATGCTTTGCGAAGAGGTATGTAGCAACAACAAAAGATGGGAGGAAACGACTACAATTTCTAAATTCGAAGACAACGGACAGTATTGCCCATAGTGATAGCTAGATATTCTCTACCACCTCCCCAGGCGACGGAGTCTATTTGCCTCGGTGCATTATAAGCTGCATTAGGAAGACCTATTGGTCTAGGTAAAGGTAGTGGTTTTCGCTGCCCTGATTCGCCTTGAGGATTCGGCCGCATCAGATCCCAAAGAAGAACTTGATGGTCATCTGACACGGTCGCTAGCATTGCATTGCCTCCGTCTGGATTGTCTCCTCCATGACCATTTTGTGATGATCCACTTGAACCGCTCGTACCACACCAAGCCATGCCGTTCACTGGTCCAGCATGGCTGTAAAGCTCAGCTAGGGGTAGGCCCGGACTCCGTACGTCCAGTATCGAAATGAAATTGTTATCTGCGTGGATAACAGCTAAGGTATTTGGATCTGTTGGATTGAACGCCAGTCGGAGCAGTGGCATGCCTCTGCCTCGTTTGCCATCTGAAGGATTCGTGTGAGCATTGGCTGACTCATGGTCGTAGAGGATGGTCGATGTTTCAAGCGCACGCAGATCGAATGACCGCACCGAACCATCTGCACCTGCTGAAGCGAAAACCTTGGACGATGCTGGTGACCATGCTACATCGAAGACCTCCTTGTCGTGCGCGCTGGAACCAACCAAATACTCTGATCAGGATTGTCCAGCCGAATAACTGAAAAGCCGGCTAACTTACATTAACTGTGTGACGGCAGCATTCGTGGATATGTCCCAGACAGTACACGTCGTGTCTATTGAGCTTGTGACTATGTATGACGGATTCACCGTAGACCAATCGAACGAGGTCAAGGGTGCCGCGCGCTCGTTCACTGGTTTCTGCTCACGGGTCTTAGCTTTCACCTCGTGCATAACTTGGAGAGTCGCTCATAGCTTACGTTGATCAGCGCTGACCGCTCTACCAAGCTGTGCTTTCCTTGTGGTCCTGCCCGCCCGACATACGGGCTGCCTTGGCCTTCCGCTGGACCTGCCAGGTCCCACAGTCGTAGGGAATCACTTGTAGATGCAATCATATCTCTAGACTCGTAAGAGCTGGAAGTGTTCTGCAATCTTCCAGTCAAACTGCTCGGCGAAAAGCCTACTTTTGTGGCGGGATATGGAGTGTCTGCGCGTGCGAGGGGTACAAAGTCATTGCCATTTGATGTGCTCTCTTCGCGATGATTGTTGGCTGAAAAGCCTTCAGGATCTTGCAGGAGCTGGGGATTGAGCCCAAGTACTGTGATGTTGTTGGAAGCTCCAGTGTCTATGTATGACCCAACGCATATCTTCAGATCAGTGTGGAAGGGAGCGAGGGACTGAGGATACGGTGAAGTAGAGCTGGTGGAGGAAGGACTGCTTGATGATAGAGCTAGAGCGAACGTCTGACCTGGAATTATCAGAGCCAAATCGCGACATGTCAGCTTTGGGGTCGGATATACTCGCAACTTTGACAGGACCGTTCGCCCCGTTGGCAGTATGACCTACATGCTGACCGGTAGTCTAGATAGTCCGGTCCAGCTCCAGGCGACATCTTCGAAAAGGCCCTGCAGCTGCTGGTGCAGTACGAGTGCCTCTAATGAAAGCGGTTCCTGCAGCCAGACCCAGAGGAAAGCACGCGCCCAGAAGTTGGCGGTGTGCCAGTGACGGGACGCTGGCTGCGAGCAGTCGCCGCTCAGCCCTGCGAAAGCGTGTCCCAGAGAGGCTGCAGCGTGAGTCTCGTGTTAACGTGCAGCTGTGTGTGTGAGCATCAGCTGTGGGTGCAGGTCGACGCTGTTGCAAGTTGTGCGTGTCCACTGCTGCCAATGTGCTGCATATACGAGCTCGATCGCCTTGTCCCATGCAGCCTGAACGAGTCTGGGGAAAGTCTACACTTCTTGCGTCTCGACTGGCTGCTAAATTGCCAACCACTCCGACTCCATCGTCCTCCACTATGGCGTCCATGCGGCAGTCGATGCTGCTTCAGCCGCGCAGGCTCGCTCGCAGTGCTGCCTGGAGCGTCCAAGGCGGAAGAGCGCTCTCCAGCTCTGCCGGCCGTCTTTCTGCAAACGGCAAAGGCAGCTCTGATGGCACTCCTGCACCTCCCAAAGGTGTAGACTCGTCCACCTCCGCACTCGACTACAAGCTGCAGCACCCCCGTCCTCGTCCTCCCTCCCTTCCCGAAATCGACCCTCCCAAATGGACCGCAGAGTATGCTGTCACAAACATTCTCTAGTGAGTGCTGGCCATGCAGGAGTTATCCTGAAAGCAACCTCCTTACTGATAATGTACTATCTCACCATCCAGTAACAGTATGTCTGCACAGTTGCCAATCCCTCCAATTTCCTATCTTGCCGCTGAAATCTGTCTCGTCCGCCGATAGCTCCACCACCTTCAAAGAAGCCTTACACCAGGCGAGTACTGAACTGTCTGGTGCAGAACGAACCGGGTGTGCTCTCTAGAGTGTCCGGCACGCTTGCTGCTCGAGGTTTCAAGTGAGTCATGCAAGTTTGTCGCTCTTGTTATTGGTTCTAGCTGCTCATGCGGGGTAAGCACTACAGCATCGATTCCTTGGTAGTATGCACGACCGAGGTAAAGGATCTCTCTCGCATGTGCATTGTCTTGAGAGGACAGGACGGTGTCGTCGAGCAGGCAAGACGGCAATTGGAAGATTTGGTAAGGTCTGTTGCACTTTTTAGCGAAGACCGTGGCTAATCTCCTGGATTCATAGGTCCCCGTTTGGGCTGTTCTCGACTATACGACAACCCGAACGATTGAACGAGAACTCCTACTCTGCAAAGTTTCTATTCTCGGACCCGAATACTTCGAAGATCAGCTAGCTACAAAGATTGAAGAAGCCCGTGCAGCAGAAGCTGCAAAATATCAAGGGTCAGACCCTGTTACTCCTGAAGAGCTACCTCACGATCATCATGTCGCCGCGGGTTCACCAGCTGAACAAGTCGCAAGACAAACGGAAGCAGCAGCAGAAGCTTCGCATCCTGGCATCCAGCAACATTACCCAGGTACAGCTCCAACTCCACCCCGACAAAGCCTCACACCATCCGAGGCTCTCCGACAAAAGCACATGCACCTCAGCGGTATCGGCACACTAGCCAGCCAATTTGGAGGCAAGATCGTCGATGTCAGCAATGACTGCGTTATTGTCGAATTGAGCGGAAAGACAAACAGGATAGACGCTTTCTTGAAGCTCGTTAGACCTTATGGTATTCTGGAAGCCGCAAGAACAGGTACAATGGTTATGCCACGTGCACCAATTCAATCACCATGGACTGGTCTGTCAGATGAAGAGCCGGCAGAGGAGGAAATAGCAGCCATTGATGCTGGTCTTTTGCCACCTGGATAGACTAGACTGACTACCAGAGATACGTTTGCTGTTGTCCTAGCTTGTGCCGTGTCATTGGTAGTGCATGGGTACAAGGATGATCTTACACCGCAACTCGTGATACAGTTGTCTCACGCGTGACAGATACTGATGCCAACATGTACTGCTCACAGACTTGGAAACACCTGTATTTCCTTCAAGTGAAGGAACACGATACTCCTTCATTTATTTCCTCGATGATCTCCGCTTCTTGGAATCCGCAGCGGATGCTCTTGACAAATTCGCCATTCTTTGCTTTTCGTTCTTTTCTATCTTGCCCTTTCTATCTTCTCTTGCTTTCGCTCTTGGATCAAAGTCGGCGGGTGCATTATCTGGAATTTCGATAATAGGTTGAGAATCAATTTCCTTATTCTTGCCTTTATAACCCCATGTAGGTGCGAATTCTTGCTTCTCTTCATCAAATTGCATTCTATGTTTCCTAGGTTTACTAGCGATACCCTTTGATTTCGCAAACTTCTCCCATTTAGTCAAGTCTTTAGCTTTTGGTAATGGTTTCTCTCTAGGTAAAACAGTTTGAATCTCCGGTAAACTAGCCATAATACCATCATCTGTTACGGAGGTAGGTCTCTCCCATAATGCATTGATAAGACCTTGCATGCCTTCACGAGCATTCGATTGCAGGTATTCTTCACGGTCGACTTTGTATGCGGTAATATCTAGAGGAGATGGATCGTAGACAGCCAAGAGGCCTACATCGTATATCAAAGGCTCTTGTGTCTTGGGCAACAGAGCTTGTCTGGTAGTAGCGGCAGCCCATTAGCCATGCACAACGTCTCCGAGGGCGAGATCACGCTTTTCTGGAAGCTGGCCACTCACTTTTTAGACGTTCGTGCAGCCAAAGCAGCCGAGGCATCAATGATAGGAGCAGAGCTCGTGCTAGCAGCACCGGTAGACGTGGAAGCGTCTGTCATATTCACTAGGCAGCTTCGGATGACAGTCAATCAATGATAGTGCGCAAAGTCACGCTTGCGCAACCAGGAAATTTTGGCAGTAGACCTGCTCGATCACGATTTACCGCCACAGCGTATATAACAGCAGAAAACGTACTCCCATACTCAAGAATCATGCTTCGTGATTACTGGCTATTGCGTATGCATACTGACGAGGAACGACTACTGCTGCTACTTTGTCTGCTTACTGCCCGACCACAGAGCCGACCACATGTATGCCTCACTCAAGAGTAATTCAGTACTCGACTCTGTC
Organism: Cystobasidium onofrii; assembly: GCA_022813105.1. Taxonomy (NCBI): domain Eukaryota; kingdom Fungi; phylum Basidiomycota; class Cystobasidiomycetes; order Cystobasidiales; family Cystobasidiaceae; genus Cystobasidium; species Cystobasidium onofrii. Next base: position 208,695 of record JAKLNA010000018.1, read on the forward strand.
CAGGTCTCGTGATCTACTGGCTCTTGCAAGAAGAGCATAATAGCTTGGAAATCCATCGACCGCAGCTTCTCGCTCCATCGAAGCAGGAATGCCAAGCAGACATAGGTATGAAAGTTTGCGAATGCGTCCGATCCTTCAGACTGTAACGACCTCCGTCAGGTCTGGCGTATTGCAGCTTGATAGACGAGCGGAAACATACCATGTATGTATCCCACATCCGAATGACTGAGTTGACAGGCAGCACTCGCAAAAACAAGAGATGAAACCACCGGAACGAGAATTGCAGGAAGGATACGCCTTCCGATTCGAGATGCTTGGCCAATGGAGCTGGAGAGACTGGTACATCAACAGTTGCCTTGGCAATACATAATAAGGATGCAAGCGACTGACCATCAACTCTCGCACAAAGTTCTTGACAGCGAGCTACTTGGCGGTGAATGCCAGGCTGTGCGAATATGTAATTGTCTTGTATACCATCCAGCAGCTTCGACAGGCACCAAAAGGTGTCGGCTTCTAGTGCTAACAGTGCCTCTGGGGGCAGAGCAGATATATCATAGTCTTCCGGATCACAGTCTGCAATCAAGATCAGCTGATGAAGGGTGAGCGGAAACATCGTAGCTAGCTTACCGATATATGATGATAAGAAAACTTGGTAGAACGGCGTAGCCAAGTCATTGATACCTTGCACATATCCGCTGGCTGGGTGCCGGATGGCCCATACGTAGAGTATCTTCTCCAAACTCTGCTAGGGATGTCAGAAGCCTTCAAGGCCATCAGGTATCTACCCACTTACCGCCTGAGTGCTCTGGAATTGCCATAGAGGTACACCAGGATTCGTTCGAGGCACGTCGATCTTTATCTGATGCCAAATCGCAGCATCCAAACTCGCTTCACCGCGGGCAAAAGCCTGTTTGACTGCGTCTGCGTATTCCTGTCTTTTCCTGGCTAACACAGATACACGCCGGCTCGACACTGCTGGCAGATATCCTAGAAGTAGCTGCCAAGCCATTGGCCGAACTTCAGACGGTATGCCCGCCCATGCGTGCTTGCGCAACTCGGCTGCGGAAGTCGTTGTCAGCCCATATTAACTATAGTCAAGCCACTTTCTCTCGTACTCACCAATGTCAACAGTATCTTTGCTTAAGCATTCTGCAAACTTCTCTTTCCTGCTTGCGTCTCGCCTAGCTTGGGCCTGACTCTTCGCGAGAGAAGCCGCAGCTGATGCAGCGTCGGCATCATGGTCCGCTAATGGCGAGTCGTAGGCGAAATTCGAAGAGGAGGGCATAGGCGGTGTTTCATGCGGATTGTAGTAGTCGGTAGGCTTTGGCCGGCTTGTGCTTGCATCTGATTTCGAGATCGTTTCTGACCCTTCTGAGTCCAACGATAGGCCTTTCAGAAGATTGACGGGGTCTTCATCCAGAGGTCAGTATCTATCGCTGTATATATCTGAGAACGCTCACATACCCTTCATGACCGCATCGAGATCTTTGCGGACGCATTTCCGCATGTCTTCGCTATTACGAGGTCTCCCGCCTTTGCGCATACGACCTAACGGTGAGCGCGTTCGAGGGGTTCCCACAATTGTCGCAGATGGGGCGCCGCCTGGACTATCGGTCGAGCGATTCTTGCCTTTCTGGACAGTTGCAGCAGATGGCAGTTGAGCTTCTGAGATTTTTCCACTGCTAAGGGCACGCGATATACTAGCCGGAGCCAATAGACCAGATGTATTGGCAGATGATGTGGAGGGCGTGTTGATCGAGTATGTGCCATCAAAGTTATCTTCCAGTTCTAAATCACCATCAAAGCGGGCATATCCGCTCATATCTACCGGGCTTTCTGCTCTTTCGCGTTCTTTATCGGATCCTTTCGATGCCCCGAATCCGCTTATGCGCTCCCAAAACCCATAGCTCGCTTGACGGCCTCTTTCCTTGTATGCAGCGTGGGGCGGTGATTTAGACGTGTTCGCTGCGCTGGGACTTGCTATAGAGGGGACTCTTGTGTTGGCGCCACTGCTTGCATTGCTTGTCATGCTCGAAAGACTCGTTGAGCTAGCTGTAGCAGCTCTAGGTGGAGCTTGAAGGCCGAAGCTGCTTGCACTTGCCTTCCTCCCAAGGCCAGCTTGCGCTGCGACTTTGGCGATCTCAGATCCTCTGGTATTACTTTCTGTCTCGTCATCGCTCTCATCCAGCTTCCATGCATCTTCGTCCAGATTCGCTTGACGCGTCTTTCGGCCTCCGCTTCCACTGCTACTCAGCCCGCTCTGTTGCGTGCTTGTACGTCTATGGTGAGCATTCGAGGCCGTTCCAGAACTGCTGCTTGCGTTCTTGGATGAGCCAGATGACCACATAACACTGACATCGAGTGTCTGCCAGCGCCCTTGGCGTTCATTCAAGCAGCAAATGCGATAACGTAGGCCATGTTAGGATAGGCAAGCTGATCGGAAAGCCCGTGGAACCGAAGAAGGATGGACTTCGCACATGCAACTTTCATATCGAAAATTCTGGCTATCGAATTGTCAGAAGCTAGTCAAACATCTCTATCTGTCTCATAATCACGCCAGCTTCCTTGAAAATGCGGGCACTCATTTCATCCATCGAATACGCTTGAGAATAGCAAACTTCGCGACAGCCAGTTTGGCAGATCTTTACTGCACATCGAAGGCATGGGCACCTGTATGGATACAGAATACCTTCCGAACTTAGTAAGTTAATTTTTGCTTCATAGTAAACGTACTCACGTATTGCAATATAGAACGCCACCTTCAGCACGGTCGCGGCCAGCTTCCAGAAGAGCATTTTCTTCCGCATGTAGACACAAGCACTCGTCTAGTGCAACACCGCTCTTGACTGGAGTAGCTACTCCGCTTGGCCCGGGTGCATTAGGCGCGCTTGACGAGACAGAGGTCGAATTGCATCTTGCACATCCACCTTCGTTGCAGTTGCGCATGCCTCTAGGTGTTCCATTATAGCCTGTCGAGGATGAATGACCCTCAGTTTCAAGCAACATGTCGTTAAGATGGTGAAGACTAGTCTACCTGTACTTATAACGCGCTTGTTCGATACGAGTACTGCTCCGACTCTGCGCTTCATGCAGTTACTCCTGACGATGAGAGATTGACAATCAGCGTACGTTCGCTAGTGAATGCATTGGCTTTAGCCTGTATAGACGCAATGTACCGTAGGGAAGCCAGACCCGCCAGAGTCATAAAGTATCTATCCCAGCCAGGGCGCATCCTATCTTCACGTGAGAGATCCAGATTGCGAAGGTGCGAGTATAGCATATCGGTAGACTCGTACGCAGATATATCAATATGTAGGTTGCACAGACGCATGACGGGAGCCAGAGCGTTGCTGGTATTGGCGTTACTCGGTATTGCACGTGGTTTTGTCGAGAAAGCGCGTTGTGACAGTTCAGGTGAGGGAGGTGGGGGTATAGTGAACGATGCAGCTGTAGTACCATTCGGGATATGTAAAGTCTGAGCTGATGATTGCTTCTTCTGTTTTAAAGCTGTCGCTTCAGTCGCTTGTGAGTTGACGTCGCCATACATATCCAGATCATCTTCCTGGACGAAAGCCTCCAGTGTAACTTCTTTCTCGCCGAGAGCAGTACACCTGTATAGGGGAGATATCCCAAAGACTCAGAGACAGCTAATTGACATCAACTATAACATAGTCTGTTCGGACGTACAATGAGTTCCTTTTCTGCCATCTCCACGCAGTTCGAGCTTCGCACCCGACCAGCAAAACCCAAGGTCTCTTCACGAAACCATCCAAATCGCTTCTACTCATTCTGTCACAAGTGACATATTTGTTTCTCCAATTTAATGTTGCATAATCCAAGAAATCGCTAGCAGTATTGAAGACTAGACTATTGCCATCGCGTTGCTTGGATGTTGATGCCCAGCTCGAAGAACTGATTCGGACGCGCTCATAGCCTTCTTCTCGCACGAGGAAGTCAGCTACGGTGTTCTTGCCTGAGCACCTTGGACCGAGGAGAATCAGAGTAGGCATGTGTATTCGGGTCTGATGTCCTTATTAATGAGTCAGCCAGAGGCAACGAAGCTTCGCGTAGGGCTCCTCATGCACCAGGACGAGCGAAACATAAGTACGATCGTTTCACGTGCCTACCTTCAGGAAGAACACCTGAACTGCGTAATATTCGCGAGCAGATAGGCAAGTCGTCCAGCTGTTAGGTGAGATGAACTTCAAACCCGTGTAAACTCCGATGTCTATGTTGCAAGTATCAACAGCTATTTATCATACTTAGGCTGCTTAATGAAGAAATCAATCTGAACCGATGCATGAGAGTATATCAGTCATGTCTGTCGTGACATGAACGCTTCGATGTACACAGAAGCCTCTGACATAGACTCAAGCTGAGATAAACCCTCGAGATAATCACTCTTTGTCATGACTTCTATTCCATATCTGGGTGAATGATGTTACTTTGGATGCCGTCAATCAGCTAGAGAAGAGTAGAATCCATCGGCATTATCAGTAATTTGCATGAAAGAGTAAATGTCATCCCTGGTGGTGACTCACAACATCACGCATAGTTTGAGCTGACTTGAGCCTGATTTCATATATCGAACTTGGGCTATAGAAAGCTGTGTGGCATGTCAGGATCATTCCTGAAGAAAAGGCAACACATGTAAGTCATCATAGTCATATCCATCATACTACACCTGTTGTAAGGAACGCTACTCACTCCCAGTAAGCCAAGGTTCGTGATCCCTATAAGCTTTAATGAGGGGGTGTACTCGATCTTCAGGAATAGGTTCTTCAGGTAGTACATCCAAAGCAGCGCCGGCCAAATTACCCTCTTTAAGAGCTTTCTCTACACCATCTAAATCTATTATATCACCTCTAGCAGTATTAACAAGAACAGCACCGGGCGGTAATAATTGTAATAAATCCCAATTTACCATTCCTTTTGTAGCTTTAGTAGAAGGACAATGTACACTTAACATTGTAGATCTTCTAAATAGATCTTTAATATCTTTCGTTCTTTCTATTCCTATTGCTTTTTCAGATCCATTAGGTAGGTATGGATCATACATTACGACATTCCAACCGAATGCTTTTGCGCGTAATGCTGCAGCTGTACCGATTCGTCCCATTCCTAATAGACCAAAAGTAGCGCCTTGAATGCGTGCGACGAGTGGGTGCTCAATGTGCGCCCATGGTGCTGGCTTAGGTCCGCGCTGCAAGTCATGATGCAAGAGCAAGCCACGGCGCATAGACAGGGCGAGAGCGATGGCGTGGTCCGCGATTTCGGCAGTTCCGTAATCTGCGTCATCAAGAATTTACTTTCTCACCTTAGCCCAGCCCCCTCACAGGTCGACAGCTATACGTGCTTGAATAAGACTGACCTGGCACATTGCACACTGTGATGCCCCGCTTCGCAAGAGCTTGTCTGTCCAATCTGTCGTAGCCGACGCCCTGAACAAGGATATTAGCACCTCAGACAAGTATGATAGTGTGTAAATAGCCTTGCTCACCATGCGAACAACGCTGTCAAACGAAAAGGGAAATATTGCATTCAACCACGTGCCAAGATATTAGGACAGATCCTTGCAGAACCTACACCTTCAATTTGGGAAAGAGATCTAAATCTTTCTCCGTCAAATACAATTTTAATATCATTAAACCTTGCACTTCATCTCTTATTTCCTTTGGTACTTCAGTATAAGGTTGTAAATAGTCGACTCCAACAGGTGCTAGAGCAGTTCTCAAGAATCTAACTCTATAGTTTTGTCCAGGTTGAGGTGCGAATACAGTTTCTTCTAGTACATTATCTGGATATTGACCATCTGCTTCTAGGATTGTATACGTGGGTACATCCTCGTTGCTATTTGATGTTGCGGCATGAGCAGTAGTACCGTTTGCAGAAGCTACCATCTTGCGCGATCGTTACGATTTGGGGACGCAGGATCACAAGAACAGCGATTGTCTTGGTGAATGTACCTGTAGTAAGAAGCCAAAGCTTTGCTCGTCTGACTTGCTGCGCTCGAACTTGGCCTGTTGCGGATGATCGGTCTGATACTTTGTTATCCGTCGCGGGGTAGCAAGATAACCGGGCTTAATGATGCAGGAGAGGGTGTCCGATATGTAGGCAAGTGTGTATAAAACAAAGTGACTTAAATGTGTAAGTCATCAATTAGAGAAGAAACAAGGCTTCAATCTTGTCGGGATCTGCGTATGAGAAGCCGAAACACTTATCTCTTCGGCTGCAAGCACTCGCATGAGAGAGCCACTTTCGCCCTGCTCGATAGCCGCATGCACTTGCCGAAGCCGGCCGATGGGGTCCGTAGGATTCACGAGAAATAGAACATGTCAGCGACACATATGACTACCGTACTGTCTGTTCGTTTTACATCAGCTCTCATTCTTCACTTTCGGATTGAGTGTACTGTGCAGCAATCAATTGCTCTGCTTAGCAGGGTCATCAACCTCATTTCGTCATGCAGATATCGTGGACATGTGTTAAGCAATCTGAAAGATGATTGTAGTTTACTCAGAGTCAGACGCAGCGTATACGGCATCAGCATGAGATTGATATGATAGCGATTCAGCAAGCGCCGTGCTCAGCTGCTCCAGTCCTGCGGTTTCTTTGATTTGTATACTATGCAGACTACGTATTGAACCCACGCTACAGCTACCACAGCTAATTAGTGACGTGTGAAAGCCTGTCAGAAGCTGGCTAGGACGCGCGATGTAGATTCAAGATAGCTGACCAGGTCTCGTCTCCTCTTCGGTAGCGCGACAGAAAAAGACAGTGGTCAACGAAGACCGCAATGCAAAGCGATAAAAAACAGGGGAAAGAGAATCTCTCAGAAAGGAAGAGTACCATTGCTTCTACAACGAGAATGGGGAGAATGATAGAAAAGACGATAGACAAGCTTGCCCTTGCTCCTCCCTGTTGCTAGAGCTATGGCTTTCACCCAACTGCAAAGATAGAGTTTTTGCGTCGAGTAAAAGAAAGATTTACTCTTCTGGGACCTCGCGCTCGCCTTTAAGAAATGGTTGTAATGGATAATCAGTATAAGATTCCGCCAAAGCATAGTAGAAGAATAAAGAAAGGTGGAAAAACTCACCAGCGTCAATCTCCTCAATGACAGTGTGTGGATGTTGACCATCAACAGTGCATCCAACCGATTGGCAAGTACCTAGGACCTCCTTAACGGTACCTGATAATTCCTTAGCTAGTGACTTGTATTTCAAAGTTCTAGCGATATCAATAATAACATCAAAATCAATATTTCCAGCATGCTTGATGTTCTTCTCCTTTTTACGGTCGCGGGGAGGTTCTTTCAATGCTCGGATAACTAATGAAGATGCTGATGGAACGACTGAAACGGCGGCTTGTCGATTTTGAATTGTCAATTGAACTGTCACTCGTAGACCTTTCCATTCTGCGGTGTTCTTGGCGATGTTTTCACCGACAACCTTGGGGGACTGTTACATAATTAAAGAGGTGGAATGGGACAAGGCAACAATCAGTAAAGAGCATTTAACAGGCAAACCATAACACCTCGCTGCGCTCGGTGTGCGCTCGGTGAATACTCACCAAACCAAGGGGACCAATCTTAGGAGCCAGAGCAGACGAAGCACCGACTTCACCACCTGTTGCTCTCAGATAGATGATTTTAATCTCGTTGGGGTCCATTTTGGGACTGCATGCGATATTTGAGAAGGATGTGCAATTTTATTCAGTTTCTATGCAAGTTGATAAGCCTCAGAGAGTGCAGACTCACGGCATGTTGGGCAAGATTTACTGTAGGAAAGTAAGAACGGGAAGGAAGAAAGCGAGTCAGCGTGTTGCTCTCACGGGACATCCTCTGAGCATGCCCTGGCTGCATGCGGTAACGTGTGCTGCTTGATGCGAGTCTATCTCTCGTTGTCGATGTCTAGTTTCAATTTCTAGAGCACCTAATCATGCGTCGAATGCCATATCCTGCGAGAACCCTCCTGTTGACGAGCGTGGCAGTATGTGCGTTATATCTCTTTGCGTAGTGCATCGTACTGTTCCCTCGTACACTACAGCTTTTGATGGATCCTTTCGGAGAGATCGCTGTACACGATGCAGACTCGTAATAGGCGTTGGTGCGCAGCAGGACGGTCGGGACCACCGAGCAGGCCTTGACTTGATGTTTCGACTGCTGCTCTACTCTTGAAAGCTTGGTTGATCTGACCTGCCTCCCTCGCACTCTTCCTGTAGCACCTCATCCTGCATGCACTCCATCCACCCTTCCCATCCAACCCATCCACCTCGTGATATCGCACCGCACCCATGCATACAGCCATTCGAACGTAGCAACTTACTTGGGGTTCAATGAGATGGATCTCGAGTATACCCTGTGCGATGGTGTGTCGAAGATGCAAGGTTTGCTCTGTGTCCGTCGACTTTGTCGATTGCCCGCTTTGCTCGTGCAGCACTTTGCGCCTGGTGCGTGCAGTTGAATTGGGCAGTAATTTCTGGCAGTCTCCAGCAGCTGAGCCTTCCTCCGTCTTGGAGATGATCGAACTTTTGCAGGCATGAGAGAGGAAGAAACGGAAGGAATTCTCGCAGACGGGCGATGGCAGTAAGCCGGGCAGAATAATTAAAGGCACGTCCGCCCGCTGGCTGGAAGGTGCGGCGAAATATCGGCAGCGACGAGATCACGCAGGCGAGCAGCAGCAGCTTTGCACCAGTCCTGCAACCATCGACAAGTGAGAGGTGGGTGGAATATCATCGTAGAGAGGGATACTGGCTGTACTCACGCTCGTTCCATCCCGACCGTCTCGCAGACCATCTCCGATTACCGTCGCACAAGCATCATGGCAGAGTCTCTAGTCTACAAGGTGGGTGCAGGAGGAACAAGCAGGAGCATGTTGCTGGAGAGGACTAGACTAGAAGACTGACAAGTGCTCGTTCGTACCTGCAGGGCACCCTCGAGGGCCACGGCGGATGGGTTACTGCCATCGCTACCTCCCGTCAGTCGCGAATATTGCATGTGCATATGATCCCTCGAACACTCGCATCTTACTCGTACATTTCGCGTCTACAGCTCAAAACCCAGACATGATCTTGACCGCTTCAAGAGACAAGACCATCTTCGTATGGCAATTGACAAGAGAGGATGTGAGTGTGACCGACTACCGAAGGGTGTCGAGGGCGGCAAGCCGAATGCAGAAAGCGGGCAAGCAAGCGAGCGAGCGAGACAGACAGACGAGCATGAAATAAGACTATATTCAAGACGAAAAGGACATAGCGTTCAGTCAAGGGAATGGAGCATATAGCATGAATAGGCAGCAGCAGCATAGTCTGCTTCAGGTGGACAAATTTGCTGGAGGATATTCGGCACATGAAGATCATACAGGAACAAAGCAGCATAGGGAAGCTATTCGCCTGACCACCCTGGCATCACTGCATCCTGCAGACGTTGGGCCAGGTGGTTTGCGCTTCGTTCACGGGAAGAAGTTTGGGGATCGCAAAAACGGAAGAGAGAAGGTATCAATGAGGAAGAATGTATATCAAGAACGCTCATCAAGAACGCTCGTCTCGCTTTGGTCGCTTCAGCGCTCTCGACACGGCTCTGTGGCTTTCCGGCGAGTTATAGAGCCAAATCAACTGATTTGCGATGGCCTTTTCCGTTTCTCAACAGGCTTCTTACGGTTATCCTCGCCGAATCCTCCACGGCCACAACCACTTCGTTTCCGACGTTGTCATTTCCAGTGATGGTCAATTTGCATTATCCTCATCATGGGACAAGACTTTAAGACTCTGGGACTTGAACACTGGAGCAACTACAAGAAGATTCGTTGGACACACAGGGGATGTCCTATCAGTTTCATTCTCTGCTGACAATAGACAAATCGTTTCCGGTTCAAGAGATAGAACTATTAAATTATGGAACACTCTAGGTGATTGCAAATTCGATATTAGAGATGAAGGTCACTCGGATTGGATCTCTTGCGTTAGATTCTCTCCTAACCCAATGAACCCTGTCATCGTCTCTGCTGGATGGGACAAGGTTGTCAAGGTGAGTTCATTTTTGTCCTATTTTCTCATTCTTTCCCATCTGCACCACCTTCTTCTGGGTATTCTTCTCCAAACCTTTTTCACAAAGCTCATTCCCCAAGGAGATGAGCGTGTTTCGCCCGAACAAGGCATATCATAATACACACACACACACACCTCTTGGGACGATGTTATTACAATCAGTATACTATATATATTTGCTACTTTAGAGGAGCCCATCTAGCTCCTATGAGAAAGATTGATTTCCACCAAGATCTCTGACCTTTTGAGGTTGTGTGTGTCTTGTCTCCTTCCCCACCTCTCCCTATCCCTACCTCCACCACCATTACTCTCCTCATCTGTTCCCAACCATTCTCACGTTACACGTTTACTGATGCCTCATTTCTACGAATCAGGTCTGGGAGCTCTCCAACTGCAAGCTCCGCACCAACCACCACGGCCACACCGGCTACATCAACACCGTCACCGTCTCACCTGATGGATCGCTCTGCGCTTCCGGTGGCAAGGATGGCATTACAATGCTATGGGACTTGAACGAGTCAAAGCACCTCTACTCTCTAGAAGCTGGTGATATCATCAACGCTCTAGTCTTCTCCCCTAACAGGTACTGGCTATGCGCTGCTACAGCATCTTGCATCAAGATCTTCGACTTAGAATCAAAGAGCATCGTCGACGAACTCAAACCTGACTTTGCTGCTCAATCTACAAACGCTAGAGAACCCGAGTGCATGTCTTTGGCTTGGTCCGCTGATGGCCAGGTAAGCTGAGCCTCCGTCTCTTTCACCGCCTCGTGTAACCTTGGCTGATCACTTCCTTTCTCTTTCCTCTTTCTTGCCTCAGACACTCTTCGCTGGTTACACCGACAACCTCATCCGTGTCTACACCGTCGTGTAAACAGGTTCCCTCCATCTTTATTTTCACGGAACGAAACAAAAGGCAAGGAATGAGGGGATCTTGATTTCCCTATTTCCTGTTCAAAATGGAGTGTTTTTAAGGAGGAAGAGGACATTCTACCATCTTATATTTTCGTTTTCAGCAGAAAGTCAAATTTCTTCTTCTTTGTAGAATTATCTTGATATTGTCATCTTTCTCTTTTGGATCGGCAATGATAAGATAGTAGGAAGGGAATGTAGATGATTTTTGCTAAAACTAAATAATGGATGGGATTGCAATGTTACTTCTGCCTATGCGCATTCGCTTAGTTTCTGGTCTGCTGGCCAGACCATGGTCGTGCGACAATCTTGGAGTTGCGAGTTGCGAGTTGCATGTGACTGGTTGACTTGATAGACGACTTGATAGACTATCACAAGCTAATTGCAGTTGTTTGGAAAGAAAGCTTCTGTAGTTCTAACCTCTCTAAGGCATTAATATTCGTGCAGGCATCGAAATGTAACGAGACGAGATGCTTGCCTTCACGTGACCTGTTTGTCCGCTCCGCCGGCTTCAATCGGCCGTCATCATGCGCAAAAAGCAGCAACAACAGGCTCTTGTCTCTTCTTCTTCACTTAACATATACAAAGTGTACCTCGACAACTCCTACGGCATATCTTGAACATGACAAGCATCAATGGCGTTGACCTCGACACTCTTGGATTGTCAGTTCCCTACATGGCCTCTTCATCTCCGCCTCGGCACGTATGATACAAAAGAGCTGACGATGCTTTCTTATGCATCAGGGCATACTCTGGCCTTGTAGCGCTCGGAGGTGTCATAGGATTCGTCAAAGCTGGCTCGGCAGCCTCTTTGATTGCTGTACGCCCTAAATCTTTTCTTGAAAGAGCAACGTGTAAGGTCACTGACAACGAGGCTGGCTTTGTGATTTCGGATTCGCTTCAAACAGGGACTAGGCTCAGGTGAGTTTCTCACTCGGAAGAGTCAGGCACCAGTAAACTGATCCTCACACTGCCGTCGTGTTGCAGGTGCCGCTATGGCTTACGGAGTCCAGAATGACAAACGCGTAGCTCTCGGCACTTCGGCGCTACTGCTCGTCGTAATGGCGAGACGGTTCTTCGTGAGCTCCACAAAGGCCAAGGCATAGTTGCTGACATTTAAAAGACTGATTGCCTGTTATCCCATTCCTATCACAGCGCACCGGAAAGTTTATGCCTGCGGGACTAGTATCGCTGTTCAGCGCGTTCTTCACATACAACTACTATCAACTCTTGTTCGCATAGGCATTTGTGAGCCGATTACTGCATTAGCAACAGCAATTGTTACTCAGCGTTCACAGTCTTAACAAAATAGAATGCTCAGCAGAAGCAGAGGCTATGTTTCTCGTGTTTAAGCCATGATCGGATGGAGAATACTGATAACAATACTAAACTAGTGGACGCAACGCGATGATACTGACACGAATGATAGTACAGGCAGAGCTTTTGTCGTGTATAGGCTGATGCTTTACTAAAGAAAAATTCAATGGCTTCGGTTTATGCGTATGATACAGATTTACTAATAACTAACCATATTCAATTGTTTCTCTCGACTGCACTTCCTTGACTAGTCTTGTAATAGTTCTTCTCTTGAAAAATATGTCAGAACCCTGAGAATTGCTACAATGCCACCAACCAGATCTTTATAGAGTGCACGTCATGAGTGCTTAAGCGTCTCGCACGAAAAAGCGCGAGGCTCATGTAGGGCTCGGACCCTTGGCAGTCTGTCGGTCTTTCGGCACAGGACTAGCGTTCCGTGCTCTGACAACTTCCTCTACCGCTGACCTAGGTAGCATGTGTCCCGTTGTATCTTCGTAGTGCCGCAGCTGTGGATACCCATACAGAAGGCAATGAGCCTCTTCAATATAATGTAGGAATAAGATAAACTACTCACCACTTCTACACTACTGTCATCAATTCCAGTCGAGCTGAGGTATTCTTGTTGGCTCAAATGGCGATCCACTTCCGGGAAATCCACCAGACTATCGGGCTTCCTCTCAGGAGACATTAGATCTAGCTTTTTCTCTCTGCCACCCTGAGCTGATTGAGGAAAAGACATGGCAGGTTTGATATTTGGAGAACCAGGTCGCGAAGACGAAGTACCTTGAGAAGAGAAAGAACCGTGCTTTTCACGCTCTGCCTGCTTGTCTTTTGTGCCGATTGATTTGGCCTGTACAGCTTTTAGAGCTTCGCTATTGACGACTCTATCCCCAAGAGTAGCCACGTATTCTCTTTCATTATTGCTCTCTTCGCCTTGATCAGATGACTGCTTGCGTGACGTTGGCCCTGTACTATCTTTCGCATGCGACTCTCGACGACATTGCAAGGCTTCGATAACATCATGACTCGCACTTCTTGACATGTCCGTGGAGGCTGTACTTCCATCGGAGTGTGCACTATCAGACTGAGTGCGGCGTGCGGCAAAACGTCTCCACCGAGTTGCAGCTCGAACAGCATTGACAATATACGAGACTGAGGGGACAGCGATAGCTTTGGCGAGATCGTCTTCTGTTACTTCCTCCACGCTTGTCACATTCATTTCTGTGCTAGGAAGAGGATCTCGACCATCACATGTGACCCAGGGATGCTCCTGTGACCATAGGCATTAGTGAAGAAGGATTTAAACTGGAACAATCTGAGGATGCTTACTCGCAGTTCACCCATTCGTATGCGCTTTGAAGGATCTTTTTCGAGTAGTCTGACTATCAGTTCTTTAAGGTCTATGGTGAGGGTTTCTGGCATGTTGACACTGTCAAGTACAGAAATGGGACTTAGCTGCTAACAGCATCGAGTGTCGGTAGCTCTAACTCACGGATCCGACTTGATCTTATCATACAGCTCCAGCATCTGTTGGCTCTCGAATGGAAGGTGGCCTACCACCATACAGTACAGAGTTACGCCTGCCATGCAAGAGCGTCAGCTGGGTGAGATTACATTGGCAGAAAAAGCGTGGCTTACCAAGTGCCCAAATATCCGTGGCTTTTCCTGATACCTTTGCATGTCCAGCCATGCACAGCTCAGGCGCCATGAAAGCGGGACTCCCGCCTGTCCGCAATTCTCGCTGCTCGTCTTCACGAGAAAACATCTCAGAAACGCCGAAGTCGACAAGCTTTATTGATTGACCATCTGACATCTTCAAGATATTTTCAGGCTTGATATCGCGATGTATCTGCCACGAACAAAGTTAATAAAGGTCATGAATAAAGCGTGGAAAGAGCAAGGAGAATAAACTAACAATACCGTTCTCGTGGAGATATTCAATGGCAAGGATCATCTGGCGGAAGAAGTTTCTTGCTGTGTCCTCGTCCATCGGCTCGACGGCTTGCCCCATGCTGATGTTCATGATTGGTCCCTCCCGACACAGCTCAACGACTAGAGATGCATGTCAATCGCGTGGATCTCATAACGTACAAGAAAGCAAACTTACTCATAAACAGCGAATCATCTTGCTGCACATCCAAGACTTCGAACAGTTTCACAACGTTCGGGTGATCCAACTTTTTCATAATAGCTACTTCAGAGCCTGTAATTAGACAATAATATCAGTCATTTTAATGTATGGTCCAGGCATATACTAATGAGAAACGTACGGATGAGGTCAAGATCCTTCTTGGATGCTTCAGTAGGATCAGATGGCGTCCTTTCAGACGTTGTCCTGGAACGTATAGGTACTGCCCCTCTTCTCGACCCTTTCGCTTGCCGTCTTATCATTTCACTTTGTTGTCGTTTTCTCAAACGCAATTTTGAAAACTCTTTGGCGGCATATTCGTGCCCCGTTTCTTCATCTTTTGCGATCTGTACTACGCCAAAGCTGCCTCTTCCGATATCTGAAGTGAGAATATACTGATTCAATTTCCGTTTACCATCGGGTAAATCTTTGTAGCCCGCATTAGGTGTTTCTTTTACTTCTCTAGGAGCATTCTGACTACTATTTCTACGATGTTTCATGAAACCTGCTGGTGTTGAGTATTCGTTTATGGAAGAGCCCGATTTCACAGATGATGTAGGTGAGTCACGTGCGGAATAACCAAGATGATGTGGCTCGAGGAAGCCTGAAGATGGTGGAGATGCAGTCACATTCAAAGGTTCCTCCTTTTCACTCTGAGGTGATTCACATGTTGGCTCTTCTGCTATAGCTTCTGGAATTTCATCTGCTATCGCTTTGGTAGGAAAGCCATAATCGTTTGGTTTTGATAGCTTGCTACTGAGATCCTGCACTGCATTAGCTAACAAATGCGGCAAATGACCTTGCGCGCCTTTCTTCGCATCATCTTCATCAACATCATCTGACTTTGACTCTCCGTTTGCTCGTAGAAAGTGTGCAGATGTTTCAAAGTAGCCCGCGCTGGATGGACGGCGTGAGCCGCTTTGTGATCCGCCCTCTGCCGGACTTGGAGGATACTCGCTTCCTGGAGATTCGGATATAACCTGTGAAGGCAGCCTGTTGAGGAGTGAGGGCTTTGGTGGATATGGCTTAGATGAGGTGGAAGGTAAGGTGGACCATGGAGCGTGAGATTGAGGCGTAGAAGGCGATTCACTGCCTGGAGAATCACTGATGACTTCCGAAGGTAATCTTTCTAATAATGAAGGTTTGTTTGGGTGACTCGCCTTTGAAGATAGCGGAGGTGGCATGTTAGGGTTATCTTCCTCGTCTGTGGTGCTCTTTCGCTGTGGCTGATCCTTGTTGTTGTCATCAGCACTGATGGACTGGCTACCGGAAGTTGAATGGTTCTCGGCTTCTTCCTTCTCTTTCTTCTCGCTTTCCAGCAAGCGCCATTCGTCTTCTTCACTCATTTGGGTTGGTTCCTCTAAGACTATACCGGAACCGCTAGACGTGCTGTTGCTGTCGTTGTTGTTGCCAAAATCTTCTGAATCATGATCACCCTCTTTCTGCTGTTCGGATGCACCAGACCTGCTCTTCGGAAGCAACGAGGAATTTCTGTTCTGCTCTTCTGACAGGATGGCAGTTCCGGCTTGATGATGTTGATCTTCCTGGGTCTGCTTTTGCTTTTGCTTGTCAATTGAGGGCGATGATGATATAGACGAGGCTGCAGATCCGTCATTTCGCGCAAACCTTGTTGCTTTGCCGCTGTAGCTTTGCACACAAGGTGACGCAGGGCTTACGGGCGTCGCAGGTGTCACGCTTAGCAGGGGATTTCCAGCAGAGAGATGCGAGGTCTGGATAGGGTTCGGAACCTTCTTCTTGAGCTTATCGCTGCTGTTGCTGCTGCTATTATCGTTGCTTGAAGCTGTCCTGTCCGGCTCTGTGGAAGACCTCTTCATGGCGATATCTTGATCATCCCGTCCAGCAGAGCCAAGCTGCGGCCTGCAAGACGGTACACTCGCAGCCTGGTGCTGGCCAGCCTCGCCGTCGTCGTCGCGTTCTACATGCATGCTCCTGCCCCCGTCACTGCTGCCATCCTGCGCCTGCTCTTGTTCGCTATTCTTGTCGCCAGCTCCCGCAGCGTTGCTATTCTTGTGATGGCTGCTTGCGGGACTCACGAGCTTGCTGACCCGCTGCAGAATGTTCCCAATGGGCATGGAAGTCTGAGCAAGACCTGTAGCCTTGACGATGGAGCTGCCGTTCTCGCTCTCCCATGAGCTTCCAACTCTGCTTGTCTGCAACGAGTATGTAGGAGAGCGCCGAAGCTGCAAGAAACCTGCTTCAGCTGCTATATGAGGCAGGGCTCTGCAGGGGGGTCCCGCCTGGAACAATCGAACAGACTTGCAGGCGTCGGTCGATGTATCAACACAGAGCAGCATTCGCCCGAAAGCCTCGCTTTCCCCAACTACTTGGGACGCCACTCTGTACCTTGAAACACTGTGTTCAAAGGCAAATGCATCACAGCCGGGCCGTACGACGTGTTCAAAATACGGATATACAAGATGCGGTAGGTAAGTCTGACAAATAGCTTGGACTATATCCTATCACATGTCATTGTATTGAAACGGCAGAAAGCACAATAGAAGCTAAGCTGAAGGGTGCATGACCTAAAAGGGGAGATGACAGCAGTAGAAGACCTAGTGAAACTCTTCTTATGACGATATATCGAAACCTATTGTGAAAGTATTTCAGTTTGCAAAGCCTATGAAGGGTATTTGTGTTCGTGCGAGGTCAGAAACTAACACCGGCACGATAGATACGTATAATCATGCACTTCAGGCAGCCAAATTCTTCTGATAGTCTTCCATCTCTGCGTCTAGGTCGGCCTCGGTAGGCTTAGGTCTGTCATCTCCTCTGCGTCCTCCTCGACCACGTCCACGTCCGCGTCCGACAGCCTTGCCGCCTCTTCCTCGTGGAGCGCCGCCAGTTGGAGTAGTGGGGCTGTAGATTTGAGGAAAAATTCGTCGAGGATTTCCAGTATTCGATTAACCATGTAATGTCGTTGTTGAAGATAGTTGAAAGAGAGTATTCGTTTGTTGAAAGGTTCAGAAGTGATCAATGCCAGAGGTCGATAAGGTGCACATGGGTGGTGAGGCGTGCACAAGTAGGCGAAATTTTCGTGTAAGAGAGGACGAAAGGTAGAAAGGACAAGCGAAATCGTAAGCGAGTGTTCCAATCCAATAAGCGGTCGACGCTATCTGATTGAAGCGAATGGAGGTAGAAGGTACTTCTGGCGGATACCGTTAAGAGGCGGGCCTAGTGTACAGCGTTCGTGAAGCCGGCCCTCTGCATGGAAGCGTCACTGATGAGCTGCTGCTATGCTGCCGCTGCAAACCCAATCTCGCCTTTCCTGGCAGTATGCCTTTTAGCTTTCGTAACGGCTTAGACCACGAGCTGCGCTGAGAGCTCTTGGAGCTCAGGACTTGTGCCACTTGAAGAGGCTCTGGCATGCGTACGATGCTCTAGGACGCTGAAGCATCCTGAAAACAGCGACTAGGCTGCTTGGGACGCTCTGCACCTTGCAATGTCGAAGGGCTTGACTGTCAATAGAGCAGCGGCCGCGCCTGCTCTATACTCAACCGCCATCTTGTCTGACAGCTGCAGCCTGCGCCCACGAAGTGAGCATCGTGCTATACGCTGAGAAGCGTGTACGATTTTCCTCGAAAGACAGCACTATCTGCATGCCTCCCGGAATGAAGTAGTCTCCAGACTTGCCGCCATGCGAGGTGAGGTGGAAACGATGGGGAAGAGAAAAAGAGTAATGACATAAGTTCTGTTAGATTTACCTGACGGAGATAGGTGCAGTTGGGGACTTGACAGCTGCTGGAGCAATCCTGGAGTTGAGAGGCGGGGGTGGAAGTCTGCTTGGGTCAAAAATGATTTCCACTTTCATTGGCTTGTCTGAGGGGATGAGCATTTGCTAGTCAGTTCACGTTCACAACGAAAGGCACACGAGTTCAGATTGTACTGACTGCCATCGACGAGTCGAGTATTGTAAGCTTGGAATGCCTTCTGTGCGTCCGCGGGTCGCTTGAAATCGATAGCTGCACTTCCAGTTGACTTGCCATTCTTGTCGTATGAGAGCGATACTCGAGTGACTGGGCCTACAGTCGATGCGAAAAGGTCCTGATGAAGGTTTAGAAATGCATGTCAATTGCCCTGCTCTTTCGAAAATTAGGACGAGACTAGAAACCCACTCTGATCTGGTTTTCAGTAACATCGGCCGGAAGGTTTGAGACGATAATCTTCGATCCATCCGCCATAAGAGGGAGGACAGGCTTGCCAGGTGCCGAAGCAGCTGGACCAGCAGCACCAGCTGCAGCAGCATTACCGGTGTGTCTGTTTCGGACTGGTCCAGTGCTAGCAGCAGCAGCACCACCTCGAGCAGCGCCTCGTCCTGCACCACCACCTCGAGCACCTCCACGTCCTCTGCCTCGAGCAGAGCGTCTCTCGGATCTCTTCTGGTCGATGATCTCGTCTAGTGGCTTGTCGATATCCATTGTAAGAGATTGGCTCCTTGTGGGGAATGAGCTAGATATGGGTTATGTCGGTCTGCAGGTTCGGAGGTGAAAGGGCAATTGAAGCCCGTGAAGTGGAAGAGGGGCGAGATAGACGAGGGAAAGGGCGGATTGCGTGCGTCAGACTGTGTGCTGGACCCTCCATACTTGACATCTTCGCTGTCGTGGCAGCCCGTTGTCCAGACTGCTATACTGCCATCCTGTCCTGCTGCCCTCGTTCCCGTCCTGCCCTTCTCAGCTTGCTGACTGGGTGTCGAGGCCTTTCAGGACAGGCCAGCCCGCTCGTCGGTCGACGCAGGTATACACGCCTCCATGGCGTATACCCATCATGGCTGCCAGTAGCTGTCCGAGAATATCACTCACGTTCGTCTTCTCCGGCTTGCGGCTGCTTGCTCGATTCCTGCTGAGTGGGCAGAAGGGCAAAGGGCACAAAGCGAGAGGCCATCGCCTTGACTCTCTTCCGGCGACGAAAGCGTGGCGACGAGCGAAGAATGGAATGTCTAAGCTGAGAGCAGCCAACTTGCAGAAGACACATGTCTGCGAAGTCCTTTGGGCTCGACCTCCGTATCCTGCTGCGCTGTCAAGTTCTGAACGGTTCGAAAGATCACGCTGAACCGCTACAAAGCTCACAACGACGACGCATTCAGAAAAGCAACGATGCATGCTGTTCAGCCGATTTGCTGTCACTGATGATTCCTGCAATCCTTCTTCGTTCTTGTCCCCTTGCACACAGGTTTTACTACTTTCATCTATACCGTTAGTATGCTAACGATGACCCAGAAAGACGACAATACTTCCAGGTGTTCACCGGTTTCCCCAAAGTCTGATACGCACCTTAAACCTGTTGAAGCTATACCTTCATGCTCTTGCAGCTCGTTCTACCTTGGGGCTTATTCTTTGACAAACGTAGAGGCAAACTGACAGTAACAATGCGGCTGTTTATACGGTAAGCGTGCCATGACGGCTGTACTAAGCACTGTAAGTTGCTCCTTCATCAATGCAGATACTTCATTTCTGGTGGACAACGGACTGCGAGCTTCTCTTCCGGCTCCTTCCAACTGCCGTTCTCATAAATATGAAGACATGGGACCCTGTTAGACCAGCTGCTGGCTATCTAGACCACGAGTAACTCAGCCTAGTCTTCCTGAAAGGCTTCATCAGACTCAAACCAGACTGAGAAAATCGGAAAATCTGGGCGTCCCCTTTCTTTCCCATCTCTTTCCAACCGAAACAATACTTCCAAAATGTCCTTTCCTACTCCATAGAATCTTAATCTCGGTCAAGAAATACTGTCACCGATGAGACTGTAGCCCACTAGCTAATAAGCAGAAGATGCAGGAGCTCCGTCAGACGACTTCGATAATGTCGATAACCATACCGTTCCGCAAGTTTCGGTTGACTGACAAGTACAGCATGTTCTGGCTACCAAGGTGGGCAGCAATGCAGTACAATAAACCAAGTCACCGACTGAGGAAAGTTTAAGCTCTCTTCCTGGCTTAAAGCCACTAGATAACAAGCGTTGCACTGGTACTATTGTAGGGCTCTCTTTGTTATACGTTCTTGTCATGATTTTATCAAGGGAGGAAGAGGGTCCGTTAGCAACCTTCTTTTGAGAACCATGCAGATTGATTTGCTGTTACTTCCTAGTCTAAATGCTACGCATCCATACGTAGGCCAAGGTGTACTTAGCATGTGAAGATTGTACGTCTCGCGGCTGCCCGGTAAATTCGAGCCGTCCAAACGCGCAAAAGGCGATCGAGGCCGTGACCGCCGCCACTCATGCTTCATTCTTTGCAGTTTGCATTTGAGCGTTATCACAGCACACAACCTCCATTCTTGCAGAGGAACACACTTACCAGGAAGGACCATGTCATCTACGAAGAGACGGAAGCTGGACGCAGACACTGCCAGCAATGCCAGCGGCGGTGGAGGCGGACGCAACGCTGGAAGCGGCAACAATGCAGGCTCAAATGCAAGTGGAAGACGCGGAGGTGGTGGACCTGGCAGTCGAGGCGGACACAGCGCGGCAACTGCCAGTCGAGCTGCTGCTGCTGCGTCTGCTGTGAATTCTGCTTCGTCTGGAATAAATGCTCCTGCGTCTGTCCAAGCTGCAGCTCAGCCGTATGTTCCTGTGGTAAGCTGGATTGACAGACATGCATCCATGCATACAAGTGCGCTGGGAATTTACACCTGCAGCCCATTCTGACATGCATCTTGCAATCCCACACAGCTTCCACTGTCGAGCCTGCCAGTCTCGGCTCTCTCGAAATACGCCCTCCATTACGGCCTCGTCCCTCCAGAACCTTTGACGGTGGCTCAAGCGACCTTTCCAACTCCAGCTCTGCCGCTGACTCTGAAGCTGGCGGACTCCTACACTGTGCCCGCTCAGCGAGGACGCACGTCCACCGTGGAAGGTCGTCGCAACCGCTCTCCGTTCGTCTCAGCCCGAGGCACCCACCAGCCCTCACCTTCCACTTCTTCCGTCCAGCCTGCTGCTGCTGTCAGAGGATCCGCCGGCGAACAGCGATCGGAAGAGCAGTCAGACGCCGGACCCTCATCATCTTCCAGACTACCTGTCAATGCTGTCGTGAATGGCGATGGAGGAGCAAGTGGAGCCAGCAGTGCAAACTCAGCTTCAACGCCCGTCAATACCGTAGGGAATAGCAGGTCAAGCAGCAATCAGGGCACTCCACATCACGATCAGCACGTGCTTTATGGACAGAGCGCAGAATGGTCAGAACCCGGTGAAGCAGACGCTCAGGAATTGAGAGGAATGACCGCTTTCGAAGGTGGGGAGGAGCAGCTCAAGGACAGACTTGGCTCTCTCGCACGAACGCACTGGGATAAGCTGGCTGCTATTAAAGAAGCGGAAACTGTCGTCAATTTCGCATATGCGATACGAATGAGGAGTGAGTTGCGCGCTTCTGCTGGACTCCTCAGTCATTACATCTTTGCTGACTGTACTGAACCGATTATTCAGGTAAAATACTCAAGTCCGCTCCAATGGTTTAGGTCGTTCCGCCACTATCCGTGACGGGGGACTCTTTCGCAGGTCCCCCATGGATGACATGTATACCACGCCTAGGATGTTTGACAATTGGAGAAGAGTAATCTTTTAGCAAGTGTTGACTACTCGCCTGTTTAACTTTGTATCTTTAGTACCAACCCGCATACTGCTCGCAGCACAGGCGTATTGTAATTCTCGCTGCTCTCGATGGCTCGCTGCTAGCAGGATTCGCTATCACACGTCCTCTGACTCGCGAGACTCGAACTTATTAGCTTAGATATTCGCCTCAGGGGTTCAAGTGTCCTGATAGCTTCTACACTTTCGCATATGGCCGATCACCTCTGCGCGTTGCCTCTTTACCAACAGGACAAAAGAAGCCACATACGGCATGGCGGTAGCCCTACCACACGCTTCATTAGCGTCGCAGCTACCAGATGACAACAATGAATCTCTCGAGATAGCCGCTTCAAGCTTGACTGCCAGTCCAGACAGCAAAGACGATGCACCTATGCCCATGCCTGGAGATTTCGATATTGTGCAGCACTATGCCGATCTATTGCAGAGAGACGAGGTGCGCAAATGACTCGTTCAATGGCTTCATCAGGCTTGTCTCATCTTTGACCAACTGTGTACTACAGCACTTAGCCATGCCAGTCGCTGCTATCGAGTCACTAGCACAAGTTGTAGCACGATCAGATGGTATGTCTGGACCGAACTATGAAAGATGCCTCACACTTGCCTTCAGCTGATTAATGGATGTGTACCGTCAAATAGCCAGTACGATGACAGAACTTATATCAGAACTAGAATCGGGAGCCGCGTTATTACGACAAGCATCTTTCAATCCAGTTTCGTTAAGCGCAGGAGCAGATCTCTTCTTACGTTTCGTAACATTACAAAGACCGTCTGCGCATCAATCATTCACGATTCATAAACGAAATTTAGTTGCAAGAGCGAATGATTTTGTTAATGATTCTCATAAATGCGTTGAAAAGATTGTTGGCTTCGCTACTGGAATGATTAAAGATGATGCTGTAAGTCACACTTGTGGGGCGTTCTAGTTCACAAAGAAGCTCATGAGTGACCTTCCTTCCATCTACTAGGTCATCCTCACACATTCGTACTCGCGTGTAGTCACACAAAGTCTGCTGCATGCCGCCCGTCAACGAAAACGTTTTACAGTCTATGTGACAGAAGCGAGGCCGGTGAGCTCGCAGACAGTCTTCGGACCAGTCAAACACACCTTCTGACAGATATCACCCTGCTACCTCAGTTCGGCTTAGGCGTCAAGACACATGCTCTTCTAACAAAAGCAGGTATTCCATGTCAAGTCATCCTTGATTCAGCAGTAGCTTTCGCAATGCCGCAAGTGGATATGGTGTTACTTGGTGCTGAAGCGCTTGCTGAGAATGGTGGTCTCATCAACTTTGTGAGTCTACGTAGCCTTCTCCGTCCCTGACCGCTATTGATCCCACATCTTGTCCAGATTGGTGGCTATCAGATGGCACTGGCAGCAAAGCATGCGGACAAGCCTGTCTATGCATTAGCTGAAAGGTGAGTTGGGGAAACGAAAGGATGTTTAGGAGTGTAGAGCTAAGTGACTTTGAACTCAGTTTCAAATTCGTGCGAATATTGTACGTTTTTCGTCAGATACATTGGGAGAAAGTACCTCCGTTAACCTAAACTCCATTTTCAGTCCTCTGAACCAGTACGATGTCCCCAGAGCTTTCCCTGTTCTGCAATTCTCAGAAGATGAGGAAGATGAGATGAGCAAGAGGGATACTGTCAAGATACCCGCAACCCCAGGTCGACCACTCATCAGCTCGCAAACGCCTGAAGCATTGCAAATGTCTGCTACGCAAATACAGAATAACCCGCTCATAGACTATACGACGCCAGATCTTGTTACTCTGGTCATCTCAGATGTCGGCATTTTGACACCATCTGTGAGTTGAAATACTTCGCCTTCGTTTGCACAAGATGAAGCTGATTTCTAAGACGTGCTTAGGGAGTTTCGGATACGCTTCTGCGTGTTTTCAGTGGCTGATTTGTTTTGCGAAATCATCTGCTTGTTGTACTCCTGTCGCAAACCGCCCAAATTATACCATTGTACACACAACAAGAAACTGAAAGTACTAATACTACCGCCACAAATAACAAGAAAAAGAGTAGGACGAGCTACTTGCGTTTGCCAGCAGACGAGCGTGTCTTGCCACCTCCGCTTTTCGACTTGTTGTATAATGGCTTTTTCTCCTCTCCAGCCAGACTTGCACTTCCTTTGCCTCCTGATGCATTTCTAATTGCCTTTCGTGCGTTGACAATATTGCTGCCCTCCTCTGTTATTCCAGCTTTATGGCGTTTCTTTGCTTCATCCTCTTCCAGACTTTCCAATGCAGCAAGATACCGTTCATGTTCAGTCTTTGAATCAATCTCATTGCTTTCAAACTGTCTCTTGATACCTTTCGGTCTTGTCTGCTCGCCCGGCAGCTTATTGTCGTATTTCCCTAATGAGGCAGTAGAGGTTTGTGTAACTTTGAGCTGTCTGTCTAGTTCTTGCAGCTTGGCGGGTCGAGGAAGAGCATCTCGAGTTTCATAATTGATAGCAGGTCCAGCTTTGGGCTCTTCAGGCTTAGGTTTAGCTTGCTGCTTGCGTTTTTTGCTGCTTGTCGCTGTAGATTTGCCTGGCAGCACCGAGGCTAGAGACTTTTTGAGCGATGATTTCGCTGTACGATGCCGTGTGCGAGTACGCATCTAAAGGGAGGATTAGAGATTAGTCTCACACCTTAGTATCATAGTTTGGATGCGACTCTCTACCTTGACGCCCTACTTGCCGCAATAGAAGATGGTCTGCAGAAGCCAACCTCGAAAATGCAGCAAGCTGTCAGAGTGGCAAAAGCAATCGATAATACACAGCGACATTCAGTACGTAGGTTGTTGTGGACTCATCTCGGGTACAGATCAGAATTAGGATCAACTGACAACTAGAAGCTATGTTTCTCGTATTCTTGGCCTTCACACAATGACCTTGTTCAACGATACAACCGAAAGGACAGATCTTAATTCTATTTTTCCGCCAGCTTCCTACAAGGCATGATTATAAGATGGAAAGTCTGACGCCGCTACTCTGTTCAGTATGTAAGCGTTACCTTCTTGTCTCGCCATTCGCTTTCGCCTTTCTTGTTGATCACCTCCTCAAAGATGAAAGTTCCGACATCTGCTCGGGAGACAGTATATCCGACCGCCTCGCCGCTAACGGGATTCCAGCGGTCACCTTGACCTCCAGCACGTCCACTATAGCCTGATTTAAGGCTACCGTAGGCACTTGCTCCATCTGTCAACAGAGATGGCCGAATGATTGTGTAGTGGCTGAAGACACCTTCTCCCAAGCCAGCATATACCGCTTCTTCCATGAGTCGTTTGTCCTTATGCGGTACAGGCAGAAGCCTACCAGAGTCCGGGCGTTATTGTAGATAAGAAGTCCAGACGAGTGTGTAACGGCTCTTACCAGTGATATAATGGGTGCATCAGCCAAGGTACGTCGTCCACAGAGTCATCGACTCCGGTAGTGGATATAGCAATAATGTAAGGGGTGTACGATCCTCCAGCCGTGTTAAGTGCCCTGACCGCTTTAACGATGGCTTCTATGCTATCTTGACAGATGTTTGGCTGGTCTAACGTAGGTCTTAAAGGGTTAGGGGTGAATCTGGGAGTGCCGCCTACGCCGGAGATGATCATCGAAGCCAGCTTTCCAGAAGGATCTCGCAGGGTATTCTCGACACTTGCTATGTCTGTTGCATTTCCTGTGACGATGCGGAGGTATTTCTGTTGTATCTCCTCTGATATGCCCTTATCGCGAAGCAGCTGCTCCAGTTTAGACGGCGAGCGAACCACTAGGTATATGAACAAGCGGCATGGTCAATTCCAGTAAAGAACAGACGCATAGCCTTCGAACTGAGCCTACATGCGCTACATGTATATTCGGCTTTAAGGGCAGGAATCAGTGCGGAGATCGTGCAACCTGCGACAGTAAACGTTTTATCTACGAGAAGAACTTGGAAAGGAATTACGGATCAATTCTCACCTCCAGTCGCACCAAAGAAGGCAATACACGTGTCTTGACGAGTCGACATATTGTCTGCAGGAAAAAGGGGAAAGGTTGTCGGTATACATTGAAAACAAGCAAGTGGCGGCTGCGTACGGTCAGATCTAAAGCTTATAGCAGGTCAGACCAGCTTGATACGCACCGGGGAGATGCAGACGACCTACTGGGCAGACAGTATCTGTCTGAAAGAAAGAGGCGTCCGAAAGTATGCCATCTGTATACAAGCTGCGGCGAGCACATGGAGTCGATCAGTTTCTCGGCAGTCTGCCTCGGCCAGCCTGGACGTAGCATATAGTTCGAGCACCAGGTACGTAAGATTCGCTCTACCTGTCAGCTGTTCCTTCGGTACGTAAGTCTGGTGTCAGGCGATCAATACTAAGCCAGACAGCGCATAATCGGCCTTTGTACTGTTCTGACGTTTACATTGCTCTCGACAAGCAGGGCACTCGCCGAATGGCGAAGATTTTGTTACAACCATCATTCTACATCTATCCGAGCAAATCCACTGCAAGTAAAGTTCGTCAGCTGAGCTCTACAGCTTAATGGGTCTAGAAATCACTTACTCTGCTCAGCACTCGCCGATAATGCCATGACCATGTCTGTCTCTAAGAACTTCGCAACACTGATATCATCTCCCAGACCTTTCCTCCGTCTTGTTTTTAGCACGAAATCCCTTGCGAGATGAGGCGCTGGTGCTGGCTCAAGAGGATGCAGCTTGATGGTCTTGTCCATCGGATCGCCAGGACAGATTGACCAGTGGTCGAAAATCGAGAGAGGCATTGCCTGACCTTGTGTGTGTGTTCGGATATCGGTCTCGAATCCGTTTGCATCAATGACTGGAATGTATGCCTTGATGGTAAACAATGGGGAGCCAGCTTTAGGCTGATCAGACACAACGTGACCACGCCTTCTTGCTAGTACAGCGTAGATGACTGCTACGGCGTCGGCGGGTGCCTGAATTTCGACGTAATAGACTGGCTCCATCAACCGTGGAGTGGCCTGAGAGAACGGATTGATGAGCAATTTGCCAACGCTAGGATTGAGCCTACTTACCATCAAGAAAGATGAATAGCACGCTCGTCTGGCTGTAGGAATGATCTGACCACCGCCTCGGTAGATCGGCTCTTGTGTCAGCGACGCGTCGGTCAATCTGAACTTGAGGTTGCGGATGGCTGTGAAAGTCGCACAACTCAGTATGGCTGCTTATTTGCTGGCGACACGACAGAGCTTACGTTCGTCACACAGGGGACCCTCTCGGGTACCCCACTGGAAGCCTTGCTTAACGGTATCTCGAACGGAATACAGCATCTTCTTGTCGACTTCTGAAGGCAATGTATCGTCCATGAGAATATTTGGACCTTGCTCCGTAGGCCCGAAAGCCCAGATAGAGCGCGATGCGAGAAGATCCCATTGATATTTTTCAACGAAATGTTCGCCTAGTTTGCGAGGGGGCATGCGTATATTGACTCTTCCGGTCTCGATGTCTTCTGCAATCCCCTTCTCAAGCGGCTCAGCAACCATCGTCAGACGATTCCTGTGATCATCAGAAAGTCAGCATCACCACAATAGAGCTTATATGCCTTCTGAACCTACTTCTTGTTCGGTGTATCAGCATAGCACTTCAATGCAGACGTCTCGACAACCGTTTCGCAGAATCTGACGAATGGATCAGAAACCTTGATCTCAATTTCGGCGAATAATCGCCGCAAGTCGTGCATAACACAATCAAGGTAAAGTTCTCCTGTGCCCATAATGACATGCTCTCCACTTTCTTCGACTCGGGTCTCAACCAAAGGATAAGTCTTGTTGATCTTTCGCAAGCCATCCAACATCTTCGGCAATTCGGAAGGCTGCACGGGTTCAACAGCGATTTTGAGGACTGACTGTGTCATATGTTTGATAGGCATGAAGATATGCAGCTCCTCTTCAGAGTCGACGATAGACGATATCGTGGCTGTCTTTACGATAGAATTGTCTACCCCGCCGAGCAGGACGAAATTTCCAGCTGCGATACCATCTTCGCCAGCGGGTATGCGATAGCGCGACTCGTGCACCCATACGTTCTCTATACGTTCTATTGCCATGTCTTCCTCATCCTCAGGCGAGTATCCTTCGCCCATGACTTTCACTTGCATGCCAGGTTTTGCAGTTCCGCTGAGAATACGGCCAAAGGTATGGAATTCTAGAGCATCTGCGCTAGGGCATAATTTTGTTACTTGGATCATAAGTGGACCATCTGGATCGCAAGCGAGCATGGCTTTTGCGTGCTCGGTATTGAGGGGTCCGGTGTAGGTCGATTCGACCTTTTTCTGCGCAGCTTCAGCGGGATTGGGTATATGAGCTGCACACATGTCTGCGAAGCCTGTTGCATCGCCAAAGAAGTGGTTGAGGACTAATTTGAGAAGAGGTTTGACATCAAGCTGATATGCGGAGGACTTCAGGTAGATATTCAGAGATTTGAGCGTTTTGCGCAAGTTCGCTGGCTCCTCCCCGAGGACCTGAGTATATAGCTTGTACAGAGGCTCGAGAATGAAGTAGTCGAATGTTCGTTTCCCGGTGCCCGAAGCGTTGCCTTTCGTGAACTTGCGCGTTTCGGGATCGAAGAATATATTGCCCCACAATCTCTTTGCGAATGCATCTACGCTCATTGAGCCTGAGGTGCAGGATTGACTGATTAGCTATATGGCGGCTAATGCATTAGAGAGTGTTTCTTACCATAAGTGTCGGCATACATCTGGGCAAAGCTACCCAAGGTGAAGCACCACCCCATACTTGTAGATGCGAATGCAACATTTCCTCTCTCTGGCGAAACTCGTAACTCCGGACTAGCATCAATGTTTGAAATGATGGTGTTGACTTCTTCAATCGTATGCTTGAGCTTGTAGTATGCATCTGCTGGAGGAAGACGCAATTCCAAGATGAGACGGTCAACCTTGTTGACAACAAGCGTTATAGGCAGGCCTTGTTGCAGAACATGCTTGATGGCATACTCGGTATTGGCGAGCACCTGTACAGAGGAAGCAAGTCGATGTCAGTTCTGCAGCCTCTGCGGATTTTAATGTGAGTATAGCGTACGCCCTCAACTGCATCTACTACCACCACGACACCATCTGCGAGACGGACAGCAGCAGCCACTTCGTCTTGAAAATTCACGTGGCCTGGAGTGTCAATCATGTTGATGAGATATGATTTGCCTTTAGTAGTGGGAAGGACGAGGGACATAGGAGAAGACTTGAGGGAGATGCCTCTTGCTTGCGAGAGGACATGCGAGTCGGTGTATCGAAGCTGTCAGTCAAAGGCGAGCAGCTTAGCTTCGACGCTGTCTGGTACTTGCAAGAGGCGCAACCGGCCACTCCGCGGGCGCAACTCACAGGCTTTGTTGGGTCCCAAGGTATATCGTGCGTTTGATGGACGAGCATGTCTACTAAGCTTGTCTTGCCGTGGTGCAGATGACCGACGATTGCAATATTTCGTATCGAGTCTGGCACATTTGTTAGGTTAAGAAGGAAGCTAGCAGGGAAGCATCTATATCAGCCTGCAGTCGGCGAGGAGCGCTCAAAGCACACGCAGGGTACTCGACTAGTGGACTTACTTCTTGTCAAATGTCGTCTGCGGCATGTCCTTCTCCTCCGTCCTGAAAGCTCGTCTCTTCAAAGGTGCAACTATGGGTTCTGAAAGTGGCTGCATATCCTCCTCTTGCACGAGAGCTTCGACATCGTCGCCGTAAACCTCGTTGGCGGAGGGATAGTACTTCTTGTCTTCCAGTAAAATGACCGCGTTGCTAGAGGGTGCTGGCTCTTCGTCGTCCTCCATCATCACATCGCCATCCTCTTGCACGGCGCCTTCTTCCTCCTCATCATCGTATCCTGACAAGCGAGCAGATGTTGAAGCATACTGATCCTGCTGATTGACGTCTTCATCTTCATCGTCGCTCAACTCGGGACCGATATAGTTGCCGAACTCGTCCCAGTGCTCCTCGTTGTCCATGCTGTCTCGCCAACCTCAGGTTCCCTAGAACCTTTTGACGAGCTCGTTTCACCCGCCGTATGGGAGGAGCGGGTATGCTGAAGAGCAGGTACGAGCGAGCGTGTGCTTTGCCGTACGGCTGTCAAACGAGTGGACCTGGATGCTGCTGTCGTTGACCGTCCAGAAGCAACCTCGTCTACTTTAAAAAATGATGGAGCCAGCTTGCAACCAGACTGATCGCGGCGCAGCCAAAAAAGCAAGACTTCGGAACCTATAATGCGGTAGCTAGCAGCAGTAACATAGAAGTGGTGGTCGTTACAATGGCACGCATCCACCGAGTCGCTCTGCCGGTCCTGGTCTTTCTGGGCCTTTACCTGCTTGCCTGGCTCTACAACGAGCGCCTGCCTCTACTCGGACAAGCGAAGCCTCTACAATACCTTCCTCTAGCAAGTCACCTATTAGTAGTACGCTGGGGGGCTTTAAAGTGTAGCTAATGAGTCGCTCTACGTGCGCAGATTCCGTTGTTGGCAATTGCGGCCCTAGGCGGCTACTGCGTCTTCGAGCTTGTATGGGGCGTAATATCGATGGGAAATGCGGATGAAGCATATGTAGAGCTTCAGAAGGTACGATTTGACAGTCTTATGGCTTGCAATATGTGTGCTCGAACGGCACTGAACCTGGCTGCTTTGCAGGACATCGCAGCAGCGAAACAAGACTTGCGGACAAAGGGTATCCATGTAGACTAGTTCGGCGTTATGCATGTAATAGACACCAGGTACAACATCTGAAGGCTTAGAGACCTTGTATCCTTGTCGTCAGTGTTGAAGCTCTTGTTGTGCCTCTCTTTTGTAATAATACAGGAAGTGTCCGCTCAATGCCGGTGGCGACGTGAAGATCACTTCTCCATCATTCATTTTACCGGTTTCACCTTATGCTTCTTACAACACAGAGTACAAATAGCTAACAATCCTATAGACTTACTTGACATGCGAGCGGTGATAGTCGACGATGCCAATAAGGCTAAGGCCTCTGCTCTGTCTATTGGAGAGATTGACCGGCCCGAAGTGAAAGATCCCAAGCACGCTCTCGTGCGTGTCAAGGCTTTCGGCCTAAACCGAATGGATATCATGCAGCGTCAAGGACTCTATCCCGTGCCCCCTCAAGCGCCGGCGACTCTTGGTGTCGAATTCGCTGGCGTCATTGAAGAAGCTGGAAATAACTCTGGCTGGAAGAAGGGTGATGAGGTGTATGTTTGTTCTTAAGGCAAAACTCGGTGGATTCACCCTAGGAGGACATAGCTAATTGCAACCTACCTTCTCACACACGCAGCTTTGGCCTGGCGTATGGTGTAAGTGCGGATTGGTGGTGCCGGTGCCAAAAGCATGCTATTGTGCGGAGCACGTGATGAGATCATTGCTGACTATGGATCTTCGCGTCCTGCTTTTAGGGTGCATACGCCGAGTATGGTACGTTCACCCTGTTAAAGGAGCTTCGAACAATTGCTGCTGCTAATACGTAACATCGCTACAGTCCTCGTTGATGGTGGCATGCTTACGAACAAACCCAAGGAACTGTCTTGGGAGCAGGCAGCTGCTATTCCCGAGGCCTGGTTGACTGGTTTGTCCTTGTCTGTCCTCCAAAGATTCATATGTCCTGTTAATTCCATCTATTTTCCAGCATTCCAAGCCCTGTTCCTGATTGCCGAAATGAAAGAAGGTGCAAGAGTTCTCATACATGCTGGTGCTTCAGGCGTGGGCATTGCTGCAATCCAGCTAGCGAAAGGTTTTGGAGCAAAGGAGGTTTTCACGACTGCTGGGTAAGTTCCCATTTGTCATGTTACCTGAGTGAAGCCTTAGGTTGTTCGTGCTTGCAGATCGCAAGAAAAGCTTGACTTTCTAACGAAGAAACTCGGCGCGGACCACGGCATCAACTAGTGAGCTGCATTGATACTATGCGGCGAAAGAGCCCTCACTGATGCGCATCTCGTGCACTATAGCAAAACAAAAAAATTCTCGGATGAGGTTAGGATATTTCAGTTTTTGGATAGTGGCGGTATTCGCTTGCTGACTGGAAGTCCCCATCGTCCCAGATTCTCAAGCTCACCGACAATGAAGGTGTGGATGTCATTATCGACTTCGTTGGTCAAAGCTACTTCGAGATGAACCTGAAAAGTGAGCGGTTGCGACCCTGCTCCTTCGTTTCCATAATTCACACCTCTTCGTAGGCGCGGCGCGTGACGCACACATGGTCATGTTGGGTCTCCTGTCAGGTGGAAAGGTTGAGGGCGGTCTTGACCTAAGTACCATCCTATACAAGCGGATGCGCATCGAAGGAACAGTATGTTTGCCGCTCTATACGATAAATTCTTTACACGTCGTTCTGACGGTTTTCATCGCTCTGTCTCCCAGACCTTGAGGTCACGATCCACCGAATACCAGGTAAACTTGCTACAGCGATTCAGCAAAGAAGCATTGCCGAAAGTGATGCAAGGGCATTATGAGCTTGTGTTACACAAAGTAAGAAGTAACCTCTTGGGTGAAGTTCGGAGGTATCGCTAGCTAACACCTCCCACGCACGACTAGGTTTTACCCTGGGATAAGATAGTAGAAGCTACTGAGGTACTTGAGAACTCGGGAAACACTGGCAAGGTCGTGTGCACCATCTGATCCTGTGATTGTACGCGTAACTTAGCATGCAGTTAGAAGTCAAAAAGCGTAGTAGAGAACAGAGAAATAGCTAGCCATCGAGTGAAGAGTTGCTGACCTCCGCCGTATCAAACCAAGCCTTCTAGTGCTGGATCTACTTCAAACTTGCACCGTGTTCGCAGCTCTTTTTTGGCTCTATTCGCCACTCTTGTCAAGGCGCGTTGTCGTCCTCTGCCCTTTTCGCCTCATCAATATCTCTGCCGCCCGCCGACATTCAGTCACCGGACTGGTATATCAGGACAGTGCACAAGGCTTCTTATACCAGACCGCCAGCCTACAGTCGGTGCACAACCTTTCTACCAACACTCTCGCTGTCTCGTGCTTTGCCATGGCGGGCGCATCGCATGCGACGAAGCAGGAGATCGATGCCTTCTTCAAGGTTGCAAAATCACCCAAGGCAAACCAGGTAGGTAGTCGTAGGAGCGGCTACTTCAACCAGTAAGACTCTCTGACCCATGTCCTGAACCTCCTAGATCTGCTGCGATTGTCGCGCAAAGGTAACATTTTCAACGTTCCTTGCGACCAGCGTGTCCGCTGGTTGAGCTGGAACCTGACGTGTTCTCTTCTGGCAAACCATAGAATCCGACATGGAGCAGCGTCACGTATGCAGTATACATCTGTCTAGACTGCTCAAGCGTTCATCGAAACATGGGCGTCCACCTCACCTTTGTCCGGTGCGTACGGTCTAGCAGGCTTCGCTTAGATGCGATACCCTACGACCTGGTCACAAAGACTGATAATGCTTCTGTTGGCTGCGATAGCTCTACGAATCTTGATTCCTGGACATGGGATCAGTTGCGAACCATGAAAGTGGGCGGCAATCAAGCTTTCAATGACTATATCACCAAGCATGGGCGAGGGTTGATCTCGGTCAACGCGAATGCGAAGGAGAAATATACGAGTGCGGCTGCTCAGCAGTATAAAGAAGAATTGAAACGGAGAGCGAAGGAGGACGAACTTCGTTATGGCTCAGGCCCAGTTACCACCGACGGCATCGCTGATGCTGCACACGCCGTCGATGCCAGCAAGGAAAACGGCAAGAATGGTGCCGGCGATGATGACGATTTCTTCGATAGCTGGGACAAGCCTACTAATATCATTGCACCTACTCCATCACCGAAGCCACTGGTTGGTGGACCACCACGCATAGGGGTCAGCCCAGCAGTTACTCCTCAAGGTTCGCGGCCTACCACTCCCTCATCGGGTACAGTTGCAAGTCCTACAGCAAATTCGGCGCCTTCTTCTGCTACGCTGTCACCTGCGCCTGTCGTTTCTAGAGCAGTTTCTTCCTCGTCCGTTCGAGCTTCTTCGGCCGGCTCTGGTGCACGTACCGCTGGTGCGATGAAGCTCGGAGGTGGAAGTAAATCCAAGCTAGGAGGGGTAAAGAAGGGCGGACCTGCTATCAACTTTGAAGAAGCTGAACGAAAAGCGAGGGAAGAAGAAGAGCGCATAAAACGCTTGGGATATGACCGCGAACAAGAAGCAAAGCAAGCTGCTGAGGCGGCTGCTGCCGCGGCGGCTTCCGCTAGAGCCAGTCCTGCTCCTTCCTCGAGCCGTGGAGAGATGGTGGGCAATAAGAAATCCGGCGCCGAAGTCGATAGACTCGGTATGGGTTTCCAGCGATTGGGCTTCGGTCAGGTTGCTGGGTTGAGTGGAGAAGAGGCTGCAAAGGCTGCGGCCGCAGCAAAACGAGCCGCTCAAAGATCTAACAATCCCGAACCAGGTAGGCTCAGCTTTCATCCTATTTTATAGCATTTACTGACGCGTAGCGCCACTTGCGCAGAAGAGTCCACTTACGCACGAGAAAAGTTCTCAGGCTCGAAGGGCATCTCAAGTGACATGTACTTCGGTCGTGGATTGCATGACGAGTCCAATAAAGCCGAAGCCCAGCAACGTCTGCAGCAATTTGCAGGTGCAAGTGCTATATCGTCAAATGCATACTTTGGTCGTCAAGAAGACGATTATAACCAGAACCGAGCTGCAGAACTGGAAGAAGGTCTCCTTGGTGTTGAAAACTTTTCGGATCTTGAGCGATCCGCTAAAGACATTGCCAGAAGAGTTATGAATGAAGCTGGCTTTGACGACTTTTCGGAAGTGCAATCAGCGGTTCGACAAGGTGCCCTCAAGGTATGTGGCTCTGTCCAGTGCATCCTAAAGCTTCGCTTATAATGCGCTGACCCATATTTTATGTTGTAGCTTGGAAGCTATCTCAGTGATCTCTCGCGTCAGTACGGCTGATCAGGGCGGTATCTATATTCTGACTTCCCTTAGACATTTCGCATTAAGCTGTACTTGTATGCCAATTCGTAGATGTTTTTTTGGAGTACTGCTATACTTCATCAAAGTTAACTGCATGGCTGTGTTTTACGGCTGATACTGAAGGACTTTGACTTGACAAGGACTTCGTGCATCTAACCTCGTAACGCATCACTTAGTAGCGTCACATCACCAGCTAAAGGGTAATTACCAGCTTCTGTCCGGATACGCTACCCTTTCTGAGGAAATCTACAGCCTCTTGGACCACCTGGGGACCCTGGCCGACCACTTTGGCAGGTGGTGATACCTTCAACGTGCCAGCAGCCATGGCCTCCGGTAGCCACTTCCTGAAGACAGCTTCTCCAATGTCTAGCAGAGCTGGAAGTCCTGGGCCAACTTCTTCGAAGCACTGTGTCGCAATATCTGGCGACAGATGCAAGTCAGCCTTAGCTGCCGCCATGCAAGGGAAATATGAAATCAACAACGCACTTGGGAGCACCTTGACGCCATCGGGAATGCCTTCTTGAGGTACTCGAGGATTGGTAGTAGCAACGATTGAACCTTTCAAGCCTAACTTCTCTGCTACAAAAGCGGCCGGAGGCAAGCCATTTCCATCCGCAGCACTGAAAGCACCCACGTAATCTCTTTCCCGACCTCTGATGGCATTGGCAATGTCTTCTATGACGTTCTTATCAGTATAATCGAAGAGCTTAGACGCGCCAAAGCTTTTGACGAGATTAAAATTCCTTTTGCTGGCGGTCGCGAAAACTTCGTAGCCTGCATGCACTGCTAGCTGAATAGCACTTGCACCGACGCTTGAGCTGCCTCCCCAAACTAGCAAGACTTTACCATTTGAAGCAGGTATTTGAACTTGTGGGAGTTCCAAAGCAAGCCGATCTTTGGCAAACAAGCTGGGTGCTGCTGTAGATATAGCCAGCGGGAACACTGATGCGTCTGAAAATGACCAGCTGTCTGGAATCTTGAAGGCCCGGTCGGTTTGAACGACAGCGTATTCCTGAAAAGTACCGTACTGATTACCGTTTCCGGAGTTGAAGACGCTTGCAGGGACACCAGCGACGCGATCTCCAACCTGAAATCCAGTCACTTTGGCGCCTATTTTGACAACTTCTCCAGCAAGGTCTTCGCCCAGGATGATAGGCCAAGTCTTGACATAGAAGCCAGTATCCTGCAGGCCAAGCCATATCTTAGCTTTGTCCGTATTTCAAGTTTAAACAGAACTCTGCCGTGACCTACGAGGATCTTGTGGTCTGCTGGGTTGACTGCAGCGGCGCGGACTTTGACCTTGATTTCATTGTCTCGCACTGGCCAGTCTGGAGCATCGCGGATGGTGAATGGCCCTCCCTGAACATCGGAGAATGCAGCTCGGCCAGACATGTCTTGTAAATTGATTGATGGTATTTATAGACAACTGGTCGGAAGCGACAGGGAGCGATAGGGTGTACTCGAAATGATATAGCAATATCTTTCAACAAACCAGAGGCAAGGAACGAAAGGCGAGACGATGGAGCCTTGGTTCTGGAGGGCGTCGGCGTTACAGGATCACTGGGTAGAAACTCCTCGCCACGTTCGGTGCGGCGTTAATGGCAGGCACCCCTGGCGAGAAGACGATAAGCTATAAAATAACATAAGTGAGTCTCTGCCAAATTGGTATACTCTGAGGCGAGAAAGGCATCTACTGAACAGCCGTCCAAGTTTCGGGTTAAGGTACTTTTGTAATACAGTACCTGGCCCTCTTGAAGGGCGACACGGAACGGATGGCACGTGCCTTTGTCCGTGTGTGTGGCGCGACGACGACCCATTGTAAGCTAAGCACACTATAAGCCCGGTCCCACAGTTGCAAGTCTAACCTCGATTTTGAATCTGCAGTGTCCCTCAGTCAAATCCACTATCAGGTTTTGGGAGGGAAAGGCGCACACCCCATGAGCACAGCCTAAACCGGTGAACGGATAGACATCCAGATGTGTCAAATTTATCTCCTTACCTCACATGCTCAGAAAGAGATACACGATTTCTGTGCAGCACCTCTAGCACCACTTGCACTGCAGAGATACCGAGTATGCAAATCATCGTGAAGAATGCGCGCTGCTTTGTGTTCGAATAGACCCGCTTAATTGTCAGAGCAAATCTTGCCTCAGTCTATTTATCTACAATTTCCCAGCCTCTGATTCTGACAAAGCTTGTTGAACAGCCTTGATGACCTGGTCGTGCAGGTGCGCAGGTGACGCGATCACACCCTTATTAGCAGCGAGTGTCCGGCCTTTCGAGAAATCCAGTGGCTTTCCATGCATGTCTGTCACTCTTCCACCAGCTTCAGCAACTAACAGGGCGCCTGAAGCATGATCCTGTACATGATGACATAGGCATTTAGCAAGTCTTCCCGAGCTGTAGTTAGCAGCAAGGGCTTACCCAAATCTTTTCTTCATACGTAGCGGATGTAGGTAGCCGGAGATAGACATTGCCATCGCCTCTTGAAATACTGCAGTATTTCGCTTGACTGTCCATCTGTACTGGTGGCTTTGTGATTCCCATAAGCTCAGCAATGCGAGCATTGAGTGGCTTGGAAGAGTGTCCGGCTTCGACAGACTCGCAGAAGCTTGCTTCACTCAAGGATGAGATCTCGGCCATGTGGATAGGCTGTAAATCAGCTGATGCATACGAACGCTGTGTGTAGCATAGTATGCTTCTCAGTTTGCTGTCGTCCGTGGGGATTTGTAACAAGCTAACCTGAAACGCGCCAGCTCCTTTCGTGGTGACAAACAAGACTCCCTTCTCACTCGACGAGTTTTTGTAGTCCAAGGGAAGATTTGGCGTGCCCATGACACCAAGTACTGGCTCGCCGTCTTCGAGTAAAGCCAGGCATACAGCATATTGGCCGCCTCGCAAGAAGCCCTTCGTGCCGTCTATAGGGTCCAGAGCCCACACGCCTATTACCGCAAGTTATGTCAGACATCTTGTGTCATAACAACCTCGTTTGGTACGTACGGCCCTTATTACTATATTTTGCATTGCCTCGGTCGATGGCGTTCAGCCAGTCGTCAGGAGATAGAGCGCTTTTTCCAACAACGTCCCAAACCGCCTGATCTTGGGGAGTTCCGGAATCTTCTGATAGTGCTTTGTTCGCTAATTCA
The DNA here is from genome assembly GCA_022813105.1 of Cystobasidium onofrii. Lineage (NCBI taxonomy): Eukaryota > Fungi > Basidiomycota > Cystobasidiomycetes > Cystobasidiales > Cystobasidiaceae > Cystobasidium > Cystobasidium onofrii. The sequence continues at coordinate 246,734 of JAKLNA010000018.1, forward strand.
ACAATCTTCTCGCGAACACTAGCTTGGTCTTCAGTTCTCAAATCAGTTGCATCTTCTTCTCCGATCAAGGGATAGTCTGGGAAAGTCTTCGAGAGCAGCATAGAGACAAGCGCTTGAGCAGCATAGTCGGCGACTGGGTGTAGCACATATACAGAATCAGTCTTTGCTTCAATGGGTTCGCAGAGATCATGGTACCTCACCAGTCACTGGCGACTTGTCCTTCTTTGTGACAGTTTCGTCATTGACGAGTTTTTGAAAAGTAGCTTGAGCGACATCGCACGCTTTGAGAACAGCGGCAATAGCTACTTGCTGTTCTTTCTCGTAGGCCATCTTGGTAAATGCTCTTCCTGAAAGCAGGTTTTGGCTTGAGGTAAAGCTTGAATGTCGAAAGCTTAAGATGCTTGACGGCAAGGATGCGCGAAGAGGTACAGAACAGCGCGCAAGCAGGATTGATGCAAGCAGCGTGGCTATAACTGAGACCAGTAAGACTCTGGACTTTATGAGAGGATGCACGGTTTGAGGCTTTCCTGCAGTGGACATGAAGGGAAGCTTGTCTTGTTCACTACGTCTTAATGCACGTGCCATATGCACAAGACAAACGAGCAGTCCGCGGGATGCTATCAGCATGCAGGACACAGTGTAGCAAGCATGCGGATGCTTGTTCATGAGAACATCTGCAGCTGTGGGCGTAATGGTTCGAGCGACGCACACGCAAAGATCGCACAACCCATGTTCGAGGGAGGTAAATGTATCCATATTACTACAACAACAGGACTCGATAGACTAAGACTGTATCTAGAAATGCACTGCACTGCTTCCAAGTTCTATGTTCCAAGCTAGACCTGGGTCTAACCCACATAACGGAACGTCTCGCCTTCGATGGCATACGTGATTTGGCCTTGAGATCCTGGCTGTGGTACCAGGATAAATATATGGCTAAAGAAGCGCGGAAGGGTATCTGGATCTTCGTTTGAACTTTTGTGATCTCGTCGCTGGCGTGGCTGACCTGAAGTTCCTCGAGATGATGTCGCTTGAGCTGGAAGACCCTCTGCTGCATCATAAAGCAATAACGTTCCGGATACCGTGACAACTATACTTGTTGTGTTGGGTTGCAGTGCACCTATATGAATAGAGGAGGAATCGCATAATGGGGATACGCCCGTTTCAGAATCGATATGATCTTCTACGTTGATCTGAGGTCGGCGAGGTCGCCCAGCATGGATGGATGCAGTGGGGGAGTGTGAGAGGGGGGAGAAGAGAGTCTAACCTGGAAGGGGATGGCAATCAAATGCCTGTACCTGTCATATATGCAACCAGTCAGCTTGATTCCTATGCCTGGAGCCTGATCAGCTGCTTCGGCTAGCTGCTCTGCAACGGACGTCGTGCTTGCTGGCTGGCATTTTGTCTATAAAGTGTGCCATCTCGTCGCCGCCTGATATGGGATTTCCATTCCAGACTATGCGAGATGTAGGCATATACAGCGTCTTGAGCGTGGCCCTGTCATTGTCCCACGCGCTGTAGTATGCTGACACAAAGCTTTCCGCTGTGGAATTGACGTGCGGTCTGCAGGAAGACGAGACACAAGTAGACAGTGTTTAGTACAAGCTCTGATGCTCTACAATCTTTTGCATTCTGATAATGATACTCACAAGCTGGCGCTATACGCAGTTATCATGGTAGTGGTCGATGTAAGGCGCTTATGGTCAGGAAGAGGCCCTCGTTGGCCATTTCGACTTTCGAGGTGTGTCTTTGACAGTGTGGCAAAGAAGTATGGTTGAAAGCTCTTCCTGAAGGAGAATAGCCAATACTCCGTTCTATATGTGCAGCCGGCATAAATCTACAGGGCCGAGCTTACAGCTGTCGATGTCTGCGTACCATAAACTGCTACTGTACTTGGCATGTTACTCCGTCTACACTTACAAAACACAACAAATTCTGGGATTGTCTAAGTTCTATGATTGCGATTCTACGAATGCTTGAGGCCGCCTGGTCAAGTCGCTCCAGGTCAACTCCCGAATGAGGGTACTTTGGCCTATATCTCCTCCGAGGCAGTATGAATATGCAGTTTCTACTGCCGTTACGGTTGAGTCTCTTGTAACTTCCAAGGTAGTCGCCCCTACGTGGGGTAACACCACAATATTGTCCAGTGTGAACAAGGTTTTGCCATAGGTAGCAGCTGTGACTGGTTCCGTTGCAAAGACGTCAAGACCAGCGCCAAATATTTGCCGGTTCTTGCACGCATTGTACAGAGCATCCTCGTCTACTAACTCGCCTCGACCAAGGTTGAGAAAGATAGCTGATTTCTTCATGAGTGCGAATTGTTTCTCACCCATCATCTTGAAGGTTTGTGGCACCGCAGGGCAATGCAAGGATACCACATCACTTTCCTTGAGCAGCTCTTCCAGTGAGTTTACACGAGTATGCGGTATAAGAGGGTCTTCTGGCGTTTCGGACTCGGTCGTCCACCGAGTCCTGGGCGATGTCGGCGAATAGACAAGTATCCGGCATTTGCAAGCGTGATAGAACTTCAAAGCGACTTCGCGAGCACAGTCTCCCATTCCAACTAATCCGACGACCTTCCTGTGCAAGGACAAGCCAATATTGTGCGCAGATCTGTCCAGCAAAACATGTGAGCGTGACATACGTGCAGTTTGGAAAACAAGACCTACGGTACAGTCTCTCCTGCTCTTAGCCGACGGTCAAACTCAACTATACGGCGCGAGACAGAAATAGCAAGACCCAGGGTAAGCTCTGCCACAGCCTCCGCATTGAAGCCTGTGAGGTTGTTTCAGTGAGTGTACATGCAGTCGTTACTAGTCAGCGTTACCTGGCAGATTTGTCACAGCGATACCCAACTCCTTGCATCGAGGTACATTGACTAGCCGGCCCGCTTTTCAGCGATCTTGCACAGACAGAAATGTGTGAAAGTGACAGACTCACTCATGTCATATCTGCGGAACGCATGGGCGGTGTATGCAGATCTGTATCAGTCTTGTAAGACCTCTATAAATCTCAGCGTGCATACCCGGTGCCTTGGAAAGAATACCTTATCAGTGTTGACTGAAAGTTGGCAAGCGACAAAGAACTTACCGTTTCTGGCGATGATCTTCAGTTTTTTCGCCAAACCGTAATCCTCTGCGCATAATGGAATTGAGTTGACCGCGGCTCTATGCTATAATATATCAGTCGCACCTGTGACTTTTCCTTGTCGCCACACGATAGCGTCGGCATCTATTCACGATACAGCTTAGCATTTCCTTGGCGGTTAAGCGATGGTTGACTGAAGCTGACACTCCCACCAAGTCTGACTCCTTGGGTCTTTAGGGTTGATGACATCCACGCCCAGCTCTTCAGCCCGGGTGTATGCCTGCGGATGAAGCGGGCTTGGAATGTAGAAGCATAGGCCGTGATTGCCGGTCCCAGCCAGACCTTCAACAGAGTTAACCATGCTGGAGTGACTGCAGAAGGTACGACTTGATATCAAAGCCAAGATGGTGCGAAGCGTAATGCCGCCAGAGCGGTCCAGCTGCTCACTCACTATTAATGATCGGATTTTGGTACGGCTTCGACCTTTCAAGCCAGGGAAAATCAGGAATATGAGTAGCTCTTGGAAGGACTTCACACTTTGAACCTTGAGGAAAGCCAGAACAATCCGTAACAAGCAGAAAGCTCGAACGTCTGGCAGGTTATCGCTATCATGCGAGGCGGTTCGCCACCAGGTGGTGCTGCTTGAATGCCGATTAGCAAATCCGCCGACAACCGTAGACCTTCAACTGACTCTTTCGTTACAGGCGACATGCTCTTACTTGCTGAGTAGGCCTGAGAAACCGTGTGCCATGTCCAAGACATTCTCCTTTCAGGAAGGTGGGTCTCTCTACAGCGCTGCTTAGCCCTGGACGAACTGCGCGCCAGTGCCCAATCCTGACTTTCATATTGACAACCCTTCAGTGCAAGAGCATCGAGCTGCGGGTAACTGCTGGGTCATTCTTTACGGCCACGTTTACGATGTGACCAACTTTCTTCCCGAACATCCTGGTGGAAGCAAGATCATCTTGCAACTTGCAGGACAAGATGCAACAGAAGCATATGACCCTGTTCATCCACCCGGGACACTGGAAAGCTCACTATCGCCCGAATGCAAGTTGGGCACTGTCGATCCCGCAACGTTACCCAAACCTGCTGCCCACAAAGACGAGGAAGGCGAAAAGAACAGTCATGTAGACATCATGCACGTGCAAGAATGTCTGAATCTCGATGAAATAGAGCAAGTCGCCAACAAGAAGCTCAGTTCGAGAGCCTGGGCATATTACTTCTCGGCGTCTGATGATCTATGGTCCAAGTCATATAACAATATGGCATACAAGTCTATACTTCTCAGACCCCGCATCTTTGTCGATGTTTCCAAGTGCGATATTGGTACTTCCATCCTAGGCTATAAAGTCAAAGCACCCTTCTTCGTTTCGCCAGCCGCACAGGCTCGGCTTGCCCATCCAGAAGGAGAGCGGGGTATAGCAAAGGCTTGCGCTAAACATGGACTATGTCACATCATCAGTCACAATGCTTCAATGAGTCCGGAGCAGATTTGTGAAGGAGCCAGTCCTGACCAAGTCTTCGGTTGGCAACTTTACGTGCAAAATGACAGGAAGAAGAGTGAAGTCATGCTTCAGCGAGTTGCCAAGATTCCTTGCATCAAGTTCATCGTGTTAACACTCGATGCTCCCATTCCTGGCAAGCGCGAGCTTGACGAGCGACAGGGTAGTGTTGGAGCGCGCCTTCCGGCGTCAAGCAGTGTCGTTGCCAAGCAAGAGCGACCTAAAGTGCCCAAGAACGAAAGTACGCCTCATCAAGATGAGAAGAGTGGTGTGAAGCCTCCTGAAGCAGGCGGGGGTGGTGTCGGACGGTCCATGTTTGCAGGCACCGCAGCTGATCTGCATTGGACTGCTACTATGCCCTGGCTTGAAAAGCATACCGAGCTCCCAATAGTATTGAAAGGTCTCCAGACCCACGATGATGTTTTTAGAGCATCCCTATATCCCCGGATCAAGGGAGTCATCCTGTCGAATCATGGAGGTAGAGCAGCCGACACTGCTCCACCATCAATCCACACCTTGCTCGAGGTCAACAAATATTGTCCTGAAGTCCACAGGAAGCTTGAGATCTATGTCGATGGAGGCATCAAGAGAGGTACAGATGCTGTGAAAGCGCTCGCGCTTGGTGCACGAGCTGTAGGAATTGGCAGGAGTCCGTTATATGGCCTTGGTGCTGGCGGCATTGAGGGCGTTGAGCGCGTATTCGAGATCTTGAAGGCAGAGATTGACACAGCTGTGCGGCTGTGCGGAGCAACAGCCGTGTCACAGCTTGGGAAGCACCATGTAAGTTTCCGTTTTCTGACATGGCCACTATTGCTGACACGGCCATGCAGGTCAACACCCGTGCTGCTGAAAGAGACATCTACGATGGACCGCTCGGTTTCAGCAAGCTAGGCCTCTGGCTGAGATCAAAGTTGTAGATTGAGGTATGTTGGGAGTATTGTGTTGTACGGATATAGTAGCGCATGCAGCCATCGGAAGGCCGACGTCGCTCACACTACAAAGCAATCGGATTCATGGCTGTGCCTTTGCCCCGATTCGACTGATATCATTAATCTCAATGGGGACATACTCTTCTGGTAGGAGCTCACAGTGGCCCTGACTTATCTGACCTAGCTTCCTGTCGTGGCTTGACTGTCATTTGCAACTGCAAGATGTCGCGGGTCACGGCGTTGCTTGGAGGCAAGCGCAACAAAGGCGACGTTGGCAGCAACAAGGGCAAGGAGGAAAGCGGCACTACTTCTGTATCATCCACGCCAGAGAAGGATAGAGGAAACTCTAGCGAGACGCGCAGAGACAGAAAGCTGTCCTTTGCTGAATCCATCGGAGTCACGAGCAGCGCCGAGAGAACAAGCGTGATCAGGCGCCAGCCGAGTAGCAGTAGCATCATACTGCACTCTACAACACCAGACGGAACTCCGATAGTCTATGGAACTACTACTGAAGAGAACTTCTCACGATCTGGCAGACTCACAACCGAAGACGGGTCGAGCAATGGCAAGATTCGACGAGGGACCTTTTCGCGTGGCGGTCCCGCACTAGACTTGCCTAGAATCACAATGCCAGAAAATGGTATCGACCATTCGTCGACAGAGGGTTCATCGGGAACTTATGCTACAAGGTCGGCGTCCGCCTTCCAACCGGTTGGTGAAGGGTCTTTATCTCTGGATACACTGCTGGGTCCAAGCCAGCAAGATGCGGTTACTCCGAAAGCAGGTTATTTGCGATTCTCAGAACAGGAGGATCTGGCGTCGCAGCAACCTACACTGTGTGTGACGGACGCAAGCCCTCTTCCAAGTCCCATACCAGGTTTCGAGGACCCTCGATATAGACGGCCCTCATCAACTGCGTTGGCTCTTCAGCAGTATCCGCCCGTGTTTGAACATTCGGATATGGGAAGTAGCTCATCTAGCTCTACGGCATCACGATCAGAACGCTTGCATGAGACAGACTTGAATGGGAGGTCCGGACAACGTGAACCTCCGATACAACCTCATTTGATGGAAGATCACCGCGGACGGTCGATGACAACAGTATCACCAGGTACTTCGTTAGCGCCGCCTGGCAGCAACGAAAGTCATAGTGCTGCTAGGGCCCGAGCAAGCACATCGGCTTCTTCCTTGCCCTCAGGTCGACGCTCTGTCTCTCCCTCTCCGTCAAGGTCGGCGACTGCTCCTGTCAGGGCAAGCAAGAACGCCAAGAAAGGCAACAATGGCATTGCGGGTGCTCTTGCACTGTCAGGTGTCGCTTTCGCTTCCCCAGCTCCGGGAGTCGCGCAACCATTCCAGATGGCAGGACAGGCCCAAACCCCGCTATCGCTCCGCAGGCCTAGCTCCAATCAGAAGAGAAGTAGTAGCGGTGTTGTTCCTACATCCGTGAACGGTTCTGCCCTCGATAGTAATGGCTATTCCAGCCACGGTGGCCGGGATTTTCCAGAGCGAAAAAGTACCGAAGAGGGTGATGGGTTTGAATCCCCTACACCTCTCAGCAATTATACTCCCAATGACTCTCCAAGATACGAGGATGATCCGGCATTCCACGCGATGGTTTCTATGGATGCTCTGGGTGACTTTGACGATGTGATCGCCCAGATAGGCACGGGGTACGCTTTAGCGAGCAGTAAGCGAAACGCAGAGTTTCATGCCTTATTCAAGAACGTACCAGAGGATGACTATTTGATAGAAGGTGAGTTGCAGTTTACACTCACATTCCTGTATCTGTGCATGTCAACTGACTGAGCCGACAAATTCTAGATTACGGATGTGCACTTCAGCGAGAAATTCTAATACAAGGCAGACTTTACATATCTGAACATCGCCTTTGCTTCTACGCAAATATATTTGGATGGGTCACAACGCTTACGCTGGACTTTCACGAAATTATAGCGATAGAGAAGCGCAATACAGCGCTGGTAATTCCTAATGCCATCCTTATAGCAACGATGCATAACCGCAATACCTTTGCCTCGTTCATTTCGCGGGACATGACATACGATCTCATAGTCTCTTTATGGAGGAACTCCCATCCAGTTGTGCCGACATCAGCAGCGTTACCCGATTCGGCCGGAATAGTAGAAGATGACGATGACGATTACGCACAATCACATAACGAGGAACATACGGGAAATGAAGGCGAAACAGGTCGCAAGAAGCGGAAGATGAGAAAGGGAAGGTTCAGAAAGATGAAGGGAGGCAGCAGTAAGCATGAAAGTCTCACGGTGGAGGGCGAAAATGACGGTGAAGAGGCGACTCCATCGGAAGCGCCGGCGAGTTCGAAAGGAAGACCCAGCCTTGGGGGAGCCTCTTTGGTCAAGTCACCTACGACCATTCAGCACGCTCCGACAACATGCAGCTGTACTACGAGCGGTACAGGACATTTCGCCAATGTCGTTATGGATGCAACCTTTCCAGGCTCCCCTGAAAAGTTGTATAATCTCATGTTTACGTCTGGTTTCATGAAAGACTTCCTGACAAAGGACATGCAGCTGACAGGTAAGCGACTCAAGTTAGGATCATCCTCGAGATTAATCCGTAGTGCTGACACACACTCTCCTTCCATCCCCCTAGACTTGCAAATTGGGGATTGGGCACCAGAGAAGAATGGCTCTCATCTCCTATCGAGAACGTATAGCTATATCAAAGCCATCAACGCCCCAGTTGGACCCAAATCGACAAAATGCATACTGACAGACGAGAACCTGCATGTTGATTTCGACAACTTCGTTGTGAACCTCACTACAACAAGAACACCCGAAGTGCCATCGGGCGGCAGCTTCTCCGTGAAAACGAAGACGTGCTTTACTTGGGCGAGAAACAATACTACTAGAGTACTCGTAACGACCGCGGTTGAGTGGACTGGCCGAAGCTTTATCAAGAGTACGTTTGTAGATCTGCCGTCCAGGAGTATTGCATTACGCCCATGCAAAACTGACGAACATGTGTGCGATCGTAGGCATTGTCGACAGATCGTCTTTGGATGGTCAGAAAACTCTCTATGTCGCTCTCGATAGTAGCATCAGAAGATACATCAGCGCACACAAGTCCGAGTTCTATGCGAGTGGAGAAGGAGACGATCATGAAGAAGCGCAACAAAGTGTAGCGGACTCATCTCACTCCCGAAATGCCTCGAATGCCTCTGCGGATGCAAAGGGAGATGTAAATACGAGTCCAGCTACACTAAAACCAAAAGAACCTTTATCATTCATAGCGGACACAGTACCGTACTCTAAGCCATTATGCGACTTCGTCAACACGCTATGGGATACTATTGCAGATATGATAGGTCAAATGAGCCCTACCACTCTTATCTGTTCGTTCATTATATTCGCGCTGTTTGTTTCCAATATTTTCACTCTTTTGAGTTTAAGGAAATCCTCTTCAGGATATACACCTCAGCGTAGACCAATGACTGGTGCCCTCGAAGAAGGCAGGAGCACCTTTGGCGGAAAGGATGGAGATGGACAGGATGTCGTCGTTGCAGCTGTTCGTGGAGCATTGCACGATTATTTCCAAAACGCCGATAAGTATGCGGTTCATCAAAAGAAGACCGAACCAGCTTCACTCGAAAGGAGGAATATCCCTGATAGTGAGGAAGCAAGAGATATCTGGTCGATGATTGAATCATTAGAGAAGAGGGTTGAGGCTCTGAAAGATTCACTGCAGGATATCGAGTGAACACTTATTGAATATTGGCAATAGCCTCGTGACGTAAGTTGCTTGGTAGCGAGTTCATTACGGGCCAGACTTCTTGGGCGCGAACGCAAGCACACAAGGTGCATAATCTCGAAACTGCTTGATATAGTAATGATATTACGGAAACCTACGACGCAGTCTGTTGTTGTAACATGGCGGCTAAGGCCCTGCCTGACTTGAAATTTACATGTCCCAAATGCCGGACCGATAGACGCCCCACGTAACCTTCAGAAAGCAATACATCCGATATTGTACAGCAAGAGTGCCTCTACTGGCGACTGTGCCTTGCAGGCCTTTTGCTAGAGCTCGGTCATACAACATAACAATCACTTTTTAGCCCGATCATCTTTGCAGCACTTGCAGGATGAGGCAGGAAGAGAGCCAGGGGGAAAGGACGACGGTGATAAAGTAATTAGAGTGTTGATCTAGATGTTTGGTCCGCTTTACATCTCCCGCTCTGGTAGTTGAGGTAGCAATACGCCGTAGCGCTTCTTGATTGTCACTCTGTGTCTTGAGAATTTATCATCCGGCGAGAAGCGAGCTGCGAGTTGGACGTGAGAGTCAGCAGTAGTCTACTGAGACAGATCGTGCCTCAATCTAGTGTCTTGAAGACAGCACACTCGAGAGCCGTCTTCATACACAGGACGCACCTGGATGGGCAGACTTTGAAATCTTGCCTTCAGCTGTGATTTTCTGTCAAATGCGGCAGCAGAGTCAGTCAACCTTGTCAGAGCTTGCAGCAGCGAGGAGCATTGGCTAACCTTTAACGTGTAAACACGGTTGCCCTTGTCATCTACCGTGTACATGAGATGCATGATTGCGAGATTGTCGGCTGCGTTGGTTGCGACAGAGGCAGAGAAGCAAAGGCAAACCTGGTGCAGGCGTTTTGAAGGTGAAGACCCATCGACCCACCCTTCAGTCAGACAATTCCGAATGAACTGTATGTGGAGGTCACTCAAGCAATATCAAAATTAGACCAACGACTGTACCGTACTTAGAGCATCACCCATTCCATGTACGCTCTTCTACCTGCAGCCGCATCTCTCGGCCAGTAGTACTGGTAGTAGTTTCGAGCCAGCTGGCAGCGCATGAGAAGCGGCTGCAGCTCGAAGCGGTACTCTTACCAGTGACGAGAGAGTTAAGGTTCAACAGTAGCAAGGCCCGATTCGACCACAATTTGCATTTTGACAGAGCATACTTCAAGCATTATTCTGACTGTTCGGCTGAGTCCGGTGCTCCAGCTGAGCGTTCTGACGTTTGGTGAAAAAGCTTTTTCTCATCAAACGGCAAGCTTGAAATAAGTAGTTGGATTATCTTCAGGAATATAAAGATGTCTATTCCAGGTACTGCCACGCTTAGCAAGAGGAGCATAGGGTTTTATACAGCTCGCATACAATAACCCAATCTATATCTCGTACAAAAGGCTGTCGGGTTTAGTGTTAGCACCGCTGACTCTGGTGGTCTGCCATCTGGCCGCGTAAAGTGGTGGGTGCTGTTTCTCGCAGGGAGTAAGGCTTCCGGAAATTGCGAGACAAGAGAAAGTAAAAGCGAGCAGATCTGGCATTCCCAGTGACTGCCTTTGGAAACTTTCTGTGATTAGTATGGCGCGACTACCTACAGTTCCTCTTCAGGGTACATAGAGGACTATTCTTCCTATGATATGAGCTGATCTTTGTCAAATCTAGTGCGGCTGTAGCGCAGACGCCGGGATGTACCGACCGGCGACCGTTGAAGATAGCCTGGGGGAAACCACTGTTTGAAGGACATAACAGACGGTTGGAAGTTCTAAAAGTAACATCAGTTGTGACGCCTACCGGTATACAACGGGAGCTTGATACACCTTCTCAACCAGGATTGGCTCAGGGAATGCTGGTAGTCAGTCTATCATCCCGTCACGTGTCGCAACCGTTACGAAGCAGAAACTCAGATTTGTATGACAGGCAACAGTAATAGAGTTCATTAACTGAGAAGGGTATCCATATGAGAGTTCATGAAGTCAGAAGTCTTTTATGGTTGACCTGCGAACTTCTTAACGGTAAGATTGGCTGTCATTAGCCAAGGTCGTACCGGGAATCACACTTTCGTGGTGTAAGCTAACGATTAGTGAGCTTGTCTAATTGAGTTTAGTTCCTCTGCAGTTTGAGCTACGTGCTCGACTCCGTGTCGTGCAAGACAACTTCCTTTTGTTGCAGGCTTAACATTGCTGTCTGTTCATTTACAGTTCTGAAGCGACTCGGTTGAAAGAGCTATCAAGGCTGGCTCTGGAGGACGTTGTCCGTGTCCGAGCTTCTGAAGCTTTTCCCGAAAGAGCAGCGAGAAGGTTTCTGCCGCTGTCATGCGATTCTTATGGGAACGGACTCTTGAGAGATCGAAAGTTTTCTTGATTGCTTATGCTAAGTTAGCTGGGAGCAATTAAACTCTAGAATCAAGATCATCCCAAAAAGAAAAGAAGGTGACTGTCACGAGCAACGCGACTTGCGCCTTGCGTGGCCTGCCGAAGTCTATTATCCGGGAATTGCACAAACTTACGCTCCGGGTGGTACGCTTTTAAACTGACTAGCACCATACCTAATCAGAACCAGTGCGTTAGTCCCCCCGAGGTGCGAAGTGCTCTGGTCAGGGTTGACTTACGGCTCATCAATTGTTGCCTACACGCGCTTCCAGCTCTATCAAGCACAGCTGCTGCTTTTCGCCGGGGATACGGCAACAATTAGCACACACCGAAGCCTCGCATACTGGTACCGTACTTTCACTTTTGATGAAAGACTTGCTTCGAGGACAGCAACAGCACGCTTGCAAGCAATACAGATCTTGGATAGGCCTGTAGAGCGTACGTTTCGCCCCGTACCAGAGACGCATTATTTGATGGGGAGGGAGAGGCAAAACCCGCTATAATACGATACTTCTGGAAAAGCACGCATCAAGGGCTACCTGCCCTGGAGAATAACCTAAGGTCAGACAGGTCTTCGCTAAGTCTGTGAAGCTACCAGAAGCTTGCCATCCAACGCAAGAAGCCTGAAGACTAGTGTTCGCCTCACTGCTTCGTCCGCACATCAGAACTATACGCCGTCATCACATTCTTCAAGCGTCGGACCACCTTCTGGTAGCACTGGCATATCACCGAAGAGGCCTTATCGAGTTGAGAGCGACAGGACCATCGAACAGCAGACGATAGACTACAAGTAGACAACGGTAATCGGCTGCATAGTCCCGCAAGCCATAGCCGTCTACTCGATAGCGCACCCTTCTCATTTCTTCCATCCGATCATCCTCTACCAGTAGTCGCGCCGGTGCTGGGTGAGCGTAGGCAAAGACTGCAAGCTTGGGGCATAACGCAAGTTCCGAATCAGACAATCATTGCAATCATAAGCCTTAAAGGTAGCGACAGAGGTCAAGCGAAACCGCTGGTCTTGCAAGGCCAGTCCAGTGGCGTCTACCGACCAAGGGGGGAGGGGATCTTCAAAAGCTTAGTAGAACGGTAGTAGAAGCTTCCGAATATGGGAGACATAGCTACTGCATCACATGCCCACGACACGCCGCTATCCTCTATAGGTGACGATAGACGACCCTCGACATCTTCTTACGGCAGTAGCACTGGAGGCGTCGCACAGGATACTAGTGGACACCTTGACCAGAGGAAAAGAGGAAACGGCTCTATGTCATCAGCAGACAGTCGCAACTATGCAGGACACCCTCAGCAAGTGGTATCTGCTGCGACTGGTCGCCAAAGAACTGGTTCGACAGGCGGCAGACCCCGTACTTCTGGAAGTGAAGCCTCTTCAGTACGGAGTACGAAGAGTGGTACAGTCGTGAACGGCTCTGGTCGCATCTATACGAGTATCGCCCCTCTCGCTGGCGAGAGATCATCACCTGTGTAAGCTTGCCCTTACGTCTTATCGCCGTCCGTTAGATTCGTCCGGATCGAGCTATCCTGGACCCTCAGCCGGGATAGCGCCTATCTCTTCATGTAATGGAAGCAGGCCGTGTACATCGGCTTGACCATTCGCGTCTCATGACAGATGCTCTGCTAAATGTACTCAGCCAGTCGAGGGGTCTCTTCGAGAACAAGGGGACTTGTCCAGCTGTCATCTCCCTCTGCGGGACACAGACTAGGCTTTGAGATCCGGACGCCAGGCGAGGAAAGCCTTAATTCAGCTGACACTTGATTGACCCCTCTCAAAATTTCATTATGTCCTCGCCTCCTCCACGTATGCATCTGCAACAAATTTCTGGCAAACTCTACAACGATGCCATTTCCCCTCAACCAATATACGAATCTACCTAAATTGCGCCCTGACTACTACGCGGATCTGATTGAACGTCAAAATCCACGATCACGATTTCCCGACGGTTGTCATGCCAAACATCAAAGACCTAATCATGCTTCAAGAGTTCCTAAAATTGTGCCTATGGTAGCAAGGCCAGGGTCAGCCGAAGACTTATCGAGCTTGTAAGTTCTTCTACAACATCCATATAAGCATGCTCTACCTCCGCCTATGAATTTGAGGCACAGTGAGCGCCTCCATCTCGATACCCGGCACCGCTCTCAATTATCACTTCGCCTCTGGGCCATTCCTTTCTTCGATGGAACCCACCCGTCACTTCAACTTGCGGTATTGACAAGCCGCAGTTGAACTGTTCTGTAGCAGAGGGGTACACACCGGGCAACCCGCTGCTGTTACTACATTCTGCAAAGGGAATCCTGGACCAACGAGTGTCTGCCGGTAAAGGGCGGAATAGCCACAGAGGCCTCCTAAGCATACCACATCATCCTGATGCGCTACAAACTTGTCTGAGAATGGCGCGACTGACGCATGCATGGGTCATATTCGTGCTCCTTCCATGTTTATCATACGCAGTGAGTACGAATTGGTCGTACGGCAACAACCCAAGCAAGCGCGCCTTTGTAACGGTAATGATAAATGTGAGTTTGGGCATATGACCGCATATCACCTTGATGATAGGCTGGTCTCACGCTCCAATTACCGGTTTGTGTCTGCCATGCAGTACCGAAAGGACCTGTCGACCCGCCGCCTGTTGTCCGGCTGCAAATATCAAGGTCAACATCTTCGACGGCTGGACCACAACAAACCCACCTAAGATCACCTACAACGGCAAACAGTGATGAATCATCTTTGTCGTCTGGCTCCAATTTTGCGCCGGTCAACAAATCTAGTCACGGCCAATCGTCATCAAACCTCACTTCCGCCTCCTTAATTCAAAGCCCTTATCTCTTTTGCTTTGCTGCCCTGTGCAAAGCCGATGAGGACGAGGAACTGTACCTGCTGGCAGATGGTAAAACGAGATACGTAACTGGCAATGTGGTTAGTAGTCTCTATCACCTAAAAGACCCGAGAGATGGTTCCGCAGAGGGGTTCTTTGTCTTTCCTGGTGAGCTTTCGTTTCTTCGCTAGACCTCAGTTTGTGTTTACGTCAGAGCTTGGTCTGACTGTCCACTATTGCAGATATCGGTGTCAGAGTTGAAGGGACATTCCGTCTCAAACTGTCGTTGTACGAAATGGTCGAGTAAGTCCGCTTATGGGATCCTATCAAAATCACCGGCTTGTACAGGGTATCCTGACCTTCACATGCGTGCAGTGCAACTGTACATCACTGCAAGACAGTATATACCGAACCTTTCCAGGTGTACTCGCCAAAACGCTTTCCAGGTGTACAAGGTAAGCTTTTGCTGTGTAAAGTCGGCGCAAGCCTCAGTCAGAAGTAACCCTTCGTCTATCAGACTCCACGGAACTTTCGAAGAGCTTCGCAACACAAGGGCTGAAAATGCGGATCAAGGGAGGTCCAGCGTAAGTGCCTGGACTCCAGATGATTAGACGCTCCTGTGACTAACACTTACTTTACTCTGCTAGGAGGACGGGAGGCAAGCCTGTTGATGGCCCACCACGAACCGGGAATAGTGACTATTCCCGTCCGGATAGCTCAAATGACCCGACCACATCAGTTAAAAGGCCACGCACAGCGTCCGATAATATCTACAGTCACCCCGACGAGGTCAATAAACGACAAGCTCTGCAAACTTCCCCTGGAGCAGCATATCATCGCGATCTGTATGGCTCTTTCCGGTATCACTCATCAGCGGCGCTTAACGAACGCGAGATGTATAGTGTTCCCGAAAGGGAGGTTTACCAGCCTCGGCCTGTCTCTTCATCCTATTCATCCACGACGGAGTCTCACGGTTATCCCAGCTCAATCGATGCTCGTGCTCGCTTTCGTGATCAGCAGTATTACCCTCCTCGCACGGCTGGACCAGCTCCGGATAGGCCTGCTGATCCCACAGGAGTGTCATCATATACGCCGCAGGCAGCTCATACTGGTCCCCACCGTCCTACTACTGCGCCAGCAACGCCTTCACCTTATGCACCAAGCAGTCGGCTGACCCAAACGCCAAATAAACACCATTATCCTTACCCGCTTGCAGAGCATGTACCAGTGCATGGTGCCAGGCCCTCGTCTTCGTCTGGAGAAAGCATGCCTCCGCCACGAGGCTTCGGACTACCAGCAGCCTCTCGTTACCATCCCTCCGAAGCCTATGAACCGTATCAGCCTTACACACAATATCAGCACGAGGTACATTCACGTTACGCGCAACCACCTACCGATCCATACTTGTCGAAAATCCCGCCGTCAAGCTCTCGATCAAGACCAACGAGTTCATCAGGAGGTCAGCGCATAACCCTGCCGCCGCTTTCCGAAATGATCAGACGGCCGGATCTCGACCCACCAAGTATTCCAGCATCAACATCCTCGCTCAGGACCCTCCTTAACCCAGAAGCGAGGACACCGGCCAAAGCATGCCCGCTGCCGAGTCGCGAACATGATACGAGCAGTCAGGCACTCTCGTCGCACACTAGGGGACCTTCGCCGCTTGTCCATGAGGATCTCGACCATCTCTCTGAGGAGGACCGCCGTTATTTCGAAATACGCTCGAGACAGATGCTACATCGCCGTTCGTCCGCAACCGATGACATGTGACAGAAAAGGAGAACAAGACAAGGACACTGGGAATGCAGTTGCCGCGACATGCCTAATCTTGTAGTTATTGAATGAATACAATTAGAAGGGATTCTGCTACAGCCAGATATACTACATGGCTAGTGGGGCCGTCTCATGTTAATAATTTCGGCTAAAAATACATGCTCTTTGCGGTAAACACAAATATAAGGATTAGCAACAACATTAATTGACACAAGGAAGACTGCACTGTGCATCTTAACTTCTGACCGATGTTCGCTTGCGTCACTTGCTTAGACAGCCTTGCCATCGACGTCTAGGTTAACTAAGTCTCGGAAGCGCTTGATCGCATCTAAATGAGAAGCGCAGATTAGTATAGCAAAGCAGGTGATCAGAAGGAAGGGCTCGAGACTTACCGAGCCTATTCCGCCATGTTGACGTGTACTCAACTTTCTGACGGTTGGCTGACGACTTCCCTTCTACGCCCACAGATTGCAAAAACAATTGCGCAAACAAGTTTGCATGCAAGGCCAGTTCTCGCACAAAGGCTGGCAGAGAGTTTTTAGATACCATCTTGAAAATACCAAGTGGTCCCATTTCCGGCATGTCGGGTCTCTGCTGCATGCTAACTCTGAAAAATTGCGTATTGTTGGCAATCCCAGTTTCTCCCTTCCAAGCTTCCCCAGCTGGGGTATGAGGCTCAATGATGATGTTGACGAAGTTGAACTGACCAGGCAGGACGTCAAACGGCGTCCGGATTCCGGAGTCGTTGAAGATAATCTTGACGTAATCATTGCCAATGTGCCGTTTCTTGTAGTTGCATGTAGGGTCATGCTCCCGACGAGTAGGCATAAGCGTTGCAACATGAAAGATGATCTGCTGAATCTCGTCAGACCAGACGTACGTCCACTTTCCGTCAAAATCGCCTTCACGATCTAGTCCACCAGTGTTAATTTTGCAACCCTGAAGACGGACAAGGTTGCCCAGTCCAGCGAGGAACTCGCTATAGCTTTCCGACCCATGTACATTTTGTAGGATTTGCTGTTCCGTAGTCTGATCGGCGCCGACATATAGGACGCCTATTTTGTGCGAGTCGATATGAGGCATTGTATCGAGTACGCTAATCGAGCGCCTGGTTTGATCGGTTTCTTTTACCGGGATAGGGAGACCATGATCGTTGATATGGCTGTGCGGCGGTAAAAACAATGTAAAGAACGCAGCATCTGCGTGATACAGAGGTTCACCTTGGCATTGTGGTGCCTCGACTTGGGTATTGGCTTCTACCTGAAAGACCTTGCGGTGTTTGGAAAGAAGATCTAGGATCTCTACATCATGTAGTTCTTCAAATGATAATGGAACTTGACCTCGTACAACACCTGAAGGTCGTCGGATGGTGATTGTTGAGTCTTTGCCACCAGGCTGGCTCTCCACTGTCAGTATGGAGTGCGCCACCACCCATGTCTTGCTGATAGTATCCGGTGGGCTGCGCCCGAAGACCGGTGTGATACTCGAGCTAGCAGAGTATGCTAGCCTTGCGAGCATGTCCAACGACACTTCGGTTGCCGCATCGAGCGAATCGTGCGATTCAATCGCGCGCAAGAGACGTTGTACGACGAAGCTAGTGTACCTTGCTCTCTCGCCAGTGGGGATGATCGTGTACCATAAAGCAATGACATAGAATGAGAGGAGAAAAACGTACTGGCCGAAGGCATGTGTGAGGGCTTTGCTTAGCTCCTCTGGCACGATTGCGCTGGAGGGATCGTCAAGCAGAGTCTCGTAATGAGTGGAGAGATATTGAACGCCAACGGCAAACACCTTCTTGTAATCATCTTCGGTGAAATTGGCATAGAGTGATTTGATATGTCCGATCGAAGCAACCAACTCCAAGATGTGGACCGGCATGTTCACCGTAGACATAATTCGGACTAGAGCACTAAGGATCTCAGGTAGATACTTCGACATAGAAGCTTCAAATTCGTAACACGCCATAGTAAGCGCGTGTATACTCGGTTTCGCAATGTTCGGTGTCTTTGACAGGCCTCGCATAAAAGTAACAACCATCTCATTTTGCTTATCACGCTTGAAGAGATCGCGATAAGCTATAAGCGTGGCCAGCCATTGATATGCGACGGCATGCACATCACTTTCTTTGACTGTTGGTGGTAGAGATGCCTGCTTGCCTAAGTCGTCCTTGTTGAGATGTTCGCATAGGGATTGGCAAAGAATCTGCAGCTTTCGGGCAGCCCTAGGTCCGCATGCGAAATGCTTGTTTGCCAGCTGATTAGGCACAGCACATAGCACATAAGATACGAGGTCCCAGTCTGTTTCTTGGAATATAAGCGCTCGAATGACTTCAAGGTATTCCGAAACTGGCAGAACTATTAATTCGCTTTCCGGTGGGAGGTGGTTCAAATTGAATATTTCGCTGTCTTCTGTGGCTATGCTTTCGCTCCAATCACGCATGTTGATGTGATCAAAAGACACAATGCTTTTAGAACCGACAGGCGCAACACGCTGCTTTGGGAAGGTAAAGCTCAACGACTCTGGATAAGACCAGTAGAGCGCTGTGATCGGCGGACGATGTCGAGGTGGTGACGAAGCGGTCGCGCGGGTCCGACTTCGACTCCCAGTCATACTTCGACTAGCTACGCCATGGCTAGCAAGGCTCTCTGCGTCTACTAGTTGCCCTGCCAGATCGCGGCGTGCTTTGGGACGACCCCTTTCTCGACCGCGAGCAGCATCTGGATGCTCCGGTTCGGCAGTCCTTCCTAGACTACGAGCCAATTCCTCGAAGTCTAGCTGTTGCCGAGCAAAGACTCGGTGCCTTTGATCTGCTCGCAATCGTACAAGGCATTGTAGAATAGCGAAACGTGAGGCTTTCGATGCTGGATATCTTTGAATGCTCGTTCGAGCTATGGGCGATAGCATATCCAAAAAGTGATTGAAGATGTTTACGCCAAACCGAGAGGACTTTCTACCAGATGCGATGATACATTGGTGGAACATAGCGATGAGGAGCTGAGTAGCCGAAAGGCCAACGTCGGCCACTGCCATTGCATTGCGCGTTTGTGCTCTATCGGGCGATCTATCGGAAGCAACTGTACTGGGGAAAGACTCGCTTCTTATCGTTTCCGAGCGTGTCTCCGGCTGCGAATGTAACCAAGAGAGGTCTTGAAGTATACGGACCAGTCTTTCAAAGCGCTCAAGGCGGTCGTCTGTCTGATCATCGTACGGCGCGCAATCCCCTGCGCACTTCTCCATCAGATGAAAGGCAGACAGTAGAACAGCCGTGTCTCGTTCGTTGCCAATATGGTTCTCAATGAGCGGAAAAACGACTTTGTTCATCAAGGTAGTAATGTAGTCGCCCTGGGCCTTGGTGTACGTCTCGTCAAGTAACTGGAGAACGGATCTTCTGCCAGCGCGAACGGTATCTCGGATATAAGCATAAGGTGTTGAGGGGAAAAAGACCGAAACGATAGATTGAAGTCGCTCGATCCAATCAGCCCGCCCGGGCGAAGCCAGCTGTCGAGCTTGATAGAAGTTGAAGAATGACACTAGAGCGGAACTGCTGAGATGCCTTGCTATGGTCAACAAGAAATCAAAGAATCTCAAGTGCGATCCCGTGAAAGTATCGAGCGCTTGAGCTGCAAGCATCCGATTGATCACGAGCGAAAAGCTGGCTAAGACCGGCAAAGTGACTACTGCAGGGGTGACTTCCACGGGTGAGAAGGGTGAAGTTGTGAGCGCTGCTGGAGCAGCGTCCGCTTTAGAGCTATGTGTCGGTAAACGACGAGAAGTGTCTACAGGTGTCCTTCGAACTTAAGCGTTTGCATCAACGAAAGCGAAATAAGAAGAACTTACGGGGCAATGCATTCTCGATGCTCCAAGGTTTACCAGTTTGCTGTTCATACTCTTGTATATGCCACGTCATTTTTTCTAAGATAGATATCACCATTTCCCACTCATCGTAGTTAAAGTGTCGCTTTTCTGCAGCTCGCGAGCTGAAGCGCTCTTCGAGGAAAAGGAGGACTTCTGAATCCACTTCGTCGGATCGCCACTCCAGTACATCGAGCATGTTCTGATGTAAGACTGTCATACCGAGCGAGAGGAGGGTGGGATACTTGTCTGACATTGGGTTTGAGGGTTCCTCTGCTTGTAGGTCGGCTACTATAGTTTCGTAATCTTTGTATGCCCTTCTCAGACAGCGAAGTGTACCGATCAATAGGGGTGTAGGACACGTTGAGGATCCAGCTTTGTTGTCTTTCTTGGTTGACAAGATGCCTCGCAAGTGTTTTAAAGCTTGATTTGCAGGTGATCTTAGGAGGTTGGTCATCACGCTATGAGCTTGATTAGGCAGATCTGGGGGAAGATCAGCTATTCGCCTATCGCCATCGGGCGAAACCTCAATAACTCTGATGCGACCCTCTATACCTGTAGCTCTAGCTACGAATTTGACGGTTTCCTCCAAATGCACGGAAGGGACATAGCCGAACTTAACGACCGTGTCTACGAATTCTAGGACTTTGCTGACTTCGTATTCTCCAAGAGCTTCCAAGCCTCGCACGATGAAGCGATACATGGTCTGCTCAATATCTTCAATGGGGATATGGGAGAAGGAGAACCGATGTGCGGAGATAAGGAGGGCAGCTGGTGAGCGTTTAGGATCTGACGACAAGAAGAGTTTCTCTGGTGGTAGCCTAACAAATGGCGTTGTGAAAGTTGAGTCCAGTAAGGGCGTGCTTGCTGTGAGTAGGTCGATGTAGCGGAGCCGTTGTGCTTGGCGCAACTCGGTTAGGCGAGCTGCAATGTCGATAAGCAGCGGGACAAAGCCCTCCAGGCCCAGTAGATCTCGTCCGCCACGAGTAAGGGCTTCCAATACCCCGACTATAGCTTGCAGAGCCACCTCATCGAGCATATCTCCAGCGTGTGCGAAAAGCAAGCGAACTTGCTCGTAGTACATGTGACGGATGTAGAGAGTTTTCAGGTCAGCAGCATTCTCGCTTGACAGGACAACGCAAGTGCGCAGGAGCTCGATTCCCAGAGCGCAGAGCTCTTTTGACCAAGTCATGCTGAGTAGATTCGGATTCGTTGCCCATACTTCGGCAGGATCGGCTTGGGCGTCTGTACGTAATTGCTGCATCGTGCGCTTCATCCAGACAGACGAGTCACTTTCCTTGGTAACCACGGCTCCAATTCTGGCCGTCTTTTCAGCGCTGAATGAGGATTTAAAGCTGTCATGATTGTTACTACTGCTGCTTTTGCTGCTGCTGTGTTGTCTGCCGGAAGTTGAGGCTGTAGCGTCATTGCCATCCTGCGATGTTCGTGATCCAAGCATGCTGGACAGCTTGTCGGAAGCGGACTCATGCCTGGCAGCAGGCGTGCTAGTAGCACTGCTTGTGACGCTGTGTATAGATCCATATTGAGAAGCGGTACGACGACCTAGCTTTGAAAAGAAGGAACCGAGACTTCGAGGTGGTACTGCTGCAGGCGGAGAGGACTTGGTCGGGCTTTCAGGCATCTTGCTAGAGACAGACTTTCAGGAAGCGGTAGGCGAGACTTATGCAATGAGACCTCTTCTGATACACGACGACGCAAGTGCTTCTTGCTAGTACTTTGCGAGCTACCCTGCGTCCTGTCTGTCCCTCTTTGTGTCGGCAACCTTGGCTGATGTGTCGGTTTGTGACGTTGAATGCATTGTTGCTCTCGCAGGCAGCGTTACCGGTGAACCATTCTGAGACTCGAAGTGACTGTCTGTATGTTGTTGTTTAGCACCGCCAGAATATCCTGCTGCTGATGTTGTCAGCTTGCAAAGAGAGATAGGCAGTCTTGCCAAAAAGTCACACCCTTTTGGTACCAAGGTAGACTTTCAAGAATACTAATGCTTGAAGACCACCCTATATGACTGAGAGTGTACTCTCGTGAATGTTAAATAAGAGTATACCCTCGATGATATCGTAGCTTGATGACAACTTCAAAAGTCACGCTTTTCGAGCTCCGACCAACCTTTTACAAGACAACGCAATCATGCCGGTGACCACGGAACAGCTCGAAGAGGCGATACGGACCAAGATTGACGGTGGAGTAGAGCATGTGGTGAGCTACTCTGCTGTAAACTGCTCCGCAATCCTGCTAATGCCCGGCTCTATCTCCTCCAGCAAGTCTTTGACATTTCTGGTCAGTGATCTCTGTAATCTGATATCCCACCTGCACACGCACCGGGAGCATCGGCGGGATGAAACTGGAATAGCTGACGATGAGCATGCATCTCCTATTCCACTACAGGCGGATGTGGACAGGTGAGATCTAGCCAAGTCCCCGTTTACAATGCCATTCTGCTGACTGTCGCTCGTCCTGCTTTCCCAAGTCCTACGAAGTCATCATAGTCTCTAAAGCTTTCGAGAAGCTGCCAACTTTCAAGCGGCACAAGTTGGGTGGGCAGGATCTCCACTCTCAGAGTGACAACCGTTCACTTTACTGAACGCTTTCTTCAACAGTCAATGCAGCTTTGAAAGCGGAAATAGCCGAATTGCACGCATTCTCACAGGTTGGGCGGTCATTTCACCATTGCTTAAGCATGCTCCTTTCTGAGACACCCTCCGTAAATCTCTTCAGAAAACATTCACACCCGAACAATGGCAAAACGTCGAAGTCAAAGTCGCGGACAACGGTCCCGCAACGCCTTCGGTAGAAGTTGACACGACACGGCAAGCCTAGATCGCTGTGTGCTTCCGTCCATACAAGATCTGTTTTCCCGGACTTTGCGCAGTATATACATGTTGTTACTACCATCACTGGTCTCTGCCAGGTCGGCTCAATCATCCATGCAAACTAGAGAGACAAGGGAATCGTCTCGCCTCGCTGCTGGAACCGGGCTTTCACTTCTGACATCGTTGGCATCGCCTCCATAGCCCCATTGTTCTCGCAGCAGGCCGTGGCTGCTTCTGACGCTATTAAGAGCATAGATCGCATTTCTTCCTCGCTTGGCAAGTCATTTCCCAGCTTGAGCAATAAAGCTGTAAGATATCCCTTTAAAAAGATGAAGAGCAAAGCGATGTTAGCTGTGAAATGACCACTCTTGCCAGGGCTAGCTTCAAAACATACTGCAAAGGTATCGCCTGCTCCTGTCGTATTGATGATAGGCTGTACAGCTTGGCCACATGGCGACTCAAGTCTTATGAAACCATCGTCGCTGGAGGCAGCGAGCAGCATCTCTACACCAGCTGATCCCTTGGTCATGACTATTCCCTTAGCGTGAGGTAGACTCTTCCCGAGCTGTTCCAGAGCGTCCTTCTCCTCGGGATGTCCGAATGCTTTCGCCAGTTCAGCAGTCTCATCCTCATTCACGATAAGCCAGTCAATGGAAGTCCATGGAAGCAGCGTGTCCACATGATCCTTCGATGGGATCGGCGATGGGTTGAAGATGGTGACAAGTCCTGCTTTCTTCGCCTCTATCAGTGCTTCACAGGTCTGGATGATTGGAATCTCATTTTGTACTAGGAGGTGGGAATAGGTAGATCCCAGGTGACTAGGAAGCGGACATTCTGCAAAATTGCTGCCTGGGAGAAGGATTATAGAGTTATCGGCTGTTGAAGTAGATAGCTGTATGATAGCCCGTCCTGTGGGAATCTGTAAATGTTAAACTCGTAAACTTAAGCTTCTCCAAGCTGTAGGCGTGTCACGTGAACCCTCTGCTCACCTCGGCTGATTGGAATAGGCAATCAGGATCTGCTCGTACACCGTAAGAGCGCAGCGTGTCTCTCAGCCATTCATCTTGCTGATTAATTGTTCCGCAGAAGTCAACTGATCCTTCCTTTGCCGAAGCCTGCTCTTGCACCGGTTCAAGCGAACGTCAGCCCTCTTAACTTGCAATCGCATTAACATTCGATAGCTTGAGATTCACCTTGGCTATTGCAGTCGCGCAGTTTGCACCTTTACCTCCTGGTCTTCGACTGTATGATGTCGAGGAGATAGTTTCGCCTGAGCGGACTATGTGCTCTACCTCGAAGAACTCTACATTTGGCATGAGGCGGGGAGAGGCGGCAAAGCATGCATCAGAGGCAGGCACTCTCAAGTTACGCCAGCTTTCGATAGATATTGTGTCTCACCATCGATATTAATAGAGCTGCGAACGCAAACTCGAGAAGGCATAGTTGTCTCGCTGTAAGTGCAGAGCCAGAGAGAGAAGGCAAAACTGATTGCCAGTATCGCGTCCGATCACGAGCGTTACATTGCCAGGCGGGCTACTCAAGATTACAATGGTGATAGTATAAGATATCTGCTTTGGTACAGGATTGGTTTTGTTCACAAAGGATTGGATATAACAGTTTCTTGTTGGTTTAGAAAGGATGGACTACAAATCATCTTTGGATTTGAGAGGCGGAATTCACATGGGGCCTAAGGCTGTATTCGAGTTATGCTAGAAGTCGAGCAGGTGTTGTAGAGGGTTTGTAGGAGCAGTTGAGAAGAGTCTTAAGCTGGAACTGGTTCAACTGATTTCTCGCGCTTGTGAGTAATTGCGCTGACTCTTCTGGCAAGCTTAACGACTGGGCTGACCATGACCGGTGAAGAGGGGGAACCAGGTTCGGTGTCATGTCCAGAAGTGCCGTGAGTAGTATGAGAGACTCGTGATGTACTTTGGTCGACCGGGAAGGATCCTGCAAATCCACCTGAAGCAGGATGGGAAGGACTGCTAGGCTCGTTAATGCTTGAACCACGGGAAGCACTTCTCACTAGAGTGTCTTCCTTCTTAGCAGCTTTCTTGTCTGACTTGTTGATGAACTGTACGCCATCTAGATCCTTCCGCTCATGGGCTCGACCGAAGTTCTTGGTCCGCGCTGGCTTGGGAACCTTCGTAAAGTCTACGAAGATGCAATCATATCAGTTTTTGAAGATTGTAACAGTCGAAGCAGTTGAAAATAAGTCTCACCCTGCTTGCCCGTGTATGCATTCAGAATTCGCTCTCTCTTATTGAGGAGTTCATTCTCCTTGCGTATACGCTCCCTTTCGACAGCCTCCTCATGTTCACGCTTCTTTCTGATCCGCTCGTGTTTGGCACGTGTTTTCTCAGTATAGACTGGCGCGGGCAAGGGGATAGAAGCAGCTATCTCTGTAATGCTTCTATTATCAGGAATCTCCTCCTCTGGCTCTACATATTCTTCTTCCTCCGCGTGTTCGTATTCTTCGCCTTCAGCCTGACCTTCCGCCTCATCATCGTGGACGTGGCTATGAAGGTGAGTCGTTTCGGGTGTGACGAAAGAGTCTCGAGCAGTTGCATTACTCTTTGATCTCTCTAGTCCACCAGTTCCGACTGCGACCGCAGAATGGCTTCTTTCATTCTTGGGAGCGACGCCCATATCACGAACAATCTCCGAGTATTCATTTTGTTGCTGCGCAGCTGGGTGATCCTTTTCTTTGCGTGTACGTGATCTAAACAAGCTGAAGAAACCGCTTCCTCTAGACTTTCGTCGCTCAGACGAAGATTGCATGAGTCGTTCGGCGGGAGTAGCAGCAACAACAGGACTGGCGACACGTTCGCTGGTTCCACTGTGTTCAGTAGGGCTGGTAGGTACAGTACCCTCCGTGATTTGAGCAGCTTGTCCTTCCTCATGAGGTAGCTCTTCTCCAGTAGTTGCGACGACTCCCTCATGATGGTCATCACCAGATTGCATAGTCTCACGCTCTTCGTCCTCTTCGTGCTCTTCGTGATCTATGAAAGTACCTGGTTCGGCAACAGTTTCTTCAGGACCACGCTCCATCTCCTCTTCAACAGTCTCGAGTTCATCGGTATTTAAAGCGCCATAGTTGTGTATGGTAGCCTCACTGTAGGCCTCAGCCTCAGCTGCGATCTCCTTATCGGTCTCGCTTCGAGCCAGAACAGCTTTTGCAGCATCAGATTTAGGATCTTCAGGGTCAGTGGCATGAATGTAAGGTGTCTCTCCTTCTTCCAGAGGTTCATCCTTGACGGCGCTTTCGGCTTCCAAGGCAGCTGCATCATCTTTCTCTTCTTTGGCAACCGCCTTCTCGTCATTAACATCGGTGACATGATTGGCTGTAGGCAGCGAAACAGCTGCCGCAGCAGAAGTTGGCTTGCTACTTTCGGAGATTGAGCGCTGTGGCGGGCCAGAGCTAGATCTTCTAGAAGACCGTCTTCTGAAAAGGCCAAAGAAGCCACCTTTGCTGGACCTACGTTCCAAGCCAGGCGAGGTGGTGTTACCACTCGAGTAAAGCGGAGTATCGTCATCGGCGGTGGTGGGCTGTGCGGCATTTGCGGTGACAGGAGGAGCAGCGATGACTGCTGGAGCAGCGGCTGGTTCGTCTTCCTCGGTAGAGGTTCCCTTCTCGGCAGTGGTCGAAGTGCTCTTATCGAAAGTCGCTGGAGCACCCGCTGGTACACCAGTAGTAGCGGCTGGTACTTTCGCTTCATCAACATTCTCGCTTTTGAACAGACTTCTTTCGTTGGTTTCTGCAGCATCAGCAGTAGCTTTCTCGCCTAGAGCTGCCGCAATAGCTGCAGGTCCAATCATATCTCCAGAATCATGCTTCTCGATATGCAAAGGTTCCTCTTTATCTTCCTCCTGGGCAGCAAGTACGGCAACAGCAGGGGCTCCTAGCATATCCCCAGAATTCTCTTTCTGTGGAAGAGTCGAATTATCTTCGCTGGTGAGCTCTTGATGGGCAGTTGTATCTGCTGTGGTCCCATCTTTAAGGTCGCCGCCAGCAGGTGCAGTTTCTTCAGCGTATACAACAGGCTCTGCAGCCGTGCCAAGGGCAGGAGCGCTTTCGTGTGTAGTCTGTGTGGCTTTCTCGGTGCTGGGTGCTACATCTTCAACCTTGTGTTCGCTAGTAGACGGCTCAGCGGTGCTAGTCGACTTATCTATGACTGCCTCTTCTTCTTTCCCAGTCTCAGATCTAGCAGTCGATGTAGCAGTGACAGCTCCGGTGCCCGCACCCACGCCCAGGGCAGCAAGACCTAGATCCTTGCTTGATCCCTTATCGTCCTTTTCCGTTTCAGCAGTGGTATCGATGGTCTCGACTGGTTTCTCAGGTGCAGGTGGTACAGCACTTGCAGTGACAGCTGGAGCAGAGATGGTGTCCTTGCTGACTGTGCGTCCTAGATCCTGGCTTGCTCTTCTAGCTCCAGGGGCAGTGGATCCGTCGCTTACGCTTTGTCGCTTAGAGCGTCTTCTGAATAAGCCTAGAAGACCTCTCTTCTCGCCTGTCGAAGTCTGGCTTGACAGACTTGCAGTTCGTGCTCGTGTACTAGGTGGTTTGGTAGTTCCAGCAACTCCAGTAGTTGTAGGTGAGGAAGGAGCAGTGAGACCAGTTTCACCAGGACCGAATTCCTCCGTGAAAGCACTGGAAGCTGGAGCACTTCCTTCCTTGCTAGTACCAGTAGGGGCAGTATCAGGCTCTTTAGAGGCTACGACGGACCCCAAGTTCGCTTGAGAAGCATTGCTGCCTAGAGGTTTGTTGAATACACCTAGTTGACCGCGACGAGCTCTTTCTTCTACTTCTCGCTTTAGCCTATCAGACAATTTCTCGCCCTGAACAGGTGATTTCGGAGGTGTTGCAATCGAAGTATCGACAGTCGTGTCCTGTAGACCTCGCTCTTCGCCTACATTTTCGGCTCTTCCCTTGCCCTTATCAATAGGATTGATGTCTGTAGAAGCTAAGATAGCTGCTTCATCCGTTTCCTTGTCCTTGCTGTCTAGTGAAGTGGTAGTGGCAGGAATTTCATTTGTGTCGCTAACACCACCCACAACACCTGTATCCTGCTCTGCAGTCTTGTCAATAGGCTTTAAATCGGTTGAAGCTAATATAGCTGCTTCATCTGTTTCCTTGTCCTTGCTGTCTGGCGAAGTAGTAGTGGCAGGAATTTCATTTGTGTCGCTAACGCCACCCACAACACCTGTATCCTGCTCTGTAGTCTTGTCAATAGGCTTAATATCGGTAGAAGCTAATATAGCTGCCTCGTCTGTACCCTTGTCTTTGTTATCGGTGGAGTCATCAAAACTTCTAGCAGTAGTAGTAGTTGGCTCAACCTTGTCTTCATTGTCTGTGCTCGAGATCGAGGTAGCACCGTGAGCGACAGACGCTTCGTAAGCCGAAGTAGCGGTAGCATTTGTAGGTGCACTACTGGGCTTCTCGTCTACAGCTGCACGAGTAGTAGACGTATGTTCTGCTGTAGAAGCAGGCAAGCCAGGTATAACGCCGGCACCTAGAGTGATTCCATGTTCAGCTTCCGGTTGCATATCTTGTAGCGAAATACCTTCGAATGCAGCCGCCTTACTGTCATCATCGGCAGTAGCGGTAGTAGCATTCGCATCATTAGTAACGTCTTGAGGACCATTATCTGAAGCAGATCTCGAAGCACCGAATGAAGCAGGTTCAAGAGCCTTGGCAGCTTCATTCTGTTCCTTCTGAATTCTATCTCCTTCTTTAACACCTAAATCATGTGAATTTCTAACATGTACGGGTATATATCTATTCATTTCGGCGAGAGCTTCATCAATACCAGTATAACCTGATAGGACACGTTTAACCTCTGCTGAACCATCTTCTGTTCCTGTGTCTGTGTCAGAGAATACTACTTCTCTTGTAAGCTTGCAATTAGCTACTGCGCGTATTATGGCTTGTTTAGCTGAGTCGATCTCCGCTCGAGTGACGGATGTGCTAGAAGAAGGGAAGCTTTGCTGGATATGAGCAGCACTGTGGTTCTCGGCTCCTTCGCTAGTACTGTTATTGAGTGCGCCTGTTGCATGTGTAGCGTTTCCAGTAGTATTATCGCTTTCCATGGCAGGTGCAGAGTAGCCACCTTTGCCGAGAGGGAGCATTGAAGCGTTATCATCGGCACCATTAATAGTATTATTGGCAGAATCGGTCTTTAAAGACATATTATCTTTGATGTCTGAAGCGTGAGCTTCTTCAGGGTTTGTAGATATACCGTTTGTTGTTGCTTTGGAAGTATCGCCGTTGCTCCCGTCAGCCACTTCTTTCCGCTCTTCCTCTATCGCTTTCTCTTTGATCTTCTCTGCAGGTGTCTGTAGCGATGGCAGGGAATGGCGTAGGGTTGTAGTCAGCATCATATTGGATTGATTCGGTTCAAAAGCAGCCGTGTGTAAGGGGCTCACCTTGTTGTGATTGTTCTTCTCACTCAGATCGTTGCTGCTGTCAGCGGTGTCTTTCCCGAACCCGGAAGATGCAGACGCAGCAGCAGACGGCTCTTCCGTCGTCATCGAAGTTGGAAAGCTTGGACGGCGAGGTGTCTTGTGGTCTCCGCTATGCTGTTCAAGCGCAGCAGGTGTGCTATTGGAATCTCCCCCAATGGACCGTCTCTTTCCCAATCGGTCGGTCTCTATTCAAGTTGTCCTTCTTTGGAATGCTCTCGTTCTGTCTCCACGCGGTTATCAGCGAGGATGTTGCGAGGTCCAAGTCGACTGGTTCAACCTGCTTCTGTCTGTGGAGTACTCAAGTAGGCTGTAGGTGTAAGAAGAGAGCATAAGCACGGTCTCTCTCACCTCCCACTCGCTTCTCCCGAAACTTGCCTGCTCGTTCTGCTCTCTTCCCAAGAAGGCAAGAAGGTTGAAAGCGTGATCGCCAGAATCGAGCCGGCAGAGGGCGTTGACGTATGCGAGCGCCGAGAGAAGGAATCGGGCGGCTAACTAGGTGTATGGTGCACTTGTGGTGGTAGAAGATAGTACTGGCCAGAAGCAGAGCGTGTTCAGCGTCCTGAGCCTCCATGCTCGTCTTCACCTCAAAGATACCGGTCAGATGATCGAGATCATCGAGAGGCGCTTTGGACCGACGTGATGTCACGGGATGCAGAGGGAAGCATGTTCTAATATACAAATAAAGAATGGAAGCAAAGAGTACATCTACAAATATGTTTGAAGTGGTGCACATGGCACCGGTCGCTCTGGAGCTTCAGTGCTCATTTCGCAATCTACGGAACAACGGCTGTTGACTTCCATTCTCCAGACGATGGGTCCTTCTTGTAGAGGACTCGCTAAAGGCGAAGATAATCGCTGGTGTCAGCATGAGTAGCGGGAGGATGACGTTCTAACCATACTTACCTGGTTTGGCTGGGTATTGAGCTGGCACCAGTCCACTTCCAAGGGCTCAAGTACGCTGAGAGAACGGATAACAGATAAGTCAGTATGCTAATACGTTTTCAAAGGACGAGATAGAAGAGCCTCACGTAAGAGCAAAGTTAGCATAGCTCTTCTCGAGAACATCCTTATCCCCATCCATCTTCAACTCTTCAGGCCAACTCTTCGGATCATAATCGCCCTCTCCCTTTTCGTCTCTTTCTGATTCTTTGAGGGGAGTACCAGGAATAGGTCTAGCAAAACTAGCTCTAATAGGTGGACTTATTTTCTCATAAATTCTCCTTCTTTCCTCTTCCCAATTAAATTCATCATTACCATCTTTGGAGAAAGCAGGTGGTGCTAATTTTTTACCATGTTCTGATAAGAATGTTTTGGTAGTTGGATGATCTGGTCGTCCTAATATGTAGGCTCGCCCTTTGATTCGGAACTGATCACCTGAAGGTGCGAACCACCAGGCTATTTCGAAATTTGGATTCTTGGATAGTTGTTGTGATTTAGGAGCACTAGATCGTATGAAACGCAATAGGATTCATTATTCCAGAAACAGACGGTAGAAGAATAGGTAGTGATGATCCTACCGGACATCAGTGGTACTCAGTAGAACTTCTCCAACACGACCAGAATCTTCTTCTCCAATAGCATTATCAGAAGGGTCATCCTCTTTTCTTCGCTCGTTGACCTATACGTATATGTACGAGATAGAGTTCAGGGCAATATTCTTCATGCAGATTATCCAAGATCAACAGTTTGACTTGACTTGACTCACAAATCCTCTATGTAAAACGAAGCGTGTTTTAGGATTGCCATCGGGTCCAATTGTCGAAATAGGGTACTATTTTCGAAATCGGCTTAGCTATGTCAGTCTCACACTGCTACAGGGCCGACAGCACCAGTTCTGCGCAATGTTAACAGCCAATCAGCTCACAGAGATACTATCCTTGTCCTTCTTCATGTTCTCAGTAATTGCAGTCTGCAATTTGCTCTTCCACTCGGGAACAGATGATGTCGACATCGTGGCGCGTTTACTACTCGTTAACGATGATACAGTGATTCCCGCTCTGAATGACTTTGCTGCGTTGGAGAGAATGTTGACTGATGAGAGTATACTCTATTCAGGTAAGGATGATGGTGCGAGGTGATGGTAGTGCTCGAGAATTGGTCCATCGCAGATCGACTCTGTTTCCGCATCCACGATCATCCATGCACGTGAAGAAGAGTGCTGGAGCTAGATATAATACTACCTTGAAAGACTGGATCGGCATAAAACCATGCTTAGACTCGCAAGGCACCAACGGCGCTTTGAGCTATCTGCTTCGTCGCCGCGAAAGTAACGCTTGTCGAACGAAAGGTGGGACCTACATATTATGTGGCGAACAATGTGACAGCTGCCAGGTCGAGAATGATAAGTACAAGTCAGCTGCAAAGTTTTGACGGTTGCAGACCCTTCCATGCTCATATCGCCGTCTAATCTTCTGCCAATCCACCTCTCTTATCTTGCCTTACGATACTGTCGAGAGGTCTCTGACACCGGCCTTTCTCACAGCTTCCACCCGGCGGTCAGCCACCGTGTCTCTTTCACTCGAACCCACTTGATCAACCTCCAACACCGTGCTATCAAAGCGTGGAATCGCAAACATGTCCACAGCAAGCAAGGCTGCACCACCAAAGCCATGGGAGAGATCAGGTGCAGTTGCCTCATCGTCAGTAGCATCATCGACAGGCGGCGTGGCAGCCTTGACTGGCTCGTCAAGCACGTCTGCAGCAAGCAACAGCAGCAGCAACAGCAATGATGGCAGTGCTCCAGCTCTTCCAGCTCGACCTGCGGATATGAGCAGCAGCAGTACAGTTAGACCTACGGCTTCGTCAACGCTGACGACTTCACCCGTGAGTGCCGTCCAACGACTCGGCATGCCCAAATCAGGTTTACTGACTGCTTTGGATGATGGGCGTAACTACAGTACGGAGCGAATAGCTATGGTGCAACCGGATACGGGGGTGGATATGGCAACACCTACGGGAGTACGTACGGTGGTGCATACAGCAGTCCTTATTCTCGCTTTGGAGGGTGAGTTTTGGACATCCTGTTTATGTTTCCTGCATGGACTAGCCGGATAGCCGGAGGCTTTCCAGATGAAGCTTTTCAATGCACGCAAGGCTATTAGGACTAGCATATGTGCGACATTCGTTCGTTGAAGCTGACGCGTGTTGATTCCCTACACTTGTTCATTCAGATACGGAGCTGGTGGATTCGGAGGCTACGGAGCTGGCTACGGAGGATTTGGGGCTGGAGGGTATGGATCACCTTATGGAGGATATGGAGGAGTAGGACCAGGAGGAGATATGTCATTAACAAGACAAATGGAAGCAGGAACACAAGCAACATTTCAATTATTACAAAGTGTAGTTTCAGCATTTGGCGGTTTTGCTCAAATGCTAGAATCTACTTATATGGCTACTCATTCTTCATTTTTTGCTATGATTGGTGTTGCTGAACAATTTGCTAGTTTAAAAACTTGGTTAGGTGAAGTTTTATCTGTTTTTACTCTCTTAAGATTCGTCAAAAGACTTCTTGGTTATGGAGGTCAACAACAACAGGATTCGATGGGTAGTAATGGAATATCACCTGCCGATTTCAACAACTTCAGCGCCACGGGGAGAACGACTCCATTAGGTCAAACGCCAGCAGGAGTACCGAATGGAGGAACGCCAGGGAAACCTAAAGTGTCAAAGAAACCTATTGTTATCTTTTTCCTCACCGTTATTGGATTACCATGGTTGATGAACAAGCTCGTCAAATTAATAACAGCAAAACAACAAGCAGAAGCAAGAAGATTAGGATTACCAGAAGGAGCAGTACCACCATTAATGGACCATAATGGTCAACCATTACCTCAACATTTACAACCACCTGGAGTTGATTTATCTTTCTTGAACAATAACATCGCACAAGTAACAGAACAACAGAGAATACAACAACAAGAAGCTTCAATAGATCCATCAACATTAACATTTGTTAGAGCTCAATTCCCACATCAATCAAATGATGAATTTGAATTAAGTTTTAATAAAGGCGATATAATTGCTGTTTTAACTCCAAAAGAAGAAAGAGTAGAACCTGGTTGGTGGAGAGGTAGATTGAGAGATGGTAAAATTGGTTGGTTCCCTTCTACTCATGTTCAAGAGATTCCTATGAACAATGCACAAAAGAAATTAGAACAGCCTGCTACTGATGATTCCCAGAGTACGAAGGCGTAGTTTTGATGAGGATCGGTAATTGACTACTTGTGCAGTGTCGTTAGTTCAAAGTGGCAAGGTGATTGGGTCGATGTAATATATATGCAGTCAGCTGTCAGAACAGGCTTTGTATATAGATCTAGCGGTGCAAAGGTTGTTTGACGTCACGCCAAATGGTCTTCCCAATGGGTTGGTTGATAGTGACTTCAGTCATGTCCGTTCAATGACCATGCAGACGTCAAGGGGCTCGCAGCTGGAATGGAAATTTAGCTACGATCCTTGGAGAATCCTCTGCTTGCCGACGTGTCTGGTCATAAGCAGGGCATATAAGACCATCGGTTTCAACGATCAAGCACCAAACAGCAAGGTGCTGATTACTCATGCCACCACGACCTGCTTGAGGAAATATGCGTTTTTGCCATGTAGACTGCTAGGCTGTGCATTGCATAGATGTAAGAGAAGCTTGGTTGAAAAAGGATATCAGGAATGTTATTTTCCGGTGGGAAGGGGCTTTGATTGTGTCACTGTGGTGTGTAACTGGATGATTTTTGACAAGGTTTCGTTCCCAAGGTCGACATTCAAGAGTTGACCCATCATATCTCCTATCTCCCTACTAGTGAAGCTGCTTCGAATGGCGTGGTATGCAACTTTAAAGCGTTGCTAGCATAATCTCCTGAAATCTGTATCAAGCTTCTTGCACCGAGTAAAAACATTGATGGATACCCTTCTCATTCCTGCTCCCATTACATGTTCTGCAATTGCGTCCAAAATGAAAAGAGAATGCGAAGACGAAAAAAGACAAAACAGACCCTTGAGCTTTCTCTCGAATCGTATGTTGATGGTAGTAAACGCTCGAGATAAGATTGAGGGCAGGCTTTTTACTTCTTAGCGGCCTTAGCTTCTTGCTTTCCAATGAGGGCCTTGACGATCTTAGCTTCTTCAACTAGGAAAGCACGAACGATTCTATCACGAACGCATTTTGCGCATCTTGATCCACCATATGCTCTTGAGACTGATTTTTGACGCTTGGATAGACGAGAGTACTCGGTGGGTCGTAGGGCTGGGACCTGTTGTATTACACGCAGATAGCAAGCACGATTCAGCATACGTCCCTCCATCTGACTATCCTTCTCTTGCTTTGCTATGTGTTCGAGTACTCACGCCTGATAGCTTGGAGCCGCAGTCACCGCATTTTGGTGCAGAGCCGAGCTTGTTGATGTGTAGGTAGCGGAGCTTGCCGGCTGCGGGAAAGCATTAAGCATAGTCAGCATGCTGTGGTAGTTGCGATGTGTCTCCATGGCCTCGACAATCCATCCATTCATCCATCCCTCGACCTCTTCTATGTCGATGGATTGCCCTCGATCTCCTGCGAGCAAGTGCAACTCACAGGGAGTCTTGATGATGCGGCGTCTGTTGGAGACGGTGCTGTAGCTCTTGCGCGTGCGGAGGGCGACTCGCTGGACCATGGCTGGCTATTGCTTGATGATCTTGTCGGAGGTTGTCAAGGTCGAGATGCGCTTCTCTCTCTCTTTCTCGTCCTCGCCGTCGCCTGCGTGCTGCTGTCCGCCTGTGCAACTTGCCGCTGCTCCCTTCTGGCGGGCGTCGCGAGAATAGGGGCAACTTGGGAGGCGGAAGAAATTTGGGAGAGAGGAAAGGCAGAGTGGCGAGAAGAGAGGCGAGGAAGGCTCAGATGGCATTGAAAATTCAGACTGCAACGACATGCAAGACATACGGGAATCTCAGAGTATAAGGAAATATTGAACATGAAGTTGGAGTAGACCATGGTCCACTGTCGGTTGCTCAGAACTGGCACCTCAGTATGCCGAGGACTTCGCTTTGGAATGCATTGATAGATTACTGCAAAGACGGCTGTACAAGAAGCCTGCTAATCGTCATGTGATGTAGATAAAAGTCTAAAATGCTGTCTAAATGCCACACAACGGGGGGTATACAAGATCACAAATCGGATTATGATCATAACAATAGCAGTCTACTAAAGTCTCCATCCTAAGGACGTTCATTATTGAAGAATCGTGTGACAGCTTTACCCAATCTCTCAGCAGCTAAATCGATTTGTTCATGGTTTCCAGCAAAGCATGCACGTAGGAAAACACTCCTGTCTGATAGGATAGCTTCTTCTTCGTGGATCGCTTCCAGTGCCTTTGGATGTGGGTTTTCTAATGCTTTAGGTAAGCAGGGCTGGGCTGCGAAGATGCTTGATTGTAGAATGAGGACATTCTCTGTGTTGAGCGATAGCACAAGACGACGTCAATTAGCATAGCCTTTAACTTAATAAGTTCATCAGGGGAAAAACCCGCTCACCATCAATGCAAAGATCGAAGAGTCTCTGCATGAGATCAACAGTATTCGTCCTAGGTCCACGTTGATTACCCGAAGTTTCTCTAACATCTTTCCTATATTCCGAATGTTTATCGAGATTCACTTCTAACCAAGCAAACATTCCAGATTGAGGGCAAGGTTTGCATCTGATATGTTCGGGACTGCAATGCTTGCTTATTCCATTCAATAGACGGTCTCGTTTCGAGGAATACTGTCTTCGAATATCGCAAATCCATCGTGCAAATCCATCTAATCCCCATGATTCGTTGGTGTGGTTTAGATGTGGCTCTGAGAGGAGCTGAGCGAAGAAGGCTTGGGCGATGCCGCTGCAAATGAAGATCACAGTCAGTCTTGCAGGAAACAATCACAGAGCAATTGTGCCTTTCCATGACCAACTCACTTGACTTCTTGCGAGTCAGTCTCGGCAATTCTCTGCATCCTCTCAATCATAGCAGGGCTACCCGTAAGCCATCCAAGGCGCATTCCGGCTGAAAGGTACGGCAGATGTCGGCAACGTTCTTCACTAAAGTGGTGGAAAAAGCGCTCAACTTACGGGCAAAGCATTTAGAGAAAGAGTCCAGACGTAGAACGCGTCCATCTGTATCAATGGAGAGATAGCTAGTAGGCAGGCTTCTAGCAAAAGTATCAAGGGAGCAGACGTCCTTGAGCGCCACTCGGTCCGAGTCATCATCCTTGACTTTATCTTCATCGACATTGGCGGGTCCTTCATATCGGTCTAGAACGAGCCAATAGTATGGATCATCTTCGAGAATTATCTGTTGTGACGAATATGAAACTTGGTCAATTGAAATGCTATAAGGTTTTGTATTTCAAGGGGTATGCTGCGTACAAGGTCGTGCTTCTGAGCAACAGCATAAACCGCTGCTGCACGCTCAGGTGTCACACTGGCGGATGAAGGATTCTGAGCAGTTGAAACAGTGTACATTAGGTGAGGCCTGTCGATGTCAAAGTCTTCATTAGCAACTGAGACGAAAGGAAGCTGGGCGGCTTTCAGCCTCCATCTTGAAATAAATTCATGCCTCACTTTTTGCCTCTGATACTGGCATCCCAATTTGACAGCATCTCATCCAAAGCTTCCGGCACGATTCCCAAAGTATCAATTTCCATTCCTTTTATACCAGCGCCTAAAGCTTTAGCAGCTGCCATAGGAGGAGCGAATTCGAAATCTTCAACTAGAAGAGTATCATCACGATCTAATAATGCTCTGAATACTTTCGTGCTGGCATCGGTATTTCCACCTGTTGGAATTTGGGCAAATTCATATCTTGGAGAATGTAGAAGCTCGGTAAGACGACGAAGTGGCTCCATGAGAGGCAGGAAGCCCATAGGACGAGCATCTGTTTGGTGATTGCGAGTCTTCAGTAGCATTTCGATAAAACTGGCATGGTGGCAAAAGTGCAAAAAGAATGCCTTTGAACAGAAGAAGCAGACTTACACTGCTGAGCTTGCGCTAGATCAAGAGCAGCATGAGCTCCACCAGCTTGTGGTCCCTTATACATCTTCATGATAGTCTTTCCTGGTACTTCAGGTACTTTTGCCCCGTGACCATGTGAATGCTCGTGCTTGGCAGCATGGCCGTTGCTGTGACCATTGTTATGTGCCTGACCATTTACATGCCCATTTGACTCGTTCGTGTAAGCATGGCCGTTGGCGTGTCCGTTCGAATGACCGTTTGTATGAGCAGAACCAGACGCGGTAGAATGGACGTAAGGTGTACCATCATAGTTGGGAGGAGTTGGTAATTCGAAAGAAGCCTTTAGTATGGGGAATGTTGAGGGACTAGGTAAACCTCCGCCTAGAGATACGAAAGCAGGGTTCTCAAGGTATGGGTACATTTTCTGTCATGATGATCCGCATAAGCATAAGAAATCTCGTGACTCGATAAAATCCTTCATCTGCCACACGGGAAAAAACTCACCTTGAGCATGTTGGGCGCCCTCTCAGCAGTCGAGGCATTGATGTGATGCGACAGATCAGGTAGTGAGGATGCTGGTATCCTGTCATGACTTCCGTTGCTGGTGCCGTTTGCCTTGTGAGTGTGTGCTTCGACCATGTTTAAAGGGATTTGATGCGCTGCGTCAAAGGGCGGAGTTTGACTCAGGCAGCTGGAGGATCCGACGAGCGCTACGACTATAGACTGAGCGTAGAGCCGGAGACCCAAAGTGACGGTCGGGAGTAGTTAGACAGCGATGAGGATTCGTATTGAGCAGAGCAGAGCGTGCCATGCCACATGACCTCGACTTCAAAGTCTTGAGGCCGATCGCCTCGCGAGATAAGCAGAAATGCACGTGACTGGCGAAAAGAGGGGCCAATTTCTCTGGGCTGAAGCCAGCAACGTGACTGCTATCGCGTGATGTCCGCATAAATTTTATAGCTGTTGTCAGGTGGTGTCGAGTATATCACAATAGAACGGGTTGAGGTGCTTCCCTTTGGCAATTCTATGCACGTCTATGTATGGCCTACCGTTTCAGCTTGATGGTCAGAAAGAAGGTCGAGCGATCGCTGCCGATGACTTCGCATATCAATGCACAGCGGACGGATTACAGAGGAAGATATGTTGATAGCCTAGTCTCAATCGCTGAATATAACTGATGTGTGGTTGGAGCCCCAGCAGTACTAGGGTAACTTGTCCTTACCGCCGAAGTGAATCTCCGACGCAGCTAAAAATGACTTCATTTGGCTCAGCCCTGTCCGCATACACGGTACGCCCTCTCTCTTCTGCTCTGATTCTATCTCGACTATATCGCAGAACAAGATGTCCACCTTATCCATCAAATCTACTATCAAGCTGCAGAGCGGAGCTCTTATGCCCAGACTCGGGTTTGGAGTCTATCAAAGCAAGGATGCAGCCAACTCAGTTACAGTTGCCCTAGAAGTGGGATATAGGTAATTTGGCTCTAATATTAGAAGCCGGATAAGTGAGCTGATTGTGATTATGCATAGACATATCGATAGCGTCCGTGTTACGAACACTTCCTAATCGCGGACTCTACGCTGACGATGGATACAGGCTCGCGTGTACCGAAATGAAAGACAAGTTGCAGAAGTGATCGCCAAATCGTGAGTTTGCATGATCTGCAAGAGGCTTTTGGCAATGATACTGAAACTCCCTCTTATAGTTCAATATCCCGCGACGACATCTTCTTCACCACGAAGGTCTATTCGGCGGAACATGGTTTAAAAGAAACCGCAAGAGCCGTCGATGACAGCTTGAATACTGTCTCCAAATGCACGGATTATTTTAACCTCATCCTATTACACGATCCTAATGCAGGTCAAAAGAAACGAATTGAAGCTTATAGAGCTTTGTTGAAAGCTAAAGAAGAAGGAAAGACCAAGGATATCGGTGTTTCGAATTATGGAGTCAAGCATTTGCAGGAAATAGAGCAGGAAGGACTGCCCATGCCAGGTAAGTTGAGTTGTCTTTTTGTCTAACATAAAATTCTTCGCTTACATCCCCTCGTTGACCATCCTGCCGTTGTCCAGCTGTCAACCAGATTGAGCTACATCCTTGGAATCAACAGAAGCCTATCGTGGACTACTGCATTAAAAACAATGTAGTAGTACAGGCATACTGCCCATTAGTTCGAGCACAGCGCAATGACGATCCTACCCTCTTGAAGGTCGCAAAAGCAGTTGGCAAGACACCATCACAAGTTCTGGTACGCTGGTCTCTACAAAGAGGCTTTGTGCCTCTACCTAAATCCGATACTCCGTCGAGGATCAGTACGTCGATGCTAACTTGGCATAATAAAATCAGAAAGTTGACCCAGATACTTTGTTTGTGCATGATACTACAGAGGAGAATGCCCAAGTTTTCGACTTCGAATTAAGTAAAGAGCAAATGGACACCTTGAATAACTTAGATCAAGGCAAGGCGGGTGCCTGCTCTTGGAACCCAGTTGATGCTGCATAAGCTCTGAGGACCGAGTACTTGGATGTAGCTTAATACTACGATTTGGTGGTGTGTATCTATTTGACAGCACGTACCCATTCTTTCACCCTCGCATATATTGTCTCATAGAGCCGTAGCGCGACCGTCATGACTGCTCCCATATGGCATCGAGGATCAGGTTAGACTTTCAAGAGCCGTTATGCCAGTCGTACAGTCAGATGTATGTATTACATGATTATAGCCTCCTGAAGATACAACGTGAGCAGATCTATAAATAGATGCCATCTATCGCCGAATCGAAAAGAAGCGGCATTTCAGCTACCGCTTATGATATGTAGCTATATTTTATAGAGCTCAGTAGGCTGATTGTCTCTTGGCGAGTCTATTTCGGCGCTCAAAGGTCGTCTCCCTTCTGCCAACATCTTCTATTGACATCAATTACACTTTAAAATGGCTGCATTATCAATAAAATCGACTGTGAAGCTCAATTCGGGCGCCACAATGCCACGCCTTGGTTTTGGAGTCGCCTTGAGTCAAGACGCCGTTAAGTCTGTCACTATAGCTCTTGAGGTTGGATACAGGTGTGCCGCCTGTCCTCTGTAATATATCTCTTCTTTCTGACGAGCTAACGGACGATGCAATCAGGCATATTGACAGTGTGGGTTCACAGAGCGTTTAAGCGCGGAATGGTTACGGAGAATGAAATCGCAAAAGCACGTGCTCACGTCTTGCCTTGACCTCATCCGCAGGCACGGCACTACAACAATGAAGCTCAGGTAGCAGAAGCCATTGCAAAGTCGTAAGTAACTTAGAGGGGCTGAATGGGTTGGCCCGCTAATCAGTTTCGGCTTTCTACGTTTCAAGGTCGATCCCTCGTTCAGAACTTTTCTTTACTACGAAAATAATGTCATCGGAGCATGGTACTCAGATAACAGCAGATGCAGTGGATGACTCGCTCAAACGAGCATTAAGTGCCAAATACTTTGATTTGATATTATTGCATGATCCTAAAGCTGGTCATGAAAAAAGATTAGAAGCGTACAAAGCTTTATTGAAAGCTCAGAAAGAAGGAAAAGTGAGAAGTATTGGCGTTTCAAGCTTCGGAGTTAAGCACTTGCAGGAAATCAAAGATGCAGGCTTACCTTTACCATGTAAGTCTTTGGCTCGATGTCAGTTGCATGAGAATTGTGAATAACGCCGATCTTGCTGTTAATCCGACTGCTATAGCTGTCAATCAGATTGAGCTGCACCTGTTCAATCAGCAACGGGACATTGTAAAGTATTGTACAGAGCATGACATAGCGGTACAAGCATTCTGTCCGCTTGCCAGAAGCAAGCGAATGGATAATCCCACTCTGGTATGTCTGGATGATCAGTGAAATGGTGCTGCTAGTTGCAGTGAGAAGCGCTAATGGTAACCTGGAACAGGCCGAAGTCTCGAAAGCTGTCGATAGGACACCCGCCCAGGTCATGATTCGCTGGCTTTTACAAAAGGGCTTTGTCCCTTTGCCAAAGTCAGATACTCCTTCTCGCATCAGTAAGCATTTTTTCACGGTTTCTACCGCTGGGTGGTTCCGATAGCTGACGTGATCTTCACGACAGAGAGCAACGCCGATGTTTTCGATTTTGAGCTGAATGACGAGCAGATGAAGCAGTTGGATAATCTTGATGAAGGAAAAGCCGGATCATGCTCGTGGAACCCTGTAGATGCAGAGTAGAGATTCGTCTGTATACTACAAATACGCTTCTATGTCTATAGTAGCCGATCTAGCGAACAGAGCTACGCCAGCGGTATTTCTACCATGAGGATGTTTGCAGATGAAAAGTGGTTCCAGGACGTTATCTGAGTATGCTGCCATACGAAAAGAAGTCGGAAGAAAAGGTAGAGTCAGCATAGAAAGAAGAGGCAGGGGAAGATAGAAGGAGATAGTAGAGTTGAGAGTGGGATTCTTCAGATTGCAAACTACATGGGAGTAAAACTCCCTGAATCCGTTCATTCGGCAAGACAGCCAGACCACCTGATGAGCCATTGCTTCACGCCTTTCCGCAAATCTGTAGCCGAGTGACACAATGGCTCGGACTGAGCACCGTGACATGGCATCCTGACGAACAGCAGCGCATGAACGCCGGTTCCTATATCATGGTTGCCACTCGCTGGCAGAGCCTGCAGCTGAAGACCTCGATGCAATGGCCTAGCAGGTGATCCTGTACACGTCTTCTCAGAAAGCGAGGGAAACCAATATAGGCTTCCACAAGCTTCTCGCCGTACGGTATGTCTTCTGGGTACTTTCTTCTTGGACGGGGGCTAGATTCTTGCCAGCGAGCGGGAGAGTTGTGTAGAAGCATGGACGATTGACTTACGCATCTAATCGCAATCCTCTGGCACTCCGACATGCCTGCATGCCTTGGTGGGAGGGTGACCCAGCCAAACAAAGAGAGCCGCCACTGCGAGCATTTCGATATCTCGATCGTTCATCGTTGCCATGTTGTCCAAGAGAGTATAAATTGGAGGAAGCTCGCCCTCTCTCTTCTTTCTCTCCCCCATCCGCGACGAAAGTATCAATCCAGGTGAGTATCCTACCTGCAAGCACCACTCTTCTATGTACATGACGCTTACTCTCTCCATCCTTCTCGTCTCCCTCGCAGCTTCTTGCTACCTTCACCCACCAATCTATAAACAACAAACATGTCTGGAAGAGGCAAAGGTCAGTGTTCAGTACCTTTACCAATCATGTATAGACGTATCATACTGACCATGCTTGCGCTACCTTGTGTTATTCCATACTCGACTCTCTGGACGTTCTGTTTTGATCGACCACCACTATGCAAAACAACAACAAATTGGACAACAACAGGCGGCAAAGGTCTAGGAAAGGGAGGCGCTAAGCGACACCGCAAGATCTTGAGAGACAATATCCAAGGTATTACAAAGCCAGCTATCAGACGTCTAGCTCGCCGTGGTGGTGTCAAGCGTATCTCTGGCTTGATCTACGAAGAGACCCGTGGTGTCCTCAAGATCTTCCTTGAGAGTGAGCAGAAGCTTAAGGTTATGATCTCTGCGATGATGACTGACTCGAATGCCCATTCTCTTCCTCTTGCAGACGTCATCCGTGACTCCGTCACTTACACCGAGCACGCCAAGCGAAAGACCGTCACCTCGCTCGACGTTGTCTACGCTCTCAAGCGACAGGGACGAACCCTGTAAGCACTACTTCTCTTCCTGCTCTATTCATAGTATGTCAACTGACTCTTACCGTCTTTTCTCTCTATACAGCTACGGTTTCGGCGCATAAGCGATCTTTTGAATTCGCCCATATTTGGCTTTCTCAAGTCAAGCTGTACTGTCAAGTACACACCCTCCACTTTCGACTTTCTTCATCCTTTGGACTGGTCAACATCGTGCTCCTCTAAACATCGAGCAGCTCTCCACCCATGATATGCAATCACGCTTAGAGGTACATTCTTCGCATGCACTCGTTGTTGAGCCGATATAGTTCATTTCTTTTGTTTAGGCTTTTCTTCCTCTGAAAGCTACATTACCAATTCCTGACACCGTTCTGGCTGTTCATTGCACCTTGAACCCAGTCAGCTCTTCTTCGCCGTATGCCTGAAGGCCTATGTGACGAGAGAAACGTTTAGGAAGGATTAGAAGATGTTCCTTGTATCCCCTGCTGCAGGCTTCAGTCACCTATATAGTATAACCACAATCTTGTCGCATAGGGCATAAAGACTAACTTATCGACTGTTTGATGAATACACATTGTCGACCTAATTCGCAAAGAGTGGGTTTGTTTGCCGGTGGCGTAGAACATGAGGATACATCGGCTGTTACGCTGATCACCGTCTACAAATCATGATACAGTGATTGCTTGTACGGTGAATAGGATTCTTAGTACCATCTCTAGTTCCTCTGGCTGCTGGGGCTTTGCTATGGATCCCATAAGTCCCCGTACCGTCTATATCGATATCGATTGAATCACATGCACCGTTGCCTTGCCGGTGTTGCGTTCTCGCCATCCCATCCCACCGTCATCCCATACAACAACATCACACACAAGATGCGCTACTCCAGTACAGCAGCCATAGTGACTGCTCTCGTCGCCAGCGCAGTTGCTGCTCCCTCGTTCGAGCAGTATTCCCAACAGCAGCAACTCGCCTTTCTCGATACGGTAGCTGAACAGGCTGCCGCCTTCCTGAAAGAGAGTAAATCACTCGTCGAAAGCGTCTCTGGATCTGTTGGGAATGTAGCTGAGAAGGGTGCAAAGTGGATTCAAGAGCATATCAATGATCCGAGATGTAGGTCTGCAATGAATCCCACACCGTCCGGGCGTTCTGTCCATTGTG
The DNA here is from genome assembly GCA_022813105.1 of Cystobasidium onofrii. Classification (NCBI taxonomy): domain Eukaryota; kingdom Fungi; phylum Basidiomycota; class Cystobasidiomycetes; order Cystobasidiales; family Cystobasidiaceae; genus Cystobasidium; species Cystobasidium onofrii. Next base: position 290,928 of record JAKLNA010000018.1, read on the forward strand.
GCTGGTAACCCCCGTTCATGCAACCAACGATGATGCGGCCTCAGAGGGGATTCCGGATACTGATACAACTGTTGGACTGCAGTTACACATGTCACACACGCCGACTTCCCCAAGTACAGACTACGAGTTAACAAGATTGCAAAGCCTACATTCTGCGATAAGGATGTCGAGCAATTCAGGTGGGATTGGTGGCCCTGCGCATGATGATCTTGCCACCTTTGACAGTAACTGATAATTACCTTTTGACTACGTCCAGCGGGTACTTGGATATTGGGGAAGAAAAGCATTTGTTCTTCTGGTTTTTCTCTTCTAGAAGGAGTCCAAAGAAGGATCCTGTAACTTTATGGCTCAGTATGTCTTCTTACGGTTTGGACTTCCCGGGATCGAGGGATTCGTATCTGATGCGACCTCTCTTCTTCACCTTACCCTCGTTATTTCTCATCCAATGATATTGATTGATTGACCTGTCATAGACGGAGGTCCAGGCTGCTCGTCTACCACTGGCCTTCTCTTCGAGCTCGGTCCATGCTTGATCTCCGCCAACGGTACCAAGACTGTCTACAACCCATACTCATGGAACGAAGTTTCGAATATGATCTTCCTAGATCAGCCCGTGAACGTCGGTTTCTCGTACACCGAAGGCAAGCAAGTCCTTACCACACCCGACGCGGCAGTCGATGTCTATGCCTTTTTGCAACTTTTCATGAAATCTTTCCCTGAATACTCCACTCAAGACTTCAACATAGCAGGTGAATCATATGGAGGTCATTATATTCCCAATTTCGCTTCTTATATACATGAAAGAAAAGTTAAAGTTGAAAATGGAGATAAATCACTTACGGTTCAAGCTAAAGAATCTCATTTACCTATTAATTTGAAGAGTATACTCATTGGAAATGGTTTAACGGAACCTTATACTCAATTCGCTAGTGTTCCTGAATACGCTTGCGCTCCTTCTGAACATGCTTTCTTGGACGAATCTTCATGCACTAGCATGAGAACAAAGGTACCGACCTGCCAGAGACTGCAGAGCTATTGCTACGACAGCCCGTCTAGATTTACTTGTAGGTTTTTCCAAATTAGCAGTGAAAGATGCGCGTTGAATAAAGGGGCTGATTACTGTATTGGCATACTACAGGCTTGCCTGCTGCTCTATAGTAAGCTAGCGTGGTGCTGTTGGCTATGATTGAGGTGTGTATTCCAATGCTAACATTGTCTCATATTTGTGCCACAGCTGCTGGGGCATGTACTCGCCTCTCCAAGCAAGTGGACGCAACCTCTATGACATCCGTAAGAAATGCAACCGAGAAGGCGAAGATGGAGAATTATGTTATAAAGAACTCAATTGGATTCAATCTTTCTTGAATCGTGAAGATGTTAAAGAAGAATTAGGAGCACCTAAAAATCTGAACTTCCAATCTTGTAATATGGAAATCAATAGAGGTTTTTTAATGACTGGTGACTCTCAACATAATTCTGCTGCTTTATTACCTCCTTTACTACAAGATGGTGTTAGAGTTTTGATTTATGCTGGAAATGCGGATTCTATGTGCAATTACCTATAAGTTTATGTTTCTCCGTCTTATACATATAATCAAGCTAACATTATCTTTTCCCTCTCTCTCTTCCTCTATTCGTCCTTCCCCTCTTCCGCGTTAATACAGGTAACAAAGAGTGGTTCCTCAAGCTCGATACAGTCTTCTCCAAAGAACTCAACAAGACTAAAGAAAGAGATTTCACAGTCAAAGGAGAGAAAGCCGGTTCTTTGATTAGTGTTGGTGCTGGTGCTGGTAATTATACTTTCCTCGAGGTGTACGAAGCTGGCCATATGGTGAGTCATTGCGGCCCTTCTTGATTGTTGGGTTATCTGCTAAAGAGGGGGTATTACCGACCTTGAATGAATACTGAATCATCAATTTCGCTATCCTCTCAGGTCCCTACCGATCAACCCGAAGCTGCTTTGAAGATGTTCAGCCACTGGTTAGCCAACAGGGCCCTTTAAGCCCGTTATAGAAGGGTATATCGAACCTATACTAGGCAAGAACAGATTGGCCCTTACATGTCCACCCTATTCGATTCTCTTCATGATTTTCGTCAGTACCCAATGGGGCAGATTTGGGAATTCCTTCATCTTTTTTCTTGCTAGCCATGTTAGCATGTTTACCGAGCCCATCGAGCATGGTCCTTTCATTTCCGTACTCCAGTATATATTTCTTTTAGTCATTATGCTTTTCTCCCTAGTCGAAGCTTTGCATGTAAACAGACACATACGGACCTCGAAGCAAAGAATGTTCTCAGGGCATTCCTTTCTGCCATGTATGCCTGTGTAGTGGGTTTGACATCAGCACGCCTCTCTTTATGATGTGTGCTACCCATTACGTTGGGATGTGGTACAGACGATCTTGCTTGCCTACGATGCGGCTCTACAAACCGGAGTCTGCCGCCGGATATGCGCCAATAAGTGCCGTATCCTACATTTCCCCCTTGATGTGTGAGTGTGGAGGAGAAGTAGCCAACTTCAGTGATACAGCTGATCCTGCCAGTTACTCTAGCATCAGCACTTGCTATATTCTCCCAAGACGTCGGCCTGTCGGCGTTTCGGACGTCGCCACCCGATTGCTGCGTTGGATGATGATGTAGGATGAAGTGGAGGGAGACAGACATACGCGGAGGGACAGCAGTCGGTACAGTATGCTGTGCATGGAGTGACAGTCAGAGCAGCGTGTCAGTGCTGCCGTATTGCAGTACTGCTGGATCACTCACCGCGTACATGCTTGCTTCTTCCCTTTTGTATTGCTTGTCGCCAAGCAGATCACATGCACGAATGACCCACTCGTCGCCTCAGCTCTTGGACGCACTCCAATCCGTCACAGCTACGCATAAGGCGAGCAGCTTGAGAGCTACTACACCTCGTTGCTTGCCTGAACCACGCACATCTATCTCATCTAGTCACCCGTCACTCAACCATGCCTAAAGGCGGCAAGGGCAGCGTCGAGGTCGGTCCTGAGGCGCAGGACAAGGAGGGCAGAGCACGTCGATGGCACAAGAACCCAGGCAAGCTAGTCGACGGTAATGATGCTCAGATCCCAACAGTCTACGAGCTCATTCAGCGAAGTGCGCGCCTGTTCCCATCTCAGAATGGCTTTGGATACCGCAAGCTTGTCAAGCTTCATGAAGAGGAGAAGGAAGTGACAAAGAAAGTTAAAGGAAAAGAAGTCAAAGAGAAGAAGAAATGGCAATACTATGAACTGTCGGATTATAATTGGATGAATTACAAGCAGATTGCTGATGATGCCCACGTCATTGGTTCTGGTCTGAGAGCTTTGGGACTGGACAAGAGCTCCTCTTTCAATATCTATGCTGCTACGACGTGAGTTCAAAGTCAAGCTCGACAATCAGGCTTTATTGATTGTGCTGATTATGCTTCTAATGCTCTACACAGTCCTTCCTGGCAGCTCGTCGCACAGGGTGAGTCCGCTTCGAGTGTTCCTGGCAAAGAGGCGGGCTATGCCTGCTGCAGGAGTGCAGACGTGGAAGGATGGTGGATGCTTGCCGGGAGGCTCGCGGTACACGCCGTGCTCATTCTCCGTAGCTCATCGTGCTGAAGTTTTTCACCCTCTTTCATCCGTCTTTTGGTTCTCTGCAGGCTGCATCTCGCAATCCATTGTCTTCGCCACAGCATACGATTCGCTCGGACCTGAAGGTGTAAGTTTAGCAATTCACCAAATCTATCAAGCTCTTCCGACAAAGCTGATCATATGCTTACTTCTCACACCTCTGTATCCCTGTCTCGATATTTCACTTCACTTGTCCAAAAATAGCTTCAACATTCTCTCAACGAGCCGAAAGTAGTTTGTATTTTCCTAAATGACAACCTACTACCCACATTGGCAAAAGTTATAGATAATACACCAACAGTCAAATATGTGATATACGATGGCGATCATGCCGATTCTAAAGCTTTGGAGAAGATCAGAAGTACTAGAGCAAACGAAGGAGGTGAAGGTGTCAAAGTCCTTACTCTTGATGAGATCAGAGAGATGGGAAAGAAGAACAAGGTCGATCCTGTTCCACCTAAAGAGGATGGTGAGTGCACTTAGCGCCGTCTGTAGACGTTGTCGTTCAAATGGGTATAAGTGACTGATCGTGCTGTTTTACAATGTAGACGTCTGTACTATTATGTACACTTCTGGAAGTACCGGAGCACCCAAAGGTGTCATTCTGTCACACAAGAATATCTGTGCCTCTGTCGCAGCTGTTCATTTCCTGCTCGTCCACATTCTCCAGCCATCGGACACATATGTCGGTAAGTACATAGATCTGCAGCTGTATCTGCATTGCAGTGACTTCAGCTGACTCCAATCCGCATGCTCTATGTTACTACAGCCTATCTACCACTGGCTCGTGAGTCAAAGAGAGTCAGCGAGATAAGGCGACTTCCGGAGACTTGGCTGACTTTATAATCCCTTTTGATTCTTTACAGACATCTTCGAGTTTGTTGTCGAGCTCATCATGATGTATCATGCCATCCCAGTCGGCTACGGCAGCGTCAAGACTCTGACGGAATTAAGCATGCGCAATTCACTTGGTGATTTGCGTACATTGCGACCTACTATCATGGTAGGAGTACCAGCAGTATGGGAACAAATACGCAAAGGTATAATAGGAAAAGTCAGAGAAGGTGGTAAAGAAAGAGTCTTCAATGCTGCTATGTCCATCAAGAGATCATCTACTATTTTAGGACATGTTGCAGATGCTGTTGTCTTCAATAAAGTTAAAGTTGCTACTGGTGGTAGATTGAGATATGCTCTCTCGGGTGGTGCGGCTATTTCAACGGAGACTCAGGAGTTCTTACAGACTGCTCTAGTTACCATGCTACAGGGGTGAGTTCTTTAGAAATTTGGAAATTTTATGGCTACTGAGACTTTGAATGTTGACAATACTTTTTTCCCTCCCTTCTCTGCTTGTTTCAGATACGGTATGACTGAAACTTCAGCTATGTGCGCGATTCTACCACCGGAATTCCTAAGAAGTGGCGCTGTCGGCGTACCAGTACCTTGTGCTGAGATCAAATTGGTCGATGTTGAGGATATGAGCTACAAGGCGAATGCAGATCCTCCTCAAGGAGAGGTGAGCTTGACTTCCTCCTTACCGTGCAGGGTTGCAGGGCTGTCCTACGCATTCAAGTGCTGATGAGGTATAATCTATTCGATGCGGTCCTACTTATTGTCTATCAGATCTATCTTCGCGGTCCTTCTATTACCAAGGGATACTTTATGAGAGACGACTTGACCAAGGAAGCTATCACTGAAGATGGCTGGTTCATGACTGGTGATATTGGACGATGGAATTCGGATGGTACACTCTCCATTATCGATAGAAAGAAGAATCTCGTCAAGCTTTCTGGTGGTGAATATATCGGTAAGTTCAGGCTATCCTCAGCTCGTCAGGGCAAATGTTTGACTCATCATACAAATAATTCATTCTCAGCTCTGGAGCAGCTTGAAACTATGTATGGTGCCTGCAATCTGGTTCAGAAGATCTGCTTGGTAAGTCTACTATTCTGGCGCTAGCTGATCACGGACCGCTAACCGTATTGAATAATCCTTACAGCACGCCGATCCTAATGCCAAGCAACCTATGGCGATCATCTTCCCCAACGAGAAGAATCTGCGAGCTGCAGCACATGCACAAGGCCACGCTGACAATGAAGATCTCCGCACTTTATGCGATGATGAAGCAGTTCAAGAAATCGTAGTCAATGATCTCAATTCGTTAGCTAAGAAACAAGGACGTAGAGGAATGGAAATGATTCAATGCGTCGTACTTGATCCTGAAGAATGGACTCCTCAGAATGGAATGCTTACGGCCGCTCAGAAATTACAACGTAAAGCTATTGTTGAGAAACACAAGGATAGAATCAAGGAGATTTATACTACCGATTAAGCTGGCTATTCGATTCAAACGTTGCAGCTGTCGCAGCGACATTCAGCTCTTTGGCTTCAGCGTCGACAACGTTCGGCAGTCTGAAATATATATATCAAACTTTGGTTTTAGCACTCAAGCTCAAGATGATTCCAGCCTGGTCAACCTGGGCAATACTTTACCCTGACTTTTCTTAATTCTCATCCGAAAGTGTATCAATATCCGTCTGTCTGTCTCCTGAAGTTTTCCCGTATCACTCTCCTTGCCCTTCAATCGGTGCTAGTGTGATTCTTCTCTCTCTCTCTCTAGTCTGCCAAGAGTCTCGTATGCCGAGCCAGCTTGCAGATACCTCCAACTTTCACTTGAGTCTATTTGACCTAAGCAAGGATTTTCCGCGGCTTCAAGAAATCGAATTATTGTATTTGTCGTCTTTGTAGTGACTAAGAGATATATATATATATTGCAATGCAGATAACTTTTGACTTGAGCCTAAAGGCCGTGTGCCGGGTTATACATACGAATTGATTTGTCCCTCATCGCGGTAGAGTGACTGCATAAGACGGCAGAATACATTGACAAGGATTGACAAAACAGCTGTGCCTCACAAGATATAAAATACTAATATAAAATGGCTATTTCAGGACCATCATCTCTGCTTCAGTGTGGAATTCGATGGTCTGATAACATGCTACATATTGGAACTCGCAGATGGTCTATACGTTTGAAAGAGACTGTTAAGCTAGAAGGGTTATTAATTATTACTACTTGCGGAAAGAGAGAATGAGTCGTTCTGATCATGCACAAAAGTAACGTTATATTTAGTATCGTGTGATCTACATTGATTGTATGAGAGCCGAACGGGACTTACCTATGATACAGAATTTAAAGTATTGGGATGTACGCGCTAAATCCAAGATGTTCATATTGGGTATGGAGGAAATGGAGGAAAAGTATCAAGAAGCGACGAAGAGCGAGGAGGCTGTTCATAAGGTTGGAGTTCTGTGTCAATATTGAAGTCGTCAGAAGGTAGATCTTGCTGTTGTGCCCTTGGCGACGTCTTCAATCTGAGCCCTCTTGCGGGAGCATCTTCGCAGTCGCCTCGTCCGACTCGCACGCACCTGAAGCGGGTAGAAGCACCCATTGGGGAAACAAGCACAACAATCAGTATGCGGTGGTCATGAGGGTTTAGTAGGTGCAAGTTGCATGGCTTGTTCTGTAGACGGCACTGCTGTAAATGATGAATACGCGACTCACCGTCTACACGGTCTGTGCTCGTCGCACTTCTTGTGCGTCTGTATGATGGAACGAAAGACAGGAAGTTCTGTGAGTATTATATACCCGCCCTTCTTTATCACGGCGCTTTCTTAGAGGAGGTCCCCATGTTCTACGCTGCTGAGCGCTGAAACTTCGAGGACATCGAACGGTCACGACGGGACTACATGTCACATCACTGCTGGAAGTGGGCCGCATGACGTAGGCATGGAGACTCCGCTCTCCTTGAAAGGGGGCTCTTGCAGGACTGCTGGAGACCGTAGCGTAGGCCCGGTCGGAGAGGCGATGAGTCTAGATAGGCAGAGGAATACCGTACTTACATTTCTGCATCTCATACACGAGATAGCCGTCTGCTCACGCTTTATAGAAGCAGGTGGGCTTTTAGAGGAAGATGAAGAAAGGATCATTGATGTATCGTGGCCGTCGTGTTTGTCACGCTCTTCCAGCAGGCGTGTTTGACTCGACCGTTTCGTCGTTGCAGTTGGACTACTTAGTGCTCGTTGAGGGAGGGTAGGACGGTTAAGGTGCTGTTGAGCTTGAGGTGGAATGAAGAGATTGCTAGATGAAGATGTAGACGATGATGTTCCTGGCCAGCTTGCACTTGTACGCTCTACTTGTGTTGTGTTGCTCATTATAAAGGGAAGCGGTATGCTGGCGCGCATGTCAGACTCGCGGCTGTCGGAGTCTGTATTGTTGACTTCGAAGCGCGAGTCGACGCTCTCCAGTTTAGAGCGGAAGGGATGGCGTGGAGAGCGCCTTCGACGAGGTCTCCTGCTTGTCTGAGCAAGAGGTATCGTCGAGGTGCCTATGGCTTCTCCCGCCGCAGCTGTTTCTAGCAGCTCCGCCGCTCCCAATAGAAGCTCCAGTCCGGCGTGTGGTGGGTGAGAAGTTGAAGAGGAGGAGGATGTGAACGGCGAGGTGGATGGATAATACGAGTATGGGAGGTAAGACATGGTTATAGATTCCCACGTCGTGCGGGACTGTTGAAACTCAGTTGTTTGTAGGAAGAGACGAAGAGGGAAGAGGAGGAAGTTGAAGACTGGGAGCTGGTCAGAAGAAAGAAGAAGAAGGGGAGGAGCAGTGAGTAAGTCGACACGACTGACTCGTGACAGCGTGCAGACCTGCGTGCGTCTTCCTTTTCTCGCTGTGCTTTCTGTAGGTCTGTTTTACTCCGCTCGAGTCGGCGTCCACTGTCTGGAGCTGCACGCACGCACGCAAGCTGCGATTGGAAGGACTTTCAGCGTCCCTGTTGGCATTATCAGCAAACATGTCAAGTGTCAGACTGGTTGGCTTGCATTAGGTGCGGCAACAGGCGTGCAGCCTTGTCTTCTGTACCCTCAAGGGCCCAAGTGAGATGGAACTATTGCAATACGTCTACTGCACGCTGTGAACTTCCTTGGTATTAGCCTGGCTAGCACGAGATGCCCATATCGCATCTCAAGCGCTCGACCGGCAGCTACAGATTACGCGTGCCATGTTTGCAAGCAGCTCCGCTCTAAGCACTGGCATCGTAAAGCCGACTCGCCCGTAGTACGGCGCATTGTTGCAGTTGGGCACGTTCATGTTACCTGCTTGTTTGGACACAAACGTCCGCGTCGGATTGGACAGGTAGGCGAACGATGCGTGCATACATGTCGTACCTCAATACTCGAGCGGCTAGTCTTGGTTAGTGGGAATAATCTTGAGGTCTTAGTGATGCTATGGACGATCAGTAGGGAGGCTATTCTCTGGTACGAGTGTCCTAATTGATGATGTTGCTGCTGGATGCTGAACCGATGTGCGATCCATCCACCGGGAGAGGTTCCCAATCACCAGCCAAAGGGGATTCACTTTGTGTTCAGGCCGGAAAGTGCAGAAGTAGTCTCGCTCTGCTGTCAGCGCTGAACTGGAGTGTCCACTGTCCATGAAGCAAGTCGTCGATGGCAAGAGCTTCATTTAACTCGACGAAGAGCAACTCTCCAGCCTCAGCGTGCGGTAGGTAGCCTGTATACGGCAGTAAGAAGCTTCTGCAGCCACATCCGGCTTCCCAGCTGCATTGAAGCGGGCGAAGGAGATCACATCCGAAGAGAAGAGTCTATCATCACCATGTTCCCATACAGCTCTTCACTCTGGCTTCGTGCCATCCTATCGCTGCTCTATCTTCGGTCTATCTTCGGCAAAAGCCGATCGAGCTCAGTGCATGGCGGAATCGGGAAAAGCGCTGTCCGAATGGTCTGTTCCACGCCTGGTACATGACCACTTCCACACATGGAGCATGCGACTCAACGGCGTAGAGCTCACTAATGCATCGCTCGTCGTACTCTTCGCCTCGTCGCTGGCTACTCTGAGCTCTGGAACAAACTGCAAGTTGGACTACCTACCCGATTGCCCTGTGTTCTGCAACGACGCGCGAGAGCTGACTTTCTCGAATGTCACCAATCTATGCTTCGCTCATCTACCATATAGACGTCGTCGGTAGCTATGCTCCTCAGCTCAAAGAGAGGCTCCACCTTACGGCGGCCGAGATCAACCTCGTAGCATCATGCGGCAACTTTGGTGTGAGCGAATCGACTCTCGATACATCTTCCCATTTCGCTACATTTACTCAACGATTTGGTATCTTCGACTTAACAGGTCTATTTGACAGGCCCCTTCTTCGGCTATTTAGCAGACCGCAAAGGGCCCCGCTCTTTACTATTCGCGGGTGCTGCACTACTCGGATTAGGCTATTTCGGACTATTCTGGTGTTATGAGAGCGGTGTTCCGTCTGCTCATGGAAACTCAGTACCAATGCCTTTGTTGGCGTTTTTCTCATTCTGTACCGGTCTTGGATCAGCTCTTGGAAATACAGCTGGTTTGAATTCGGTAGCTAGGGCTTTTGTACCCGCCACGGTAAGCTCTTCTCATAGTTTGTCTACGACTCTCAACATACTGAGTTGCTGGTCGATGTAGCGCGGCCTTGCTATGGGCATAGTCGGTGAGTTGCGCACACTTTGTAACGTGTCTTACGCCGCGGCCTGTTACCATTTGCTAATTTAACAACACCCATATAGTCGCCGGCTATGGTCTTTCAGCATTCTTATACGCAAATATATCAGCCCTACTCATTGGAGATAACACCGAACTCTTCCTACTAGTTCTCGCAATTGGAACTTTCACATCTCTTTTCGGTGCAGGCTTATTACTCACAAGCACACGGATGGAGAACGTATACTCTCTCATACCTGATACCTCCACACGCGAAGCAGAGCGTTCATTATTAAGACACTCAAGGAGGAGGAGAAGCTCAGCTTCTGCTGGGACAAATGGCGGTAGAGATATTTCCGATGAAGAAGAGGAGCTGCATATTGTTCATGGCGTACTACAAAGTGGTCAAGACGTAGATAGAACACGGACAAATTCGAATGGATCAAGTTTCCTAGCTCCTGCGTCTAGACCGACAACACACCAAAAGAAATCGAGTATATTAGTAAAACAAGCAGGAGAAGCTATTGCGAGAATAAAACAAGAAAGTATAGTAGTTGAAACGGGGTCTTTGGGATTGTTTAGAGTTCCAGATTATTACCTGCTTATGATCGTCGCCTTTTGCTGTACTGGGACGGGAATCATGTGGATCAACAGCGTCGGTACGGTTGTTGGTGAGTACCATTCATCATCGCTTTTTGTGAAACGATACCGTCGAAGATCTGAAAGCGCTTGGTGAGACTGAAAATTTGAATCGCTCTTAATTATAGTAACGCTGGCTGAATACAATAAGAATGCTGGCAAAGTAACTTTACTTCAATCACATCAAACTTCGCTTCTGTCGATATTCAAGTAAGCTTCGTTGATTGGGAGCACGCCAAGATGACTATTTTGCCTAATTTGTGTACTTCATCAGTTGCCTAGGCAGACTTTTCGTCGGCGCAATCTCAGATCAAGCTCGTACTAGGGTGATTTTTATCTACCACGAAAAGGATTGCACATCTCTAGTACCATGCTAAATCCACTTTTATTGGTTGAAACTAACAGATTGGTCTGAAACCCGTCTGGTGGCTTGCCTTAATGTGCACTACATTCATAATCAGTCAATTCCTAGCAAGAGCATCGGAGAATCTTTCTGCTTTGGCTTGGGCTACTTCGCTTGTCGGTTTTAGCTATGGACAATTCTTCGGTCTTGCACCTATCGTTATGCTGTGAGTTTAAGCCAGATAGCCGCAAGTAATGATGATGAAACATCTCTAACCCTCTACATGTTTCGATTTGTGCAGCGATTGGTTCGGCCTCAAGTCGTTTTCTGCTAATGTTGGCACTCTTTATGTGATACCCACCTTCTCTAGTGAGTTAAGCCCGGTATCAATAGTCAGTCAAATTAGGCCCCGGATAGTGCGATTGACGGTTGACCGATGGTCAGGCTATACCTTCTCCTATTTGTTTGGCAAGATTTACGATAGCAGCACGCCAGCTTCAAGTCCGGCCGTCGCAGCTGAAAGCAGCACAAAACTAGTTGCTAGGCTGCAGGCTCTCCTTCGTCGAGCTGGAAATGCAGTCGGTCACGCCCACGTATGCCCACTTGGTCGTGACTGTTATACCGGAATCTTCTCGTACACTATACCAGCGTGTATATTCGCTTTACTCATAAGTATCGTGCTCAGTCTGCGCAGAGGCAGGGGTTTAGAAAGGCACGAACCACTCCTCCTTGACGAGGAAGAATTCCTAGCTGAAGTGGAGCGTTAGATTCGGAACCATGGATGTTGTTGTGTATGTCTATAGATGCGGTGCAAGTGTTTCACTCTGGGTAGTGCTTTTAGTACCGATTGTACGATATCTTGCATGAAGTCGGGCACAGATATGCCTGCACTCGGGCTAGTAATAGAAATAACAACGACGATGATGTAATATGCATGACTTGCACAAAGCTCTAAAACTGATTACTGCTTGACTTATTGAATGCTCCATCCAATGCCGCTACTGCTACAGATTACGAATTTCCCTCACTTCCCATCTTATCGACGCTTCTTTATTATTCTTCGGGTATCTTCGTCTGAAGTCTTGTATGCCTTCTTCGGTTCCACTTCAATAACATGATCAGCTGAACCATCCTCTTTGATTCTTCCATTAAGATTACTCCACAGATTCTTCTCCCTCTCATTACCCATTTTCCAGATATATTGACTCTTCCAATCAAATTCCATAACTTCTCCATTATCGCCCACAAACCAAGGTGGAAGTTTCCACCACCAAGTTTGACGTTTCAATTCTTGATAATGCATGAAAAGCTTACGCTGCCATCGACGTGGACGACGGTCGGGCTCTAATCGCATTGAAAGCGTATTGGGCGGATCGGAAGCAACGCGCAGAATAGTGGCTCGTCTGACTGAGTCGACTTGCGTGTATTGGTCACCTAGAGTAAGACTACTTGGGTTGACGCATTGGCTGAAGGGGGTGTGGCAAGAGGCATGATCAGTTGTCGTCAAGGTTGAATTGAAGTGACTGCAGTATTAACTCACGCCAGAGATTTGTCAAACCAGGCATCTATGCAATCCTCCCCAAAAACCATTTGAGTTTTTATAACTTCTGCATCCTCACTCCAACCTGCATACTCATCAATGTCCATTTCTCTAGCGTCTTTCAGGATAGCTTCTATCTCCTTTCGATTTAATCTGCTATCTACTTCCAATACATCGATACCGGAGATGACAAATTTGCGTCCCGGTATGAAGAGGTCTTGGCCTGATATATATGAGGAGCAGGATATCCTCCTGTCAGTGCTCTGTAGCCGAGGCTCTGGGGTATAAATGCTCACCATGAACATCGGGAATTAGAGCCCAACTCAGGCCCGCGCCCGCGTATCCTTCCCCATCTCTAAGATATGCAGCAGAGAGCCAGGTCTCGTCGATTCCCCCACCGGGATAGCCACCATCAGCAGCGTCCGCAGGATTGATGAAAGCTTTTGCAGAGCTCAAAGTGGCGTATTTCTTCCAAGCACCTGTTAAGCCCGGTGCTGCCATATTGAAAATTGACATCTGGCCGTTGAGGTAAACCAATGCAGGACTGAAGACTGATAAGCCGACCATGGAGACAGTCGAGATGAGCGGGAAAGGTAAATGTTCCAGACGACCGAGGTGCATGTCCTAGAGATCATGAATATTCGCGCAAATCAGCGAGATGCCCTCTCCTAAGCAGGAATGCTCAAAGTCTTGGGCGCAATCACTGCCACGCACCATATCACACCAGGCCCATACAGGATTCTCGGGATGGATAAAGTACTTCTTATACATCTCCCCACGCATTGGCTTCCAATCCACGTTGACTTCATCTGCGCGCTCGTGTAGACGACGGAGCTGCAGCACGTGACAAAACATGTTGGTCAGACGGGCAATAAGCTGGGATGCTTGTTTTTCGACTCACCACTTGCTTGTACGTCTCATTATCGCAATTCCAGCCTTGCTCCGAGCACAGAAAGTCTGCCTCTTCCGCAAGATGAGTCTCTCTAGACTGGCAGACTATCCTGATGTTGCCTCCATGTTCCCAGTCCCAGGCAGCTGAATCTCTGTTGACGCCATCATCTCGAACTTCGCTCAAGCACTTTGATGCATCGTTGGTGACATGGATCACGAGCAGATCTGCTACCTCCGCATTCAAGGCTGCGGATCTGAAGAAATTGTTGAGGTAGTCCGGCTGCTGGTCGTTTGAGCCTGCCCAAATCGATACGAGCGTTATGCGCTTCAAGCTTGCTGGAAGGCTCGACAGAGCCGGCGGGCGATGGGAAGGGGACGGGGTGTAGTACGGCGAAGTTGAGCTCGACGTGAATGTCCCAAGGATGTATCCGCTGCCGTCTTTGGCCTTTGAAGCGACGTAGGAAGCAGTGCTCGACACGCCTTCAAGGCCGTCTGTCGCGAAAAGGCCAGCGACGATGGCGAGACCGGCGAGACAGCATAGGAGGATGCGCATGGGAGTCCGCCGCAGCATGTGCGAGATGGCATTGCGGTGGGCAGAGTAGGCTGCTAAAGGCGATCCTCCTGCTGTTCCGTCTGCACGCTGCCTGCAGCTGCTGTTGCTGCCATCTTCGTCGCGCAGGCTACCACCGAGCAGGAGCGAAGTGCTCGAGCTGGAATTGCAGGCCTCTATCTCGTACGAAGTGGCCATGGCCAACGACATGCAAGAGTAGACGAGAGACAGAGCTTCAGTCTTCACAGCAGTCCTGTCAGCCATCATCAATTCCCGGACCTCCAGCTTTGCATTCCTCAAGATACGCACGGCACGTGCCTCCGGCCTGAACGCGTAAAACAATATTTCATGTTGTAAGACACAAGCTTCGGTTTTACAACTTGGCTGTCGTGCGCAAGCCAACTGAAGAGTTGAGCAGCCGGAGCGGACGCATCGTGACCCGTACGGACTAAGCACTAGCCAGCCAAAAGACTTCACCTTCTCAGGCAGGGAGATATCGATCTCCTCACCATACGTCGAAGCGCAGGCGATTGTCCACTTAGGCGTCGGCAGTCTTCGGAGCGTCGCGATGAAATGATGCAGCTGCAGGAGTGTCCTGTACCGGATTCGAGAGACTGCCGGATGAATATTCAACGGCATCACCGCAACGTGCTGATCAGTCGCTCAAGGGTCGGCGTTAAGCTAGAACTGGATATCATGCTACGGTTTCAGCAAGAAAAGGCGCAGTACGGTATCCTGAGGCGTTTCACGACGTCAGCATGCTCTTGAGGAGGAAACCTCACCCTCCTCGCTGGCGCCAGGATAAATCTATCTTATCACCTCTTCCACTACTCCGCCTCGGTTCGGTGCTGTTGCGCCGTCCACCTGCTGGTGTTATCGCCGATGTCCCAAATGATGAAGTTTTGAGATTATTCTTTCAGCGCATTTGATCATTCTGAGCCTTCAAAAGTCGCTTGTGAGTCGCCTCAACTCTCTTCTCTTCTCTTCTTTCTTCACAGCCAGCTTTTATAGCAGAGGTTATTCGCGCTTTCCTACACTGGGTTGCCACAAGCTGATCGAGTGTTGCCTGTCATACCTCTGCAGCATTCAAAGACTTTCCGGTTCGAGATACTGCCTTACAAGGACATTCTAGCATCGAGCAACGTTCTAAATCCACAACTTCACCGTCAGCATGTCAAAGCTTCCTTCCCTGCTAGCGCGTCACCGCCAGTTGGCTCCAGCCGCTGCGGTCAGGGTATCCCCACTCTGCCTGGGATGCATGACCTTCGGTGGACGCAATCCAGAACGGTGAGTACCTTTTGCTGAACAACCCTCTCGAGCTATGGTGGCAGAGGTTGATCCTTCATGTATTTAGCTACGGAGAATGTTCCAAGGAGGATGCTTTCGGCATTCTCGATACATTCTACAAGAATGGTGGAAACTTTATCGACACTGCTAACACCTATCAAGAAGGACAATCCGAAGTATGGGTTGGTGAATGGCTCGCTGCAAGAGGTGTTCGAGAGCAATTTGTCGTCGCTACAAAGTATACCTCCGCTCATTCAGTATCAAAGGAGGGCGACATTACCTCAAACTACGGTGGCAACGGTTCTAAGTCTATGAAAGCTTCCATTGAACTTTCACTCAAGCGACTCCAGACCGACTACATCGATTTATTCTACGTTCACTGGTGGGACTTTACGACAAGTATTCCCGAGCTCATGCAGAGCTTGAACCAACTCGTATCGTCCGGAAAGGTTCTTTACCTCGGTATTTCCGATACCCCAGCCTGGGTAGTCTCAAAGGCAAACCAGTATGCCAGAGACCATGGCCTACGACCCTTCAGTGTATACCAGGGCATGTTCAATTGCGACATGCGAGATTTCGAGAGGGACATTATTCCAATGTGCCATGCCGAAGGAATGGGTATTGCCCCTTATGGCGTTTTAGGCCAAGGTCGCTTCCAACCTGAAAGTGTCTTCAAAGAGCGAGAAAAACACAACTCTGGTAGAAAGTTTATCCCTCTTTCTGAGCGTGATAAGAAAATCAGCAAGGCTCTTGAGACTATAGCAGATCGAAAGAATACCAAGGTCACCTCTATCGCTTTGGCTTATGCCTTGCAAAAAACACCCTACCTGTTCCCGATCGTTGGAGGTAGAAAAGTAGAGCACATACAAGGCAACATTGATGCATTGGCTGTAACCCTGACTCAAGAAGACATCGAAGAGATTGAAGCTGTCAATGAATTCGATTTCGGATTCCCTCACACTTTCCTCAGCGGTACACTCTTCAAAGGTGGCAAGCCACAAACCGCAGATAAACCGGGCGATGTATGGCTCACAAACACCTTGGGCACGTTTGACTGGGTTCAGCCGCCTCAGGCTATCAGACCTCCCAAGGATGAATAGACTCGCTTTGTGTTCCCTCACCATGGGCTAAAGCACGTGTAGTTGGCTTGCGCGCAATGCCGGCTATATGCAAAATATCCATGGTTACATCATGCCAATGGAGATACATATTAGATGAAGATTCTAAGCTGTGTATTATACATCAACAAGCCCACAGATTAGTAAAATTGGCGTGCACCACACTTGCAGCGGTGAAAACGATTATCCGACTGCTTCCATTTCTACGTCTTGCCAGTCTCGGCTAATCCCGCTGAACCGAATATTTCGTCGACGATCTATTGCGACCATAGGCAGTTAGTCGGCTGACCTAACCCGAAGAATGAACGTTTTCAAACTCACATCGTCAAGGAGTGTGTATATGAGGTGTTGTAGCAGCCTCCGATTCTGTATCATCGCGAAAACACGGCGTGCCCCGCGGCGCGCATTTGATCTACCAATGAGGCTTGCGGCTACATCTGCAGTGCGAAAATCAAGATCAGCCTCCCTTCGCGCCTGCATGATTGACTTCGCCAACTGACCGGGCATCAAATAAGTGAGTTTGCGAAAGGCTGCCTCGCGCGTGTGAAGTTTGTCTTCTGCGTTGCGTACAGGCGCAGGCGGACGCATTTTGCCTTCTGGCCACATTAATTCTTTCAACATGTTTATATGGGTGGCCAGCGCATCTCCAGAGAGGCTGATGGTGACAGCCTCTCGCACCTTTCTTTCGATTGTTCCTCCTAGTACTTGCTGGAGAATGATTACGACAGCTTGTCTACGAAGCCACGAGCCTTTCTCTTTCAAGTCAAAGACTTCGACCAAAAAGTTCGCGATGGGTGAAGTAAAGCTGGTCAAACCTTCGCCTTCTACAGGTTGCATATCTGAGGGTATGGAGAGCAAGTCTACCTCATCCTTGTCAGTGCCCTCGCGGCCTGGTGAAACACCAGTCAAGCCGCCCAAGATGGACGATATAAGGTCTTCACTTTGAACAGATGGAGTCAGACTGCCAGCAAAATCTGCTGCTTGCTGCGAGAGACGAAGAATTATAGCATCCAGCATCGATGGCCCCCCAAACATGTCATCCATACCAGAAGTGACCGTTCTGAAGAGATTTCTGATGACACCTTGTCCTGGAAAGATTTCAGAGCCTAGAAGAGCGATAGCACTGTTTGTCGATGGCTGCACGAGGCTGATATCCTGCCGAGAAAGAAATGCTCGCACATCACGATTTGCAAGCGCCCCTGGAATGGTAATCAGAGACTGAAGGTATTTTGCCAGGCCTTGCTTTCGTTGATGTAACAAGGAATTGCTCATCGATGTTACTATTCGTTTTTGCGGTAGATCGAGCGACTTCACTTTCGGCAGCTTTTCCTTTAATGCCGTATGCAGAGCAACGAATTCGCTGAAGCGCCTCGTAACTAGCCAACCCGAAATCTGCGTCTTTCCATCCTCTGCTAACTGACGCACTTCCACAAGATAGAGGGCAAATTCTTTGCCTTGAGACTGTCCGACTGTGGTTCCGGCAATATTGACAGCAGTCCGGCCTGGAAGAAGCTTGTTCTCATCCGCTTGTGCTTTGAACTGTCTTTGCTGGAAGGAAAGCTCGCTGACTTCTCTCCGCAGAGCATCAATCGACTTCAAGAGGATTTTCGTCTCTTCATTATTGCCTGTCAGCTCCGCTTTTCGAAGCAGTGTAGTCAATACCATCTCTTGATTCTTCAGCTTCTCGATTCTAGCATCAATCTTTTCGATCTCGGCAGGCAACTGGAGATTGCCCGGAGTAGCAAGGCGCAATGCTGAAGACGACATGCCCTCGTCATCGGACAGCCTGTCATCAACATCCACTTCTGAACCTCGTCCATCTTGCTGGCTGTGATCGGATGCGGTTCTTCCGCGCATCTGTGATTTGCCCAGCAAAGGTCTTGACGATGTGATGGCGATATTCGGCTCATTGGAATTTGTCAGGACTGGTGATGTGGCCCGCTTCCAAAGCTGATGTCGAACGGGCGGTGAAGAGGTCGACTCCCGACTTCTCAAGCTTACTGGAGAGGTAGGCCTTGCGACTGAACTATTTCTTGTGTCATCTTCCAAGATGGACGTGAGAGCTTCTTGTATGGCAGTCATGGTCTCCCGTTGCTCAACAGTCTCAGCTTCACTATCACCAAACAAGTCACTATCGGCTGATGCTTGCATGTCGGAATCCTCGGCGAACAAAGGTGAACGCTCCGCAGCCAAATTGTCCGTGAAACGAGAGGTTGCTCCAGTCAAGAAATCAATCTCATCGGACTTGAAGGGTGTATTCGGCTCTGCTCTTGCAACGGGTTCTTCAGAAACAGACCGATAGCTGACATCAGAGCGTCCGCTATTATATCGATTCGCAACTGAGGAGACTTTGTATACGCCGTTCTTCTTCGTGGAAGAAGCTGTCGACGAGACGCCTTCCTGACCTTGAGACAAGGCGCGAGCCCTCGCTACAGACGTTTGCATCTTATCGCTTCTGGTAGCGTGCAGTGTCAGCCTTGGCATTTCTGCAATAGCTTTGATATAGAGGTCGCTCCTTTGGAAAGTAGGCCAATCATTCTCATTCATCTCATCATAAATTTCCGTCTGTGCAGAGAATATGCGATGTCGAATTGAGGTGTAAAGAGCCTTGGGCATGCCTTGTCCAAGGCGGGAGCCCTCTTGCTCGTTAAAGCTCTCGAGGGCATCCAATATATTGGTACTGACGATGATAGCCTTTGTATGCAGGAATGCGGAGAGAAGCAGTCGCACATCATCTCTCAAAGCTTGAGCCGCCTTGGCATCTATCTGAAAGGAGGCATCTTTTGCCGTCGTGGGCAAGAACGTGTCATCTTGAACACTTGACTCTTCGAGCGGATCTTTGAGACCTTCAACGGTGAGGAAGAACTGCGGAAGTATGACTCTGTTCCGGCGGTCCATGAATTCCATGAAGAAGGACATAGCACCTGGTTGCTGAAGTACGTCTCGAAGTGTAAGAGTGTTATTGGAGGATGGCGGTAGCAATTCATTGGAGACTTGCTGTCCTCCAAGCTCGCCAATACGTCTGTCAATAACCTGCTTGGCGCTAGTAAGCCGTTCTATGTAACTTGCAAGTAGTGTTGGTGTCTCCTCTGCGTATGAGCCTGGTAGTCTCGTTCTCCGCAGATTCGCCTCAATGTCATTACGCAGGCGCTTTGCTTCTAGAAGATTTGGACAACGTCTTAGAGATCTTGGGTTTCCAACAAACAAAGTTAGTGGCTTAATCGGCGAGGAAACAGCTAAAAGGTTGGCTAACCTGAGAAAACCTTCGAACTCTTTGGTTGAACTTCGTATAGAAATGTCGCTGGCCTGCTTTCCGACGGGCGATATCGGTGTCTGCGGTATACTTGGATTTGCATCTAAAGCTTGTCGCAGCTTATTTACCATGCGCCTGATCAATCGCAGATTCAGCTTGCAGTCGAGACACATCAGTCAAACGAGCATCCTACTGTTCTCGGATGATCGCCCCTGCTTTCTCATCTATCATTCTGTTCCATAAGTCGGGATCCGATAGCGCTTCCACAACAGGTCTGATAATGGCGCAAGCCACTAACTCCATTGTCATGGTCATCACCGCAGGACTAGCTGCTTCTTTCGCTGGCATGAGCAGCTTGAGGATCCGCAGAACAACTTTGCGCAGATGCTTCTCCTCACTTGGACGGGAATTGAAGCTAGCTCCACTGACAGCGGGGTGCAGACCTCTGCCTTCTGCGAGCTCTGCATACTTGTTCGCCAGTAGCAGGTCTAATTCCTCGCTGGCAACGGCAGCTCCTGGCGATTTCTTCTTGCTACGATCTTTATGACTCGGCTCTCTGCTTCCGGCATCGAGTTGAGAGGTCGAAGACTCTAGTAAGCTCTGCTGAGCCTCCAGGAACAGTTCCAAGTGGGTGGTGATTCTCGGTAACAGAGTAGAAACGCCAAGCTTAGACCAGTCCACCTGGGTCAAATAATCGCGTGCTTGCTCGAGCACCTCTCTGATAGCTCTCTCGACAGCATTGGGAAACGAAGGGTCAGAAGGCGATATAGCTATGTTGTACCAGCTCAAGAGGTGATTATTCAATACTGTTGCAATCAGGTTATCGAGAGCCACTGACGCTTTGGAAGACGTAGGATGCAAGGACCGTCTGAATGAAGTATCTTCACGAATCCATGCTTTTTTGACTTTGATTGCTTCTAATCCTGCAGGCGTTGCTATTGACAATAGAGGCACGACTGGCTCATATAGGCTTCGTTTGATGTCCGTGCGCTTGGAATTGACGACAGCTCTATCTGCGAAGTACGCTAGAGCGACATGAGCCAGAAGTGTTGTGATGAGGAATCCAGCCAGGAAGAGCGGTATCCATAGCAGTGTGACGATTCGTTTCGGCTGATATGCTATGATTGTGGCCACTAGAACTGCCGTCGACCATAGCACTGTCCGCCGGTCGGCCAGCATTTCGCATGACCAGTGTCACGCATGCAGCGTGTCTTGAAGGACATGAAGCATCTGCTTGTCACCGTCTCGCATAGATCAGCATCATGCTTGCGTACTGTTCGGCAATGAGTTGTGATCAAGCTGGACTGCGAGGTGTTATCATTCACGACATGGCCTTTCTTCATACCCGATCAGGCTTTTGTCGCAACATTCAAAAGAGAAGGAGACAACTCGCAATGCTTCGACTGCTACGCGGTGCCTTCCTCATGGCGTCCATCGCTGCAGGCGTCGCCGTTAGCAAGGAGCAAGTCGCCGCAGACCAGCTGGTCTTCGCGGGACAAGGAGATAGTGCAGACATCAAGTCGTTCGAAAAGCCTGCATTGAGCGACTTGCTCACCATTGAGCCTAGCGTTAGCGTCTTCTATGATTATGTGCGACAAAGCGAGACCCTCGTGCGTTAGCTCCTTCGGTAAAGCCGCCAGGCAGTTCAGGACATGTGCTGAGAAGCATTGCTTTCGTACTTTATAGGTCAAACGATTGACTGCAAATACTCCCACAACCATCTTTGTGCCTCGCGACACAGCGATTCTTTCTCTCGCCCGCAAACCACACCAAGGTCCTGTCACAAGTCCCGTGGACATTGGCGTCATGACGGAGGAAGAGGAAGACCGGCAGATGCTGGCGTATCTAGAAAAGTGGACAAAACGCTACTTTGTAGATGGATCTGATATTCAGTTGAAGCCTGGAAATGCAGTCCCAAGTCTAGCTGGCGAAGATGAGAAGATCGCCTTCACTGAGGATGACTCTAATGGAGGTATGGATTGGCAAAGAGTTCTCGTGCAGCCGGGAGCGGCCAAGATAGTAGCGGCTAGAGAGGTGAGAAGTGCTTTATACAGAAAGCATACCTGTACGCAAGCGTGCTGACATCGATCCCTGTGTGTTGTAGGGAAGAGATGGAACTATCTTCATCATCGACCGTGTTCTTCAATAATGTAACGCCTAAAGACCCGCCTAGACACCTTCATCAGACCAAGATTGTAATCAGTGTAGCCATACGATGTTCCCTTCAAGCCATGCCTTACGCTTCACCGCTACGCTTACGTCTGCAAGTCACGTTATCATAACCGCTCTAGCATAAATCGCCCGGTATCTGCCTTGTCTATACAGGGGCTGTGCATCGAAGGAAAACGTATGAACGGACGCAATTACGTGGCCTTTGTACAAACTTGACGTCGCGACGCTTCCGACGCGATTCCTTCATTCGTCAGCTCTGCCCCCGACGTTCCACATCGCCTCGCTGCTCTTTGACTTCTTACCTTCCACATCACACAATCTTGGAAAGCATGACAGCCCTACCATCCAGTACACTGTCGGCTGACCTAGAACGCTACCTTACATATATCCATGAAGATCTTCGTGGCCATCCACTCGCAAGCATTCGCGGTTCAGCTCTCGCTGCTCGACTTCGACAGCTCGTTAGTGGAGCTCTGCAGCGGGTCCGACTGGGACGAATGCAGATAGGATTGTTAGTGCCTATACGAGCGTAAGTCCTGACCTACTCCGGAGCTCATACAGCTGCTGCTTGGCCCGCTTTAGTCGTCTAGACTCGTTCCCGATCACGTACTGACACTATCCAACCTTTGCTGCGTAGACTTCTCCGCGATATATCGAGCTATACAACCATCTTGCGGAACTCGAACATCGTTCGGCTCTTCGTGACACGAGAACGAGTCTCGCATGAACTGCGGGCTTTCCAGCTGCGTCTTAGCAACCTTGCTGCCAGACTTCAGGTACGCTCAGATCCTTCTGTTGTCCAAACAAGCCTGAGCTTTGTGTCATTTATGTAAACTGACAACCTTTTGCTTCCGACCTGCCTCGAAACCCATTCATCTTGCAGATTTACGTAAAGCCGTTCCTGTCTGTCGACGATATCAGAACGACCTCTCAAGACAATACCTTCTTCAGCCAAACCTTGGCATCCTACCGAAGTAATCACAATGCCCTCCAGAGTCTCGTGCGGACTATCAGGCCTGAAGAGCTAAGGGAACTGCATGGTATGCTGTCAAGTAGCCTCTATATGCAGCCCAACCGACTTGTTGGCGCAGCAGCAGTGGAATTTGCGCTGAAGACTCGTCAAGCTATTGAACAGGCTGCAGGCCACCGTGGGGGTCTCAGCTTCTCAACGAGTCTGGCTAGTCCGCGTATGATGCCGCCAATTGGTGATATACGACGAGACATAGGAAGTCTTCCCACTCTTCCGGCTGTCCTTTCGCCTGCAGCATCAACCAGTCCGCTGGCACAGCCTTTGTCTACGCCCGCCACACAACCTGCATTCGGTTCTTTGCGATCTCCACGGTTAGAAGCCTTACTCAATACATCAATGCCCCAAGCGCTGGGAGCGCGGAGTGCACCAATGGCGCCATATGGCACTCCACCGGGCTCTGTGGTGGGTTCACAAATCTCGTCTCTCGACCTGGGAGGCGCTCTATCGCCCGACCCGATTCTATTCGAAGATACAAGGGTGACGACCGTCTTCGAGGAAGCTTCACCGTTTCCGTCATCCGCTAGCTTTTCAATCGACCCGTTTGGCGCAGCGACTTCTGCCTCGCCCGCCACTGCAAGACCGCATATCCAGAACACCTTTTCTCCGAATCAGCCAGCCTCCCCGGCTTCGATACCCCTACCACCATCCCCTCTCCTTTCGCCCAATGCTGTGCCAAGACTTACAACTATCCGTTACTACGATGC
Source organism: Cystobasidium onofrii (assembly GCA_022813105.1). Classification (NCBI taxonomy): domain Eukaryota; kingdom Fungi; phylum Basidiomycota; class Cystobasidiomycetes; order Cystobasidiales; family Cystobasidiaceae; genus Cystobasidium; species Cystobasidium onofrii. The sequence goes on from JAKLNA010000018.1 coordinate 314,598, forward strand.
GAATCAAGGCAAGTTCCTCGAGTGGCGAGCGTTTCATGGTTGGCTTTGGCAAATCCCTCACTTGGTCGAAGCGGCAAAGGACTATCACGGGGGAACCGTTCAAGCACAGTCTATTGTCACGGTCGTAGCTCAATTCGTCGGCTTAGACGAAGTGCAGCGGCAGGCTATACTAGATCACATATCTCTACCGTCTAGAGCCCCTGCACTGCTCCGTCAGGCTGTTTTAGGCGACAAGCTTCGCGTTTTGCGGTTATTCAGTATACGCGGTACCACGTGGCTAGCATGCGTGCCTTTCGAAGGTGGAAAGCCGGGTTTTATTCCATTGAAAGCTACTATACTTGACGGAAATCCACCACCGATACTTCCGAGATTGCTTCCCGCACCAATACACGGATCGGTCAGATCATTCCACGCTACGTACAAGTTCCTCGATAGCAGAGGCTATTGGAGAATCGTAAATTGTGCTGGCGTCATTCAGCCTTATCGTATCAGCTACCACGAGGTTAGGATGACCGGGATTGGCCTTACAGGGACTCTGCAACTACCGCTCACATGGTTACACGTATGTTGACAATTACTTCACCTTCGCTATTGAGTTTTCAATAAGTTTTCGCTGACGATTCCTCCATTTTCAGTTCCCATACTCTCAGGTACTCGGCCTGACACGTATGCCGTCTCATACGGAGGTCAAGCTTCTTCTTCTGGACCGGACTGCTTCTCGCGAGGTTCACATTCATTTCGCATCTGCCTTGGAAGCCTTACAATTTTACGAGGATGTGGAGCACATGCGCCGAGTAACGCGACAATTACTCGAACTACAAGAGAGAAGGCGCCGCGAAGCTGAGCTCCGTAATGCCGTTGCTAGTCCATCTCAGCAAGGCGGCGAGACGGGCTCATTGGGTACGGCTACGATGCAACAGAGTGCAAATGCAGCAACAAGTGCATCACCTGGGGCTGTACCGTCATCTGTCGGTCATCAAGCCTCTGCGGACAGCGGATTGTCCCCATATCTAGGAGCATTCTACGACAGTAATCAAAGCCCGCATCTATCACAGCTAGGCAGCCCGAGACTGAACTCGCTTCTATGAAGATCATGCTACTTTGACCTTTGGAACCACTTGAAATTACTAGCATTCGCAATACGTTACCCATGGACTACACTACTTTCCACAATAATGTCAATCACGGACTAAGGTGCCGTTGAATGTTCCAGATTTAGCCACAGAAGAATTGATGTCCATAGACTCAGCTTTAGCTGTCTACAAACGCGTTGGTGCAATGAAAGTCTGTTATTGTCAGTGTAATCAAAGAGCCGTATTCGGACATGTTTGGCTGATACTGCCACGCGTATTGGAGCTTGAGGCGAGTTTGGGAGCCGAACAATGGGGTTATATTGGCGATTTTGCCACCTGACGAAGACACACAGTCGGCAGGAGCGGGAAGGGAGGTCAAGGGAGGTCAATGGTGATATATGTTGAATGCTCAAGTTGCATCGGAGCCCCTCAGCGTACCTAATATTTGACCGAGTACTTGCATGTGATGTGATCGGCCGGCCCCTGTGCGTTTCCACACTGACCTGTCAACGTTGTTTGGCAGTGCACCAATACCAAGCACCAAAGCGGCTAAAAAGCGAGCTGAGCTTAGATCTCCGATGAATGAAAGATGTCCATGCTATAAATGAACGAAGGGATCGCAAATGCACCCGTGCCAGCTGGCAACGGCGTCGTCGGGATATCTGGCTGAAAGACTGCTGCTTTTCAGCTTGACCTGACCTTTCCAACAGTCTACATATCCAGTGCGAACACTTCCCCACGGTAGTACGCCCCTACACGATCCGGTGGCATGGTTGAACCGGATGAAGAGAGGCGACCGCTCCTAAAGCGACAGCAGTCAGCTGAAGATTATCCCGGACTACCTTGGTCGCAGGTAGTCGTGTTGGGCATTTGGCGAGGCACACATGTGAGGTTGAGACATTCTCTTGTTCTCAGTCTGGCTTGCCTTGTGCTAACTTATCACGTCCTCGCAGGCTCTATACTTCGGTTATATTCTGACTTGGTGATCAATCCGTCACTAATCTACGACTTGTGTCGATGCTTGAGAAAGGTCGTCATCTAATCATCTATGTTGATGCAGGATCATGCCTTTCCTCTTGTCAAATAAGTTGGCGGACCCGTTGACAGTCGGGACGATAGCAGGCTGGATCGAGTCCGCTTACTCGATAGGCGTCCTAATAGGTCTCGCGCCGGCATCTTACCTATCCGATACAATAGGCCGCAAGCCTACTGCCATCTCTGGAATCCTGCTAGCTTCAATCGGAACCGTTGCCTTTGGTTTTGCCAATACAATCCCTATGCTGATCACCATCAGATTCTTTATTGGCATCTTCGTGGCTTTCTTACCTGCGTATGTTTCTCTGTTCAAGCAGTCTAGCTGCCTTCCCAGTTAGGGGCTCGAGGGAACGCCTCCAGACGTGAAGCGTTCAAGTGCATGTCTCAGGCTCTGACGCATCCTGATTCTTGCAGTACGGTGATGACGGCGCTCATAGAACTTTCCAACCCGAAAACTCTGCCAACCGTCTTCGCTGTATCTTCAGTGGCATGGACACTGGGCTCTTTCATAGCTCCCTCAATAGGTGGTTTCCTAGCTGAACCAGCCATACAGTATCCTGTAGTGTTCGAAGGCACTATTTGGGAGCAGTATCCCTACGCTCTGCCTGGAGTTGTGGTAAGTTAGCGAGCTCTCTCGTCAGTATTAAAACGAACTGTGAATTCTAATAATCATCCTATACGAACCGTGCAGGCGGTTCTTATACCTGTCCTGTCGGTCATTGCTGGATGCATTGTGCTCGAGGAGACGCTCCCTCAAGAGCGGAAGCGGTCAATGTTCAGCCTCTTCCAGTGGAAGGAGGACAGGGATAGACTGAACAGTCATGGACGACCCGCACAATCTACTCCATTGAGAGGACTATTCACGCGACCTGTCTGCTTCAGTCTATTTTGCTGGGGCTTCTTTATAGTGAGTGTATCTGTTTCACGGACCGAGTATACGAATTCTGAACAGAACGCATTGCAGTTCATGAGCCTTGTGCATTTTGTGGCTGAAGTTCTTTTCTTATCAAGTCCTGAAGACGTTGGAGGTCTCCATTTCTCTCCTCGGGAGATGGGTATCCTCTTTTCAATCCGACCGCTACTTAGTAACCTCTTCAATGTCCTCGCTTACCCGACACTAGCTCGCCGCTACTCCCCGGAAAGCATTTTCAAATGGGGTATAACGATAATTAGTACCAGCTATTATATTGGCTATCTCATATTTGGATTAGCTGCTTCTTGGCTGCACCCATCTCATCAAGACAGCATGACTGTCCTCTTCGGACTCGCAATACTATCAGCTATCAATGGAGCGAGTGGGCCCGCTTGCCATCAATCACTTTCCTCCCGTTCACCTTCAAGAGCATACCTGAATAAACTCAACACAGCTTCTGAATACACTGCAAATGCTATGCATGCAATCGGTGTTATTTTCGGTAGTTATTTATGGACTTTAGGAGTGAAATATCATATCTTGAATGGACAGCTCGTTTGGATGGTCTCAGTAGCGATGTCATTGATATTTTCGGCAGTACTGAGCAAACTCAAATCGCTTCCTAGCTGGCAGGAGAGAGAGGAGGAAGAAGAGAGAGAAGTCTCTCCATTATTGTCCTAGTACATTTTTGCAAACGTAAAGGTCGAAGTCGTGCTTTGTTATTAGTTCTTGAATGTATGTATTCGCGTAGAAAGCCTTAAGTAAGCGATGCTTCGCTTAAAGATGCCTTTGAATTACCTGACACTTGCCATTTGAGCAGAAGTGAATGCAGAATCCTGATGGACTGTCGTGCATTCACCAAAAGACGATAGAAACGCGTGCGGATGGATCTCCAGAAGGGTCAATCGAGATGTTTCCTGGCGCCATCCATTAGAGAGGGATCTAAGGAAAAAGCAATTTTCCCAAGACTAGGTTGTCTGGTTAAGAACAGAGACTTAGACGGAAAAGGAAATCTGTAGACGAGTTAGACTTCAATCAGTCGAACGAAAGTTGTAATAATGAAGATGTGCCTGATTTCGATTGAACAACGCGTGATTGAGATTTTAGGACGCGTTCTCCTGCTGGACTTTGCAGGAGGAGAGGAAAAGCTGACTTTCTTGTAGATTGCACCTCTTCTTCGCAAACAGTATACTCAGACACACTCTGGCATAAACGCTTGAGAGAGCTTGCCCGTTATCCTGCCCTCCCTCTCGGCATTCGCATTCCATACCATATCCCTCGCCACTGTCTCTCCGAACCGAAGAACAGTCATTCGTGAACTTGCAACGACATACAAAGGTTGTGCGGAATTCAACATCAACAGAGGATAAGACATTCGTAACCACAACAAGCCATCGTCGGTCTATCATCGCAGATCTATTTGCAATCAAGGCTGATTGTCATCATTCTTCAAATCAGAGTTGCCGCTAGAATCCTACGGAGGCACGCAGGCGTATAACAAGGCTGTGAGACTTAGCTAGCAAAAGCAGTGAAAGAATAGATCAAAAGCAAGCGTCGTACTAAGCAAAGAATAGTCTCGGGTGACTCGTACTATATCTGTTACCATCAACAAGAAGCCTTTCTTTCGAGGAGCAACTTCCACCCATCAAGCTCTCCTTCCAAGCCTACACAGATATCGACCAGAACATCTCTGCCGATCTGTCCTGAGTGACAATCCTGCTTCTTCGCATACAGGTCATTGGTGAGCATTGATAGTGTTCTGACTTGTCCTCTGCGAACACTGCTGACCTCGAAGATCTCTTCGATTTATGCCCACCATCTCCGTCGTACGCATAGAGAACCAGCCTCCCTCTCTCGATAGCTTTTATCCTTCATCTCCAAGACTCTACGATAAAGCAGCACACCATGCATCACCAACTACGCACCATCATCTCACTCGCTGCCTCGATACTCCTGCTGGGCCTGCTCTGCCCTTCTTCATCATCTCTCGGAGTCAACGCTGCCGTCGTGCCGGGCAGAATGCTGAATACAAACCACGAAGAGATCTTCGCTCAGCAGGCCAAAGAGCTGCAGCGCACGAAAGCAAAGGGCAGGAAGCCTGTAAGTCCACACTTTTCCCACCTGTAGTAGTCGCCCTTGGATTCGTAATGGTCGCTCTATTCAACTCCGATGCTAATACAACTTGAATTGCTCTTTCGAAACACGCAGTTCCTCGCATGTCCCGCTGGATTGATTCCCTGCCTCTCGCAAGCAGATGCAGAGCCTGAAGATGATGTATATGAGGTGTGTCTTCTTCACGTTCCTCGAAAGTGCACGCAGACTAACGCGTTCATTCCACCTTCTGCGACCAGTGCGTCGATGTGACTTCCTCTCTACAATCGTGTGGCGCATGCTCAATGCACAGAAACGAGGATGGAGAAGTCGAACAAGCGGATGGACAGGATTGCACTGCCTTACCGAATGTTAAAGGTGTTGAATGCTATTCGAGTAAATGCGTGATTAGTGAGTAGATCAGACACCAGCTTTCCTCTTGCCATCACGTGCATGATGAGTTCAGCCTTTTCAGAGATACTGACTAGTCTCTTAATACTACCTTCCAGCTTCTTGCAAACCTGGCTATTCACAAACAGGTCAAGGATGCGCAAGGTCGTACTAAGACTGGTGTATACAATGTGTTCGTATCAACTCTCCGTACAGAAGACTCAGCAAGCAATGAAGTTCGTTCAAACAGACAATCCATTCGTACCCTACTTATCCTTCCCTCGTAAGATAGACTGCAGTATGGCTTTATCCACAGGACTATTCCGATAACAAACGTAATGAAAGTGTAACCCTAGATGTGCCTCTCTCTTGTATCAGTATGGTATTCCCGTTTGTCCTGCTTTTCCCAGTCTATTATATCTGGTCTATCCCGCAACTGGCCGTGTACAACATTAATACGATGGCCTTCTCCTGAAATTCCGTATCAACAAATTGGTTGACTATGTACTGTGTCCATCCCGTAGATGTGCGAGATTATCTTGTCGCTTCTCCGCGACCATCCGATTGATTGCGCCTTTTCTAGCCAAGGCGACTGACCGACGAGTGCCTGGTCAACGACTGGCTTGACTCAACTCAAGACTGCAGGAAGACGACCGCAGGGTTGTACGGCACACTCTCACTCTCACCACTACTCCATCTACACTCACTTTCCCACATCCGAGTCGTCACCATGGACCACGGCTCCGGCGGGATGGACATGGACATGAGCGGCGGTGATGCCTCGTGCAAGAGTGAGTGATAGAACAGCGTATGTCTGGCACGTTGAAGCTGACTGCGCTACTCCATCATCACAGTCAGCATGCTCTGGAACTGGTACACCGTCGACGCCTGCTTCCTGTCCTCCACATGGCACGTCAAGTCAAAAGCTCAATTCGCGGGATCAGTAATCGGTGTCTGCTTGCTAGTTATGGCGATTGAGGGTGTCAGACGACTAGGCAGAGAATACGATAGACGTTTATTGAGAGCTCGTAATGATGCTGTTGAGAATGCAACGTGCGGAATGGGCGTTGGGGCTGGTTTACCTGCTGCTGCTACTCCTTCTTTTACACAAGCTGCATTGACAAAGGTAGAATCTATTATGCCTGTCGTTGAAAATACGGGAGGTGGTTGCGGATCCAAGAGTGGTGGTGGTGGATGCGGAAGCAAGAAGACAGCTTCAGCAAGCGGATGTGGTACAGGTGGTGGATGTGGCTCTTCTACTCCTGCCAAGGAATTATACACTCCAACTGCGGAACTGGGAGGCTTTAATGCTAATGCGAACAGTACTACCACCGGAGGAGGCTTTGCTCAAATGCATTGCAGACCTCCTATTCCAAACTTACCTACCTGGACACAGCAAGTCGTAAGAAGCTTTATTTACGGATCTCAATTCTCAGCTGCCTTCTTGGTGTAAGTGGTGTCATTTACCTTGGAAACTCTCTCGATGAACAAATATAGAGAAACGAGATCTGTCAAGCTGACATATATCTGTCTGGCTACTACCTTACATCTGCAGTATGTTGTTGGGAATGTACTTCAACGGCTTCATCCTCTTCGCTATCTTTATCGGAGCGACATTAGGCTATCTAGTCTTTGGAAGTGACACAGTCTCCGCACCAGAAGCAGCAGCAAAGAATGAAAGTCCATGTTGCTGTTAATAAGAGATGACGCTTCGGCAAGGAAACTGTCAGAGGCGCATGGCTCGTACGCCAAATGTCGCAAAAGAGAACCAATACATTCTCGTTTATTTCTCTTCCCCATTTTCATTTTCCTTACGCTATAAAGGGCTTTCCTCAAAGTGCAAAACTTATGTATCCATTTTTACAATAGACATAAAGGGGCTTCATTGTCATCGTTTCGGTCAATTTTTTGGCTTGTAGTTCTAGATTTAAGAGGAAATTAGTAGCATTCACAAACCCCTTCTCTTAGGTGCAATACATATGAAAATTCTTCGGAGTATTTCCAAGATGTGCAGGTACTGGGCGAGAGGACCACCGGCTGCCTGGAATCTCACAGTAGACTTCACAGTGTTGACATTGATGTAAAGCGCGGAATGGTGGTGTGTTTTCACTGGCAGTAAACGATACAAGGCACTTCAACCAAACCCTACAACTCTACAACGCCGCATTTAACATCTGCAAAAGAGTAAGATATAGCTTTTTCCTATTTCCACCGTCCTTTCCATCGTCTTGCATGCGCAACAGACCTGGTTCCACTACCAGTGGAAAGCTTCGCTTCTAAGATAAATCTCATTAACCTTCGATCTACCCTTGAGAATGTCCATTTGCAATAAAGCAACCTCATCTTGAACATCACGCATGAACGAATCAGGTCCACAAGCGACGATAGCCAATCTACTTCCTTGGGCATTGCGTGCTTCTTCTCGTATAATACCCTTCAGGTCTGGTCTTGCCGCTTTGATATCTTTGACCTTCAAGCCTTTAGGCGGGATAGCTTCAACGTCGACGGACCTCATCTTTTCGTCATCAGGACCTTGGTCTAGGGGTATACTTTGAGCACCTGCTAAGCCAATCTCCGATTCTTCATTAAGTCGATTTGCGGTCTTTGCGCGAGAAGAGCAGCATCCACCGGAAGCAGGAAGTGTATTCTCCTGTTTTTCTTCATCGATTTCTTCGATCCTTGATAAGAGATGTTCAGCAGCTGAGTCCGACGCGATAGAAAGACCTGTTGAATGTGTAGAAAGCCGATAGGTTCCTTTTGAACGGGATGGGAGAAGATCTAAATATGCTTGTAGTTGAGATTGATCTCTACAGACTGCTACAACATGGAAATCGTTCCGACCATGCTGCAAGACTAGCTCATTTGCTGTAGATGTGATGAAAGACAGGCCTGACATACGAGGAGTTGTACGTCAGCTGAGTTTAGAAGACAGCAGTAGCTACCACCGATTTCTAAGTGTGCTTACCTGATCCTCCACCCAGTAGCAGGATCTTCTCATAAGAAGGCAGCATCTTCAATGGAGCACCATAAGGTCCATCGACCCAAACATCAACATGTAGGCCGTTCTGCCAAAAAGTATGATTCGCTAAATCGAGTATAAGGCCTCTTCTAATTTTAGCCAAAGCTACTAAATCTCCACCTTCTTGTGTTGGAACAGTACAAGCAGTAAAAGGGTGAGATTGTAAACTATCAAAGAAATTTAAACCAGTAAATCTAAAAAAGAAATGTTGTCCTGCTTTCCATTTCAATCCTGATGCGTGTGGACTACGGATTTCGAGTAGATTAGAGCCCAAAACGGATAGATGAGCATGGGTCCCACGCAGTACGAGCTTGTTGCGAATTATGAGGATGCCGCGAACTAGTAGAGCACTGCCGTATACTCCGATGAGCGTCCAAAAGTAGTCCCAAGACGTAAGAGTCCATCCACAGTGCAGGAACTGCTCAGGAAGGCAGGACCGTCAACATTGTATGCATCTCGAGCAACGTGAACGGACCGACGCTCGACTTACAAAAAAGACTGTGAAAAGGAGCGCCACCGTTCGGTGGGTGCTGAGAACGGATGGGACTTCTTCAATCTACAGCTCTACTATTGAGATCTCGAAACGAAACTTACACCTTGAAGAATTCGTAGTACTTGTTTCTAATAACGGGCAGCGGCAAGGTACGTCAGATCTCTAGCTAAGGCTTATGTGGTAGGTTGCTAGATACCCCCTCACCTAATGGGAGCGACCGACATGAAGGTCAACCATACCTGCGGCACCAGCATAGCCACACCAGTCCAATAGCTGTTTGACATCATCCACATTTCCTTGCTTGTACCAGCAGCAGCATTGTATCGCACGAAAGCAAAGGTATGTATCAAACCAAGAATAAGCATGAAGAAAGCACACCATCTATGGAAGAGCTGAAGTCTTTCGTGCGAGAGACCTGTGAGAACTGCGATTGGATTGCGCTTGGATGCCAGCGTACTATAAGAGAGCATATTCAGACACTGTTGCTGTATGTATTATGCACGTAGCGGAGGCTTACATCAAGAATGGTAGAAGAGCTAGAGCTAGCCATCCAGTCCTTGTACCGAGAGGAGGAGAATGAGCCCATCCGATCTCAGGCCAGTAGTAAGGTTGAGGGGCGACGGTCATGACTGCGGAGGTACACGAACATGAGCATGCTCTTCTCACCGAAACAGATGATTCTGAAACCATACCTAAGAAGAAAAGACCAAGACCAGTGAGAATTAGGCAATTCCCGATAGATACGGAGGACCAGCCTGGTATCCTGAATTGTTTGATTGCCAGCCATCTTCCAAGAGCCAGGATACGGTAGTATGTCCTGCTTCTAGTAGCTGTACCACTGTATTTATTCAAGGTGAAGAATTGAAGATGTCAGTCAGCCAGACTGAAGCTCTTCCTTCCCGACCGAGAATAGGGGCGCGTAGGACAGTCACGACACACCTCTTGCTGGCCTGTAGGACGAAGTACCGATGCACGGCAGCGAACACAGCGATGAATGCACAGATGAGGATAACTGTGGGCTGCGCATAGACCAGATCCGAGATGTACTGATTGGATAGTTGTTCCAGTCATGAGAGCATGTCAGCTTCCTGGTCTTTTATTAGGTGTTAGAGGGTACCTTGCTGCTTGCAGGATCACAGCAGCACGAGCACAACAGCAAAGAGCAGCAGCTCACCCAGTTGACCCATCGTCGTGCTTTCTCAGCGCACACTTGCTCAGCAGTGTACAGCGCTGTTGCATCGCACTCGCCGATGTTGCGGTCGAGATAGGGACCAGTGATGACCACGGGAGGAGTCATGATGCCTGCCGTACGGACTTGAGCGATGCAGCAGCTCCGGTGGACGGCTCTTCGTGTGTGTATCAGTTAGGGCATGAAAGCAAGCTTCTCCTTCCACCACGTTCAACGCCTGGATGTTCCTTCAAGGCGCGATCGTTCGTTGACAGGCAAACGGCGCAGTTCCCAGACTGATCAAATCAGATTATCGGAGGTCAAAAATAGAGTCAGTGCTAGGTAAAGAATATCGGTGATATTGACAGTTCTGCTACCTTTGGTAACCAAACAGAGAGTCTGCCAGATGTGTTTGATGCTTGTTGGACCAGTAGCTGTACTCTGAGATTTACCCTTAATAGTCTAGTCGGACTATTAAGGGTGAATCTCCGAATACAGCTACTTGTCCAACAAGTTTCAAGCTGGATGCAATGCTCAGACCAGTGCTTCCACCTTCATCTAACGTGTTCACTGCCGAAACATACTGTCCATTGCCGAGTATCCTAGAGATTGTCAAGGAAGAGAAAGAGCCAAAAAGGTCTCTTTAACTTTCCTACAGCCTCGTTTGAAAGCGACAAAAACTCTAAATGAGAGTGGAACGATAAGATGATCTAATATGATAGAGATCTATTATACATCAATAAATCAATGTTTAAGTGAGACTGAGAACGAATAAATCAGGAAAACATTTGATTTGGAGAACTTCGTGGAAAAAAAGCAATGTAAAGAGACAATAAGCATAAGAATGTGTTTCGTAATGAAGGAAAGGTATGAAAGGTTGCGTATTGCAGTACGCAGGTATTGTGTATTTTCGTTCGTTGCCTCATGTCATAAGTTTCTAGAAGCCAATAGTCATTCCCTAGTGGCGGCGGTTTCTTCGGAGCCAACGTGAAAGATCGTTTTATGGCGAATAAGCCTTGTTGACGAGCGGTGTCTCATCTGGGAAATTCACGTCTAGGTCCTCGTTATCGGGTTTGACGTATACTGGCATGAGTACCACTAGCAGTGCTGGAATATACAAGATTGCCGAAGGTAGGACGAACTGAAAGTTTTGCCACCAAATGTCAGCAAAAGTCGTTAAGTGCAGACAAAGAAAAGGAGGGTAAAAGAGTGTGTACGACGTACCCAGAAAGCAGCAGATCCTGGCCATGAAGCATTAATACCCTCAATGGCATTAAGAGCTCTCTTGCCACTGAGTACCACCGTGAAAACAGCAGCAAAAGTGACAATAGACAGGATGAACGAAATAACAGCCATCACAATAGTAAGAATACCAGATCTTTGGAAATCTGCCAATTTTCCTTTGCCTCCATTTATCCATCTTGGTGGAATTACATAACTTGCGAATGTTAGAAGTGCAACGATGGCGGTTATAATGTGTAACCATTGAATGGAAGTTTGACCGCTTGACCAGATAGGAACGACTTGAATGGTATCTGCTAGTGGTGTTGTACCGAGGATTTGTCCGTCTGTTAAATCTGTGCCAGTTGGCTGTTGTTGCGGTGATGTGTTGCGGTAGACGATATGGGATGTTAAGAGGGATCGATCAATATGCGTAAATACAGACAATCAGTACATGGCAAGCGAAAGCTAGACAAGACAACGCTACCCACCCAGTTGGTAAAGACTGTATCGTTCATGTTGATGTTCAGCTGGAAACCAAGGTGACTTCCAGTGCAGAACTTGTCGGGTCCGATAAGTCCAGTGTTGTTCTATGTAGGGAAAGCCAACTGATTGTCAGATCACCTTCGTCAACGAATCTTTCCAGTTGCAGAAGTTACTAACGTTAATCTTGATGCAAGCACCGTATCCACCAACGAGAAGTGTACTATTCGTTCTAGCCAGTCAGTGTCGTCCTATCAGTTGGCATTCATTTGGGAATTGGCGTACGTGTTGAGGGCCTTCGCTTCAAGCAGGCCGAACTGGTTCCATACGGGCGTGCTGAACAGACTGACGGTCAGGAGAGCAGCGGCCAGCATTGTAGGGCCGAAGAAGGCCTGTAGTGATCATTGTATAAGGGCCGCGAGTGGGTTTGCGAGAAAGTTGATTGCGGTTGTCGAAGTTGACGGGGGAGAGTGCACAGAGCGGTGCATTTCGAGAGTGGCCATGAACAGGCAGCGAGAAGGATAGCAGCGAGGTAAAGATGCATCATCAGTATACTGTCATGCAAGTATACCGGTGCGACTACCACTCACCGGCGATCTAGTCCCATCCACATCCCCATCGAAAAGTCGCACAAACAAGGTCAGCCATGCCATGCAATGAACGACGAGTGCTTCGCCATTCCCTGGGCTCACCGGACTGATCTATGTGTGAGGGGATCTGTATTCCACAGCATGATGGCAGATGACGCTGTATATGATGATGTTGCTGCCCTCTAGATAGATGACTGTGTCTTCGCCTGTGTTTGTCCAAAGCCTGAGGCCCGCTGGCAGCTTTTCGCTGTGTGGCCTGCATTCCAGCAATCTGCACGTTAAGGCGATCAAAGCTGGAATGGGAATAATATTGTTGACATGGAACATCTGCATTTACAGTGCATTTACACACCAGGTATACTCGGACGTAGGCTGGCCTTGAAAGCACCATCGATGCTTGTCATCGTTGCTTCATGACCCTCAGCTTCAGGAAATGTTCACGTGCTATAATTGATTTCCTCGCGGTGTATATAATGCAATGCACAAGTCAGACTCATGTTCCCGGTAGAAGAGCCTTCTCGAGAGCGAGCTTAAGTCTACACTCCGCTGTGACAAAGCAGCATTTGTGATTATCATCAACAAAGCAAAGCGAGGACTTGTAAGCTATGATCAGGATAGCTAAATTGCGATTTACGTCTACAATCAGTTCGCATTTAGCACAGCCATCCTAGTGTACTTCTACTTCTACAAGCAATCACTTGACCCCATTCTGGCATTATTAGTTACATTGAGAATGTCTTATGCGTGGCTACAGCATGCAAAGAGCAAGCTCAGTTCGCTGCCAATTGTACTTAAGCTGCAGCGCTTCCCAAAGGTCCGACATGAGTCAAGGCTACCCTTTTCTTAACTTTCTTCGGTTGCTGATCTGCATTCGCCATCCCCTCCGGCTCAGAAGTAAGCATGATGACGTCCGAATCCTCCTTCTGCAAAGGTGCCGGCTGCGTGGGTACCGCGAATACATCTTCCGCTTTCGAAGATGATGATAACGAAGAGCCATTTGTCACCGCTTGATGTGCTGGAGAGCTCGCTGATAATGCAATGGAAGGTTTGGCAGGTGATAGTGTCGAAGTGCCATTGACAAGCGATTCTTCCAGAGGTCCCATATTTCTCTTCGGTTGTTCAACTGAAGGAACACCTAATTCGCCTTCTTCGAAAGTAAAAATGGAAGCATAACCATCGGAAGATGTGGCTATAAGAGTAAGACCATCCGCAGTCCTGTAGTACGTGATGAAAGTCAGAACGACTTAGCCGATGCTTGTGAAGAAGAAGAAAGAAACGTACCAAGCCAGATCCGTGAAGGCTGCAAAATGAAGACTGCTGAACATGCATATCGGGGCTTCCTGCTGTGTGTCATATAAGAGGATCGTATCGTGTGTAGCCAAAGCGTATATCGTTCTTGCTTTCAGATCAAGTATTCCAGTTGCTGTTTCAGGCTTATCACTACCATCTACTACGGTCGAAGGAATAGCATCCATGTGTACGCTGTCATCCACTTCCATAGCACTTGATCCATTATCCCCGTGCGCTCCTTCTTGCTCTACGGCCTTCTCTTTCCCCTTGCCGTTCCCGTGCATTTGATTACGTTTTTTGCTTCGTAGATCCCATAAGACAGGATTGAATTTGACGACAATACTAGAAGTTCTATGACCAGGAAGATGAGCAATTGGACTCTCATTGGCTAATTGACCTCTTGCGAACACATAACTAGTAGGCGAAGGTCCATTATTCTTGTTCTTCACTTTCCCATTACTTGAAGTTGCTCCACCATTTACTTTTGATGAAGGTTTCTTCTCCAATACAGCAGGTGATGAAGAAGCAATTATAACCGAATTATCCGCATCGGCACCACTCGTAGAAGTTTGCTTCTTTACTTTTTTATTGATAGAGGAGGAAGAGCTTGAGGGATCTTCGTACTGACCAGCCGGAGTGACTAGCAATGCACCATCCGTCGAGAAAGCAAGTCGACGAAAGAATGGTGTACTCTCCTCGTCACTATACATAATCTGACTTGAAGTTGTCGCAACAGGTGCAACAGGCTTAGAAGCTTCTCCCCCAGGCTGACCTGGTGGAGGGAATCCGGAGCTTGCGTTTAAAGGGCCTGCATCGTCTGTGGTGGTAGGTGAAGGCTTCTCCGTGACTAAGCGTACGGTTTTCGAGATCAGACTGACTTTCAGTCCTCCATCGGCCGTCTCTTGCAGGGAATAGACCATCATCTGCCTGTTGTATACAAGAGAAAGGCACCAAAATTTAGTAATGACTCAAGACATATTCCAGGGCCTCTTGGCTTGCCTGTCTTTTCCTTGAGTCGCAATGAACTTGTTCAAGGGGTCCCAGGCAACACCTTGAACCCAATCCTTGTGATCCAACATTTCCGCAACGCAAGAGCCTTTCAGATTGCGCGAGTGATTCAGCAAACAGAAGTCATTAGTCTAGTATGTGACACCGTCTGTTCATTCACTCACCATCAGAGACGCGGTGTATACGCGCGGCTCCGTCTGTTCCACCAGCTAATAAATACTGCCCATCAGGAGACCAAGCCAAGTCATAAATTTCAGGAGACTTTGATCTACGGAGTAGGAGTAGTTGACAATGAAGGTCAGACGCGGCTAGTCAAAGCAACATTGTAAGGCTTGAAATACTGACTTTATCATTTTGATAGCTTGCCAAGCTTCTTTCTCGTACGCTGCATCTTCAGCCGACCGACTACCGAAAGTAGCGGTTGCTGGATTAGCTGAGAGCCGCCAGAGTAATATACCACCTGTACCGGAATCTAATGATAGGTTGTTGGGTATCAGCATGTGTTGCGGCTCTCGATGCTGTCTCACGAAACCCACCGTCTCCTGCAGTAGCTAGTAGGTGGCCTGCAGAGGATACAAAGTGAGCTGACTGACTGGAGAATCGTCAAATAGAGGTAGCTTACCACTTGGAGAGAACCTGACTACGTTGACTGTCAGGGTGTGCCTGTCTAACGTAGCCAGATATTCTACTTTCGGTTTTCCAAACGCGACGCTCGAGGAAGAGGCGCCACTTGCAGTACTAGGCTGAGCTGCTTTGCTACCGTCCTTCGAGCTTGTTCCAGCTGCAGTACTACTTGATGGTGGGAGAGGTGGATTCGGTATTGCTAACCATATCTAGAAACTCGAATTATTGCGTGCAGATAGGTTTATATGTTTTTGGTAATATCAAGGAACACGATCAGCGGTTCATAGCAATGTAACTTGATGGAAAAAGCAAAGCGCACCCGAACGTTATTGTCACCTCCGGCAGTAGCAACTCTCCATAACCGACCATCACCCTCGCTGACGTTGTCCGCTGTCCGCTGATATGGGTTCAGCTGTCTCTTGTGCTGCACGCATTCGAAAGGCTGAAAGTCGCAGGAGAAGATAGGCTTGGTGTCGTGCCATCGGATTTCGAGGGTGGAAAAGCGCATGCTGGACTGGCTCGCAGCAGATGGAGTTGCTGCTTCCTCCGTTACTGCACACCTGTTGCGACGCTTGTATTGTTTATCAGCGGATTGCTGGCCTGCTTGTCGCCTTCAATGCAAACAATCAATCAATCGCTATAAAAGAAACGCGTAAAGGACTCCACCCCGTCATCTTCCGTATCGACTGAAAAGCCCGAGCGCTTCAGCACCGCAGCCATACCACCATTATTACAATCAAGGCGAGCAATAATATACTGCCAGATTACAGAGATCTCAGCAGTGCCCACTGGTTTACAGCTTTCAACGCTGCTGCTAGGCCGAAGAAACGCGATCGTAGGACGCTCGAAAGCCTGTCTAAGCAAAACCAAGCCTCTGATGGAACCATAATATGTATCTTACAGCCCTGGTGCCGTTGACATGCAATCCTCAGCTCACCCAGCTGTCAGCTCAGCTCCGCAGGTCTTGTGCATGACCTAGAGGTTTTGTAGCAATGATCGAAGACGATCCCGAGACACCTCGTATCAATTGCCTCTTTCCATTCTGTCTGGTTACATTCCAACTGACAGTGTACAACATGCCGCCGAAGAAATCACCAAAGAAGAGCAATAGCTCTAAGAAGCCCCAGCAGTCCAGCAGTGACAGGGTTAAAGCGTCGGAGAAGCGCAAGCGATCCGCCACTCCACCGATATCCGATACATCATTGAAAGCCCTGCTTCGATTTCTCATTCATGAAGCACCTTCCAAATATGGAGCAGGTCAAGATGCGAAACAACCTAATCTATTTGATCTGATGAAGGTCTCTCCGACGTACTCGCCCTTCCAAAATCTAGTCGCTGCGGCGGTTATGTCGAAACCATTTTCAAGCAGGTTGGGTGTCAGAACTTTACTGACGATCTTCCCAAACGGTGAAAAACAAAGTGAAATTGACCTTTCGACGCCTGCGAAAATGAGAGATGCAGGAGAGGATGGAAGGTAAGCCTTGACAAGACTGAACGGGCACGTGCTTACATTCGTCACACGTATACGTCGTTGTATATTTCGTTTAGATACGAAGCCCTGAACAAAGCAAAAACGCAACATAAAGATAAGACTTCCCTTCAGCTCGGCAAGCTTGCCGATACTGTCATCGATCAATACGCAGAAGACGAGAACGATACTTCCCTTGAGAAGATGCATCAGGCTTTGGATAAGTCTGGCTCGAATCTACATGCTATCATCAAGGACATGTACATGTTCGGCGAGACGTCTGCAGACATTTTCCAGCGACGCATACAAGGTGACTGGAAAGAAGCTTACCCGTAAATTCAAACATCTACACGGTGCCCTACACTTTGATGATCACTAACACATCTATGACAATAGATTCGCAGACGATAGAGCTCTGAAAGCTGCGGGATACTTCGGTCTGCCAGATAATGATGCCAATGAATTGGCAGAAAAAGTTAACGACCTTCTCCCTACTGAAAGTGAGGACGAGAAAAGACGCCAATTCGCTACTGTAGTGGAAGCACTAGCCGCTGCTGACCTCGAACATAGGTATGAAGATCTCGTAGCGGAAATGGAGAATGCAGTGGATGGCGAACCTCCAGAGAAGCGCGAAAAGGTGGAGTAGAGAAGATAACGCCAACGAGTACAAGTTAATAAGTAATAATCGAAATGATGTAGAGCTACATTATAATAACATGAAATCCTATCGAATCACTCAGCGAAGGGAAGCCACAATCTAATGATACAAAGAGCGTGATACTGCACTGGTCGAGATGATCTAGATCTCGAGTTACGGAACGGACAGCCGCTCTACGATCCAGCGCCATAAAGCAGGCCTAGGACAGTGCCTATCACACCAGCTAAGATGGGACTAGATTGCGTTTTGATCATAGCTTGCGTCTGCTTGGGTTTCGCCGGTGCAGTATCTTGCGGTAATGGTTTACCATCCCAATATGTCTTGAAGAATTGACCGCCGACCTGTTTGCGTTAATGATTGAACCGTATCAGAAGTGCTTCTTGGGTGATAATTGCTATAGTCAATCGCACTTACAGGCTGTCGCAATCCGTAATCGCGTACACACATCGGCAGGTTGAAATGCAATCTCGCCCCATGCATTCCCGCTGAGAAGACTGGAGGAAGGAAGAGCGGAGGCTGTTCGTATAACAAAGCCACATATCTACAATATGGCGATAAAAAGGCCGAGGAGCGTTAGCACTGATCAGCTCACAGTACGGAGAGGCCGGAAGCACCTAACCTGTGGTGCAGTGGCCCTTCTGGCGGATTAGGCCGTTGATATGGCGCAGAGATGAATCCACTCGTCATCATATTGGTCTTCTCGTCAAAAAATATGTCCGTCAACATCCAATGTAAAGCACACGCTTGTGAGCCTCGAATAGCTGCGGCATCTGGATCTATCAGGAAGAGGATGTATGGAGGCCCAGTTTGAGGCGGTTGGGTGAGGTTGACTACAAGAAGAGATAACATGGCCAGTCAGAAAGGCATAAATCTGCTAAGCTGAGCTGGCAAATCAACGTACAAGCTACATAGGGTTGCTTGGCAACTCTTGCTGGGGCCAGTTGTTGCGCGCCGCCCACATCGATTTTGTGGTCATCGTAGTAAAGATGAAGAGCTCCGACGGGCTGAGAGATGGATTCAGGATATTGCATTCAAAGTGGAATAGCACGCAATACGAAATCGAGAAGGTTAGTGTGGTTGTTACAAGCAATTAACCAGGCAGAAACACAGTAATCAGCGCCCATTCTTCTCGGTTCAAGCATTGGGGATATGAGTAGCGAGACCTACCGCAAACGTCGGTATCACTTGCGGTACTACTAAAGAGCCACCAAAAGCTGCCATCGTCGCGCATATCTCTGGCGTTGAATCGCACTCCTCCCGCTTGCTTTGCTGCACCTGCTCATGATCAGGCAGTGTGCTTGCGCAGGCTTGCATGGTGCTCGATGCCAACAGCGAGAGCAGCACTGTCGCCAGGCGCGGCATCCTCCGCCGTAGTATTGCCATGTCTGGCAAAGAGAGTATGCTCCCACGCCTTATGAAGCTTCTTGAACTTGTGGTGTGGTGTAGAAACGAAATCCGAACGCCTTACTCGGACTCTCTCTGCCGAAAGTCGCCACGTGAGGTTTCCGGCCTAATTGCGCTTCCCGCCAGAATACACTTGCAATAGATCTTTCTTTTAGACATCTTTCCTCTCCATTCAATGCAAGTTTATGTCACTTGGTCGTCCCACTGGTCTCTCTAAAGCTCACGCCTGTAATACGCCACCTGCTCGAGCTCACCTGCATGACCATGGCTGCGACGGGAACTAGCGAAGACCTGGCTTCCTTCTCTGCTCACGAAACAACCTCTCGAATTCGTAAAGGCAGCTTGAAGGTCTCTGACGTATGCGAAGCTACTCTTGCCAGAGCCAAAGCTCGCTCCGAGATCGGAGCGTGGACCCACCTTGATGTCGACCTGGTCCTCAAGCAGGCGAAGGCATTGGATTCTGTACCTGTGAATGAGCGGACAGCTCCACTTTTCGGTGTGACTGTTGGTATCAAGGACATTATTCACACTAAAGGCTAGTTATCTATACTTATCGATATTCTAGTACCTACCTGGCTGATCCTTGGTCCCACAGACATGCCGACTCGACATGGTTCAGATCGATACGCCAACAACGATGTTCAATTCGATGCCTCAGTCGTTCAAATACTTCGCAGAGCTGGATGCGTCATCTTTGGCAAGACTGTCAGTACGGAGATGGCTTTCACGATGACTGGAAAGCATACTCTTAATCCTCGGAATACGAAGTTATCGCCAGGGGGATCTTCCTCTGGGTCGGCAGCGGCAGTAGCTGATAATCAAGTACAAATATCTGTTGGTACACAAACATTCGGTTCTGTGACTCGTCCAGCTTCGTACTGCGGCATATACGGCTGGAAGCCTACATTTGGCTTGATTTCGACAGTGGGAGGAAAGTTTTGCTCGCCTACTCTCGACACTATAGGGTTTTTCGCTAGAGATATCGAAGATCTAAAGCTTGTTGCTCAGACTTTTCAAGCCGAGGAGATTGTACCCATACCGCAAAATACGAAAGATTGGAAAGTTGGCGTTCTCATACCCTTGGGTTGGGATGCCGCCTCTGAGGACGCCAAAGCTGTTCTGAAACAATGCGAGGATCTTCTGGCGAAAGCTGGTGCATATACCGAATCTTTCGAGCTTCCGCCTCCGTTCAAGGATGTGCTGGTACATCAGCGCATGGTAGCCACGAAAGAGCTTGCAACAAGCTGGCTAACAGAAGGGGATATAAAGGAAGCAGATGATATAATGATACGTAATTTCTACGAGGAAGGTAAAAAGGTGCCGTATACTAAATATTTGGAAGCTCTAGATAACCTGGCAATGCTCCGACGACAATTTGACAATCTGGCAGAGAAGTATACCTGCGTTATAAGCTTGAGCGCAACTGGTGAGGCTCCTACTGGATCGGAATACACCGGAGACTCTCGTTATAATACTATGTCAACCGTAAGCAGCCTTGTGTGGTTGTATCCCGGCTACTTTTTGCTCGGACTGAATTCCCGTCGCTGGTCAGGCTCTCCATTTCCCGGTAATCAACGTTCCAGGCTTTCTCAGTAGAGCTGGTAATCCAATTGGTATATCCGTTATGGCTGGCAGAGGTCGGGATCTGCAAGCATTAGATGCCTCAGCGGTATTGACGAACCTCTTAGACAAGACACCGGCTTAATCTGTTCAATAGCTTATCATGTGACGCGGATGTACCAAGGTTATGTAAGACGCAATATCCTCGTGTAGTCGTACATACTAGTAAGGTGGATGTATTTCTTTGTTATATGCGAAGATCCATATATAATCCGTTGGTCGCCAGCGCCACAAGTAGCCATCATTTCAAGCGCCTTGCTCGCACTCTTCTTGCGAGACAACCGACCTGACTGCTGCTACACGCGCTAATATTACCGCAGGCAAAGGTGATATAGGAGGTGCAGCATAGAGACTTGGTCGGATGGGCAAGGGATTCACTCTATAAGTTTACTGCTTCCTGCTAGTTGATTGAATTCAAGGGTGAAAGGCTAACCTGCATTCTGGCATATCCACATCTCACCAGAAAGTCTCGCTAGACCTCGACCTAAACGGCAATGCGAGTGTGAGTGAAGACAAAAGCGAGTTTCTGATGCTATAGAGCATATAATATCCTGACATTCGTGCGTGCTGTGCTTTCAGGGCTACACGGAGCTGTCGGTGACGCCGACAGAAGCTGGACTCAAGACTATCTTTCTACACTCTAGAGAATGCCGTGAGTGTGCGCATATGAAAGATAAAAAGTCTACAATCTAATGACGACCGGTGATGTGCTGCCCTGCTGTCGTGACTAGGCATCAAGTCCGTGAGCGTGAACGCTATAGAAGCTTCATTTCATCTAGCTGCGCCGCTTACAACAGCAATAACAACGCCGAGCGGAGCGAACAACATACGCTCTTCGTATCCTGAACTCAAGAGAAGGCTTTATTCAGCCGCAAATGAAGCTGAGGAGGGAGAATTGGCCATCGTGTTGCCAACGGGCACTGTCAAGAAGGCAAACAGTCGATCGACAGACAGCGTCGCTCCGTTGACAAATGGAGCTGACGGTGCGTATGGGGGCCCATGAAATTCCTGTTGTATATGACTGAGAGAAGCTCTGCTATCCAGGTGCCGCATCTCCAGACCCCACCGCGAAAAGCAAAGATCAGGAATTCGAGCCCATCCAGATCACAATCGAGTACGACCTGCGCAATCCAAGAGACGGGATTCACGTTGTGAAACCGAGCGACCTTTACCCTAATGTGCGTTTTATGGATCGTCAAACTACTTTGCGGGAGTGTTGACGGAAGGTTGTCTTTCTGAGCAGCGCATCCCACACTGCTACACTTCATGCGATACAGTCGATGCTGCCAGATGTTGGGTGCCCTGCGTGGATGGTTTATGGGAGAGATGCTCCTGGGAACTTGTTTTCAGCGTACCAAGAGTGCTCAGTTATGAACAAGAGACGGAGCAGGGAATCGAAGTTGAGGAGTTCCCGGTTGTCGTGGTCGCCAGCGGCGAATTGATTGAACAGGTGATTGCCAGACGCGGGTATTACGAGTAGCCAATACTGATCCCGATACCTCAAACAGATTGTTCATCCCAACAGTCCCAATAAGACTATTTTCCACTTTGAGCAAGCGGTACCGACGACAGTGCAGCACATTGGCTTCGCCTACGGGCCATTCAGCATTATCGACATTTCGCCTTCAGCTCAAAACGCCCAGCAAGAGCAGGATGGAGATGAGCAGTATCCTGAAGAGGAAGAAGCTATCGCTGCTGCTGCTGATGCCGAGGGTCAGGTGCAGATGCATGCTTTCTGCTTGCCTGGCCGCGAAGATGATTTAATGAATTCGGTGTCTTTCATGACGAGAGCATTAGAATTCCTGCTCGAAGAATTTGGATCATATCCCTTCAATTCCTACAAGATGATTTTCATTGATGACTGTCCCTTCAGTATGTTCAACACCGCTGGACTAGGCATATTCTCGGCGGAGCTCCTTCACCCGCCCGCCATCATTGATCAGGCGTACGAGACAAGGCAAGCCTTGACATACTCCCTCACATCACAATGGGTTGGCATCAACATCATTCAGAAGACGTGGGCAGACACCTGGGTTATTCAAGGACTGTCCATCTATGTCAACGGGCTTTGCTTGCGCAAGCTGATGGGCAATAACGAGTACCGCTTCCGCCTGAAGAAGGATGTTACGAGATGTTGTGCGTGGGACATCAAGATGCCGCCTTTATGCCAACCTGGCGTAATGTCCCCGCCCTCTTCGGATATACTCCCCTTCATCAATCTGAAAGCCCCTCTGGTTATGCATATCTTAGACCGGCAATTACTCAAGGCAGGCACTCACAACGGTCTCTCCAGAATTATACCCAAGCTATACCTGTCAGCGATCTCCGGCGACCTGAAAGAGAACCTCCTCAGCACGCACAATTTCCTCCGGATGTGCAGGAAAGTTTCTGGTGCCGACCTTCGACATTTTGCGGATCAATGGATATACGCTGCGGGATGTCCAAGATTCCACATAGCAGCGAACTTCAACAGAAAACGGATGGCCGTAGAACTGGCCATCAAACAGGAATCTCCCGCTGCACAATACGCGGAGCAAGCAGAATGGGCAGATCGCGTGAACCTGAGACCAATAAACATATTCGAAGTAAGTTTACGTACTGTGACTTGTGTCTCGGTTTGACGTACGACTAACTGTAATTGCAAAAGGGGCAAATGACGGTACGCATACACGAAGCCGATGGTACGCCTTATGAGCACGTCATCAATATCGGCGAAATGTACAAAAAACATGAAGTGAGCTTCAATACGAAGTACAAGCGAATTCGAAGATCTACCAAACGTTTCCAAGCTAGAAAGGCAGCCGAAGAAGCCGCCGCTGCCGGTGACGCTGAGGCCATCGAAGCTGTTGGACATATAGATACGTCCTTCACTCTACCGCTGTGGGAAGATTCCAAAGACCCAGAAACTGGCAAGCGACGAGAAATCTGGAAGGTAGCAGATTGGTCTGAAGAGGACGAAAAAGCACAAGAGCAAGCGGTATACGAGTGGATCCGTATCGATACTGAGTTCGAATGGATTGCGACGATTTCTTTTGAACAACCAGACTTCATGTGGCTTTCGCAGCTTCAGCGCGACCGAGATGTGATAGCCCAGCTAGAGGTGAGCAGCTGATGCAACGGCAGAATATACGGAGTGCTCATGCTATGCATCTCCCTTGACGTTCAGGCTGTTCATGCCTTAGCCCGGATGCCTAGTCCGATTGTCTCGAGTAACCTTGCTAAGACGGTGTTGGTGACGAACTATTTCTACCGTATTCGGATGGAAGCGGCCTTGGCCCTTGTAGCTGTGAGTTGAGCGGGTTCCGTAAGCAGACACTTGTAGCTGAAACAAAGTACAGTCGGCTTCCCGGAATTTAGATTATCTGGGTCTCTTCTACCTCTTTAAGATTTTCCAAACGCGCTATTGTTTCGAACCGGAGCGCGAGACGACCGACCCATTTTCCTTCCGATGCGTACCGCGGCCAAATGATTTCACAGACTTCGCCGAGTATCATCTTCGCAAAGTGTGTTACCTCCCATATGCTTTTTCTCACGATTCGCTGACATTGCAATTTGACAGAGCATCATCATTGCTATTTCGCATATCAGGGATGAAAGAGGAAACCCATTTCCCCAAGTACAGCGCTTCCTTGTTGATCTGCTAACGTACAATGATAATGCTACCAACTCGGTCAGTCATAAGCGCCATCGATGCCTAAAATTGCATCAGCTGACTGCTCTCCGCGAATAGTACTCCGATGCCCTCTACATAACAACCGTCATAGCTGCTTTGGGCAATCCTTTCGTTTCACTCACTCAGCAGCAAAGCGATTTTGCACCATCGCAGCACCTCGATTCGCCGGAGCAGTCCATACTGTCTGCCGCCCTCGACGAGGTGATACGCTACGCTAATCTCGACAGGTTGGTCCCCTCTTATCACAATGTGATCACCGTGGCATCCATCGAATGGCGCATCAAGATGATGATGGCGAGCTTGATACCGTTAGACCTTAAGACATTATTAGCATACACCCGGTGAGCGGCGGCTGTTTCCCGAATGCAGAGTTGACTACAACTAACACTCGAACAGGGAGGGCAACTACCCCGCTGTGCGTTCGGCGGCGTTCGACGGTCTACTTCTCCTGCGAGCCTTGCAGGACAAGGTCATCGCGCGTTACATTTTCGCGGTCTTGCGTTTCGACTCCTGCCGCCTTGTGCAGCGTCGCTTGGCACAATCGCTTGTAGAGAATCTACCGATCCTAGCGGCAATGGATGATCTAGCAGGGCAGGAAACAGGATACGTGGAAGAAGACGCGAAAGCATCGAAGAAATCGTCATCAACAAGCGTGGAGTCCATGCTCAAAGCGCTTCGAAACTCGATTGGCCGTAGCATCATGCTGCGGGACTCGATGATGGCTGTCATATTGTAAGTCACGTTTGTCGAACGCGGGCGCGATTACGTGTTGAGTCGATGTTTGATTGCAGGGCGCCTACAACACACCTGGATATCCGTTGGTGTCTGTTGAAAATGTGTGAAGTCTTGATCAAACCTAGCGAAGAGCCGTTACCTAAGATCAAGCTTAAGATGCCCTCTATACTGCGACTATCAAACACCACCACGCCCGCAAGCTCAGACTTACCTCTCTCTACAGTTGGAGCTCCCGTTCTCCCGAAAATCAAACTGGGTGCTGGCGACTCCTCTCGCGCGGAAACAACCGCTGAAGTTCAGTCAGCGGTCTCGCAGCCTATCAAGCTGGTACTCGGCAATAAAAAGATCAAGCTTGCCAAAGAGCAAAAGTCGGGCATGAGCTTGCAGGACCTCAAGGTCTGTCAGAATCTCCTCCAAAAGCTTACAGCCACCAAGAAAGCAGATCTCTTCCGGAGACCTGTTGATCCGATCAATGACGGCGCCCCTTCGTACGTATTCTTGATACAACTACCTGCAATGAGCTTTCGCCTTCGACATCGCGCTGACGGAGATTCCTTCGGATCTTGCAGATATTTTGAGCATATCAAGCATCCGATGGATCTTAGCACTATGTCGCACAAGCTAAGTGCAGATCTGTACAAAGATCGATTCGCTTTCAGAGACGATTTCAAGCTTATGATAGCCAACTGCTATCTCTATAACGGTACTGAAAGCCTTCCCGGGAATTTGGCGCACACCTTCGATGTTTACTTTGACAAGCAGTGGGAGAGAGCCAACGCGACCTTGGAGCAGCTTCGCCTCAAGGCAGGCTTTGCACCAGCTGCTGCAGGTCCAGGGTTTGCGCAAGAAGAGGCACTGAACACGGCAACGGGTGCTGTCCCGTCACAAGATCGAACGGCACAAGCAGAGCACTTCGTGGTACCGCAGCCGCCCGTCGTCGCTGCTCCACCTGTCAGCGCAGCACCAAGGCCGTCGATCAACCTTAAGCTAAAACTCTCCACATCGGGGTCATCTGTGCGACCAAGCCCACCTCAAGCAACACCTCCAACTGAATCTTTGCCAAGCGAGCCGGCCAAACCCACCGATGTCAGACAGCCGAGCATCGGACCTACTGCAAGTCCGCGCGAGACACCTATCCCGCCTTCACTTGTCAGAGAGGTGTCCAATGCTCCTAGTGCACCGCGAGACTCGCGTTCTTCTTCACCTGCTGTTCCTCTTGCTGTGGCAGCTCCAGCTGCCGTGAGCAAGCCGCGCTTCAAGTTCACCACAAAGCCAAAGGTTGAGCCGGTCGAAGACGAGTTCATTGCTCCCCTGCCACCCGTGAGACCTTCTCCGCAGCAGTCTCCGGCACCAAGAGCATCTGTTGAACCTGCTCAACCGAAACCTACAAAGATCCGCTTGTCGATAGGCGGGCATGGAGGTGTCAAGTCCCAATCGCCTGCACCCCTCCCAACGCCCACGCCGCCTCCCGCTGTACCATCACCTTCTAATGCTAGCCAAGGACGAAATGGCTATGGGATGGATCACCGTGCTCAAAGTGTCGTTTCTACTAATGTGGACGGTCAATTGCCGGTCAATGTGAAGAAGATGGCAGCTTTATTACGCAAGATGATGTCTATGGACGAGTCCTACTTCTTCAGAAGACCAGTAGATCCCGTCGCAGATGGTTGCCCAACGTGAGTATTGCGCCTATCTTCGTGAAACGACTTGAGCTCACATGTCGACGTGATTTGTAGATACTATCAAGAGATCACACATCCCATGGATTTAGGGACCATGCAAGTCAAACTCAACAACGGTGCTTACCATTTCCAGCAGGAGGTCAATGATGATTTTGATCAAATTGTCACCAATGCCAAGATATTCAATCCCCCTGGCACTCTGCCTATAACTTACGCAGAATCCCTTCAGCGATATTACCGGACTGAAGTCAGCAAGCTAGGCAAACTAAGCTATCAAGAAAAGCGGGCTTTGCAAGGCATGATGAATAGATTGCGCCAGAAATCTTAGTGAGTGAGACTTTCGACGACTGGCTCAGAGAGCAAGGCTGATACACCTTCTCTACCTAGCGCTGCCATTTTCCTGGAAGCCGTTGACCCCGAAGCCCTCGGCATTCCCTCTTATTTCAATATAATTCCTCGCCAAGATGCAAGGGATATGTCTCTCATTAAAAGAAAGCTCGATAACGACGAGTATGTTAGTCTGGATGCTTTCGAGGCAGACTTCCGTCTCATGCTCAACAACTGCTACATTTTCAACGGCGAGACCTCAGCGGCTGGAGAGGTCGGAAAGATGCTCGAAAGCGAGTTCGAGAGGGAATTTGACAACATCAAGAACCAGATGCCAAGTTCTTCTTCGTCAAGCAACAGTAAGAATGCCAAACGTGGCAGTACAGGTCCACCAGGCGGTGGCTCAACCATCAAAAAAATCAGGCTGTCGACTGGATAGGCCAAGTTGCACGTAATAAATGTATCATAGACGATAGCCATGCAGTAATGCACTTCATGCGCAGAATGCGATTTATGTCCTGCCACAGCCTTGTCTATTCACGTGCCCAATGTGTGGGCGAGCACAGCAGCTGCTTGCTTCCTTGCATACACATGGGCCGATGTCACGCAAGACTAGGAACATACTGGTGACGCATGAGGGATGAGCAGGCCTATTACGCCTGCAGATTCGCTGCAGGCGCGCTTCTCGTCGTCCGCCTCGTCGGCACTGGATCCTGTGTCGACGAGTGCAGAGGTGATGCGTCAACGCTCTAGCTCGACTTCAAGCAAGGATACACGCGCAAGAGACTTGTTGGACAGCTCAGTCGGTGAAAGAAGTGAGCGTGCATACAGAATGCTACCTGTGCTTCCTGCTACTGTCAATACTTGGTTGTTAACATGCACGCATTGCTGCAATGCAACTCGATCTTGTCCTTGTACAGGTCTGGCAACAGATCCGAAGACGCGCAAAGAGTGGGCCAAGTTCACGCAGCTAGTTGACAGGACGCTTCAATCTTTCGAAAGCGTCAGCGAATGGGCGGACTTTATCACATTTCTAGGGAAGCTCCTCAAAGTGCGTACTGCCTTGATCGCTGGAGATTGCGAGAGAGGATACCGCTAATACAGACGGCCTGGCAGTGCCTACAAGCCTATCCCAATTTCGCGTACATACCTCACAAGCTTGTCGTTGCCAAACGGCTAGCGCAGTGCTTGAATCCAGCTCTACCTACCGGGGTACACCAACGCGCTCTCGATGTATACGTCCACATTTTGAATGCTATAGGAGTAAGTTCGGCGGACTACATGTGGGGAAGACGTCTCAGCTAACGAGAATTGACTAGCCGGAGAACTTGAAACGTGATCTACAACTCTGGTCCTCTGGCCTGTTTCCTTTCTTCCAATATGCTGCTACCTCTGTCCGTCCGATTGTCCTTGGCATCTACTCCAAGTTCTATATACCGCTGCAAGATGCTCTGCGGCCTGCCACCAAAGCAATGATACTTGCTCTTCTACCTGGCGTTGAAGAGGAGACTGGAGAATTCTTCGAGAAGGTAGGTCAAGCTCACGATTATCTATATGCTTTCAGCTGTTTTCTGACGTATTAGAAACAGGTCGCTGGAATCCTCGACCAGCTGTCTGGCACGGTCTCTCCAGCCTTCTTCTTGCAGAACATATGGCTTGTCCTCATCACCGCCCCTTCCCTTCGCATCGCGGCTCTCAATTACCTCGCCCGACGCATGCCAAAAATTGGCAGTGAAGATAGTATAGCAATGATAGTAGGGCAAGACGTTGGCCTTATGGTGAGAGGATTTTCGGCCGCACTACAAGATAGTCAGATATTAGTACAAAGAGCGGCCCTGGACATCGTCGCCGCAACTCTACCTCTTGATGGTGTAGGCTTTCAGAAAGACACCCGCCTCGAGGAGAAGCTCATACTTTTGCGGGTGATGACCGGAGTTGTACTTCGCCGAGACCTGTCTCTCAGTAGACGACTATATTCATGGCTGTTGGGACGGGCAGAGGATTCGGAGGCTCAAGTTCAGTACTTCAAGCAGCACGGGCTGCAACTCTTGCGACAAGCGCTCATTGTAGAGTTGTTGGAGACGATCCGCGACTCAGAAGATCTGGCAGCAAAACAACGGCCGTACAAAGTGGTCCTGTCGCTCCTGGATAAATGGGAGATTAGCTACCCTCTAACGGAAGTCGTGGTCTCCGATGTTCTACGCGCTTTAGACAGGGCTTCCAGAGATGGCGAGCTCAATGAGGAGGTAAGCGTAGAGTCTACTTATTGTTTGGCACAAGGACATCGACTCAATATTTCAGCCGCAGCTGCATACCACAGCTTCAATGCTGTTCGACGGCCTCGATCCATTCCTGACATGGCGGCATCTCTTCCATGCCGCTCGAGCTCAGCTGTTGGGACAGGAAAATGCTTCGGATGATGTAAGCAACGTCTCCTTCGGGTACAACTTCGTATCGTTCTAGACTGAACCTCAATGTTTCACAGGCACTTGATCTCATCGCCTTCGTGATACATGCCTTCCGACTAAGCGAGGATGAGGTCGTCAAGCTCCATGCCCCTCTTGTAGCGTTCGGCTTGCTCGACATGGTCAAAGCTACTTTTACATCCGCCACGAACGCAGACGATATACTACTCGCATTGAATATAACGCATGCATTATTGAAGGAGACATCGCCATCGTTCTTTACCTCTAGCGAGAACCAAGATGAAGATGCGAAAATACAGCAATGTGGCATTCAAATAGCTAGTGACTTCTACGCAGCGTCCGACAATAAATCAGCCCGCGTACCTACCACTGGATTTGCGAGACGCCTGCTAGCCAACGCTTTCACAAGTCTACTTGATATGGCGTCGCAACTCGTTGCGGACAAGAACGGCAATAGCGAGATCCTACTTGCTACCACCAATCTGCTGGCGTTCTTAGCGGATCAGCCCGCCAAAGATCAGCCCGTAAAGCTTGACTGGAAACCAACAGAGTGGCAGCAACAACTTGTCATTGCCATAGCTGCGGACCATTTGGCGTTTGAGAACATTGAGGCGATGATCCATTGCCTACTGGCACTGAATGCCGCACCACTATCTCCTCCCTTAAGTATTGATCAGCGTCAAACCATTGTAGCCGTTATTGACAGCGTAAGAGCCAAGCACTTGATGATTTGTTGTGGAATGCTGACTAGCACTCTCTTCGCAGTTATTGGCCTTCTTAACGCAATCGCGCTCACAGTACCACGTTCAAGCTGTGTCCTTGATTTGGGCAGTACAAGATGTTACTCGGTTCCGCCATGTTGAAGCAGCAATCTGCCAGCGTCTTTCCTCTACCAACGAAACGGAAAGATTGCAAGCATTTGAAGCGTTCGGAAATCTATGGCGCTTCACGGAGGAATCGCAGCTTCCAGGAGTCCGCCTCGCCATGGCTATGCGAATTATGCTCGATGCCTTACAATCGGACAATCTTTCGGTTAGACGTGCCGGAGAAGCGTGGATGCGATGCAGCTTGAAATCATATATTAGGTATAAGCATGATTGTAAACAAACTTGACAAAATGCTGAATATTTCCGCATTGCAGAATTTTGGACCCCTTGTGCTGCCTCCTGTTGGAGCCGAAAATTCGACGCAAATCAAAACAAGTGACCTTGGCAAGCCAGACGTTCGACATTGAAGAATACGCCCACATCTTTGATCTTGCGCAACATCACCATATTCTGGAGAACCTGCTAAGTCTAGCCAGCTTCGGCGGGCAGGGCTTTACCCGGCTAGCAAAGTCCACTTATGTCAAGTCTACGGCATATGATGACCTTCGCGAAAGAGCGACTCAAGCTCAGCTCCTAAACGACAGCTATCTAGACCTCCTTTGTAAGATTCTGGTGCGTCTCATGCTGAGCGAGCCTCCCGTTCAGTTGGAACCGGCCATGGATTCTATGAATACACGTATCTGCGCCGTCACCGCCGACCTTCTACAGGTCATAGTCACGAGGGGCGATTTGGACCTGCAAACACTACAATCTGTCGAGAACGCCCTCACCGTCCGGCTCTACCTTCTTGTTGAGAAATCAAACTACGATTTACAGAATAAGCTGCTACATGTTTTACATTCTACGGTAGCAGCCATCGCTGGTCATCAAAAGCGCCTAGAAAGGAAAAGTGTAGCTTCCGAGAAGCCACCTCGATTCTCAAGCGATCAAGTAATGGGTGTACATTCGCCGCTTCTCGTACCCCTGCTCTGCAGAGGTATTTGCGAGCAGCGTAATAGTGCAGTCATTCACCATTGGGTCGATTTCCTGCTCATGACTCTTCAACATTTCCGCAACGCTTTGTACAGCCTCCTCTTTCCGGTTATTGATGCAATCTCGGCCCGAGTACAGGAATTCGTACAAGAGCTGCACGGGGCGTACGACCCAGCCCACAAAGGAAAAGCCGCATCATTGGGAGTCAACGACGCGGATTACACGATCCTGCTTAATGCTATGGAGAGACTATTCTCCGTGGCTCTAGAAGAGGCTAAGACAGCGCAGCCCCTTACTACCGACGCGGATGCTCTGGACAGGCCACCTACCGCCGATGCAAGTAGTGGCGGTTTCCTGGGCTACATAAGCACTGCGCTCGGTGCAGCAGACGGGTCCGCGGTCCAATCAGCAGAATCGCAGCCTAAGACGAAGAGCACGATGGCAGCAAAACTTGACGCGTTCATCCAGCTACTTCTGTCGGCCTGGAATGTGTCCGTCTACCTAGATAGCACAGGTGGCTTTGACGAAGGAACTTCCCAAGGGTATACATCTAAACATGTGCAGGCACGCACCAAAAAGGCTCTGGAAAGACTGTACAAGACCAACCCTATAGAGGTCCTGGAGGGCGTAGTGGATCGATGGAACATCGAACAGCAACGTCTGGATGCGCAAGATTGCTTGGAAAGACAAGAACGGCTATTTGACATTTTGGATTACCTGACTTCAAGCGCGCAAAGCGTAGTCTCAATGCTCTCGGACATCATACACAGTCAATATGTCGTTGACAAAGGCAAAGTACTTCCGGTTGTTCCGACACAGTGAGTGCCGTAACCTAGCTATCGTATATCTACATGTACTAAGGGATCGTCACTTCCCCTTCAGACACGAGATGATTCGCTTCGAATTCCTCGAAGCGCTCATCAACAGACAAGAAGGACCAATAGCTGTCCAGATATGGGCGTCCTTCCTGAACTTTTCGAAAGAATTCATTAACACCCCCACTTTGCACAAGTACCGCCTTTTCCCAACCTTACGATGCTTTACAGCTCTAGCAGAAAAAATCTCGACTACTTCGGCCTTGGAAGATAGACGAATGCGAAGAGACTTGATGGAAAACTTCGTCAAGCTTGTTGACTCAACTGTACAGATGTCTGGAAGATCCGGGGCTGGCCTACTACGGCCGAGTGATGCCAATTTGCGGGCACACAACAAAGAGGCGGAAGGCACCACACCTACAACACCGCTAGAAGGCCCGGGTGGTAGTAAGGAGATACTGGAAGTCAGCGTGATTAGCGAGAAAGGAACTCACGCATCCCCAAGGTCGACTGACTCTGCTCGCGAGGTGAGCTGCGAGGGATGCCATACTGTGTTCAGAGCGTGGTGGACTTGAAATAATTGACTCTGGATTCCATCGCTAATCGGCCACAGCTTGCACTCTTTCTGGGGCGACGAGTTGTGCCAGACTTCAGACGCTTTAGTATCGACAACGACAAGCTTACTGCTACATGTGGGAACATCATGTATTACAATGTGTCACCGTCATTCAAGACCAGAACGAGGTGAGTTACACGCTTTTCTGGACTGGACTCACGCGAGTGCCGTTTGTGCCGTATACTGAAAGATGTTTACTCACACAGATCGTTTGAAGTCGACGATGCAGTCCTTGAGCTCTTATCAGAACTTACCAAAGTTCCCGCGGCGCTCAAATCGTGGCGGTCTCAAGTTTTAGAAGTCTACAATGACAATCGGTTCTTCTATGGTTCACCTGACACAGCAATAAAATGGAAAGCAATAGTACAAGCATTGATAACAAGTGATAAAGAAAGGTTTCCGGAACTTATACATAAAATCTCATCTAGCAATTCATCAGCTGCTAATATTTTTATCAATAGAGAATTGGAAAATTTGAGTAAGAGTATAGCTATTCGACGATTGAGTTATACTATTTATTGTGGTGAGAAAAATAGATACCTTACTCAATTACCGGCTATTCAGGAGAAGGTGGTAGAATTGCTGAGGGCTAACGTCAGCGATTTGGTACATTCTGAGGTACGTCACGGATGACCTACTCTCCTTCGAAGGCCGCGAAAATGACATGTTATGAATGAACCACTCGTACTTATGCGATTCTATCTTGCTTTTATTAGGTCTATCTATGCTTGAGAGTCCTACTCTGCAGGATTGGCAATCAACATTTGTCAAGTTTCTGGCCTATTATCCTTACAGAGCTGGTATGCTTATACACGGATTCTCGGTTGGCGGCCAGCATTAAGGGTTGCGTTGAATGCTGACTTGGCACATTTCTCAGCTGCGGCTCTTCGAAACTCTCATGAATGACCCGGCTGCTCAATCCA
This sequence comes from Cystobasidium onofrii, assembly GCA_022813105.1. Lineage (NCBI taxonomy): Eukaryota > Fungi > Basidiomycota > Cystobasidiomycetes > Cystobasidiales > Cystobasidiaceae > Cystobasidium > Cystobasidium onofrii. Next base: position 348,142 of record JAKLNA010000018.1, read on the forward strand.
CGGAGTATCTACAACTCATATTGTCCGCCTGCAAGTTCTTAGATCTCCTGCTTGTATTGCAAACCGAGGAGTTCCAGATGTGAGTCAATACAGTTTCTGATTCCTCATCGACAATGGTTCATGCCTTCAATCGCGTGTTCGACCGAGTACTGACCCTTGAGGTCCGCTTTATCTATTTACTTCCAATATACGTGACGCCCTCTGCGAAATCAGCCATCAATGGATGTTTATCACAGACACAGTCGACTCAGCATATCCACCCGAAAGTTGGACACCACAAGCCACAATGGACAGACTAGGGGAAATTATTAACCAGCGCAACGATCTGATGAGCCAGACCCATACTGGACCAAGAGCTTCGATCTCGCTTCTGAACACGAAGAATGGGTCATCAGCATTGACGAATTACGCCAATAGAGGTAGTGAAGAGAAGAGTGACGGTACTATCAAATCAATTCCGATGTCAGCTATGACACAGCGAGCTTCCTTCTCCGGCGAGGCCGAGAACATCGATAACAGAGCGAACATTGTAGAACAAGAAACTACAACTTGGGAAGCACTGTTAAAAGCGGGTCTACCAGCAGATCTACCAATAACAAATCTTTCAACTAAACAACTCATTAAACCATTATTGTCGAATTTAAGACAAAGTAAAATTACCTCTATTATTGCATTAGAACCTTTTTTCAGTAGAGCCTCTTTAGCTAATTATGAAGCTGTCTATTCACTTGGTGGTATTGATTGGAATGCTGTTGAGAGAGGATTAGAAGCTGATCTATTTGAAGGGGAATAAGTTACTTCCTCGTTGAACGAAGTATGACTAGGCATTTTCCCTCAGTGTAAGATAGTCCATCTCGCTAGGACTTAGAATGAAATCAATAGCTCGAGCAGAGATGTATGATAGTCAATGAATGCATCCCCGCCATCTATCCTAGAATTCGAAGCACGAGCTTTATACAGTATCGCTTCGCTAACAGGTATGAGCCCAGACTAAGTAGGGCAGATTGACTTTGTACATAGATGCGCTGTACATACCTTCTATATTTGCCACCGGAGTGTCAGAGCGAGCTTTTCGAAGCGTATCATTCGAGCGGGTTTAGTATCAGGAGCTCTAATGGCAATGCGATGCTGCTTACGAACGCCAGTACACGATACTGCGACCGCGTGCAAGTGTGCTTGTGACTTCCTCGAGTGGCGGCGGCATGCAGCTCAGTGAATTAGCAGGGCCAAGGGTTGTGCCAGAATAGGAGGTCCTTTCCCTCCATTGCAAGACGAGGAAAGCGGGAGAGAGAGAAGAGAAGGTGATACAGGGAGAGCGAGTTGGGATTGGTGTTCTCGAGTAGTGGCTGGCAGTGGACCGGGCTTTGGATTGGATTGGTCAGTGAGTCGCGCTGAACTGGATTTGAATGCCTGGAGCTGAAGGGTGACTGACTGCCCGGCACAGAGAGCTGGCTGGCTGGAAGGACTGGAGGGAAGATCTGGATACACGCACTTCATAGCGCACTCTGCACCTCCCGCAGGCGAAGATGCACGACCTCCAGCAGCTGGCAGAGGCCGCGATGCTGCAGCAGTCTCGGGAAGGCGATGGAGAGGCTGCTCGCTCGAATCCGAGAAGATTGGCAGGCGCAGTTCATGCTAATGCCGGCAGCTCGACGACCGGCAGCTGCATCGATAACAGCAGTACCACTGATGCATCGCAGCAGCCGAGAAGGACTACAAGACAAAGATCAGCGAGGAATTCCGCTGCTAGTGCTCTCCATTCCTCCACCGCTGCTCCTCTACCACCCTCCTCATTTGCGCGATCACCAGCTTCACGCGGTAGTGCTGCTAATCCTGCTGCGGCGCCTGGTCATGGAGGCAACAATAGCGACAGCATTGGCAGACCTGTGACTACTGATGGAGGCGCCTCTACTGCTCATGCTGCAGGTGGACCTACCCCATCCGGGAATGGTCCTGGCCCGGCCGTCTCATCACCATCGGCAACCTCCGTCCAGCACATGCTCACCGGCAACCCTGCCATGGGAAACGCAAACACCTTATCTACACCAGCAACAGCAAGGCCAACACGGCGGAAAGACAAGCGACACTCGGACAAGAAAGCAAGCATTTCATCTGTTAATACTGTTAAATCATCATTGTCCGCCACTTCCTCGACCGGGACGACTTCCAGCGTGCCTGCTTTATCGCATACTGGTGCACATTCGACGACAGATCCGAGCATTTCTTCTGCTGCTTCTGATATATCTTCAAGAACAAGCGAAGGTACTCATGCTACAACCCCGGAACATGTCTCGACGGGCGAAGCTGTTCATGTGCTGTATGCGAAAGGGGGTCATCAGCAAGAGTATCCTGCCTATGCTCAATCGAATCTGCCCTATCCCGTATATCACCATCATCCTCAAGCCGCCACTCCTCTAGCAGATGGTAAGACGGGACCAATCTACCATCACATTCCTCCTCCTCCTCCTTCCGCTCCTATACAAGGCATTTCAGCGGGCGTTGGCCAACCTGCGTACGTAAATGTACATGGCAGGGCATTCGATCCTTCTCAAGTGCAATTGTATCCGCATGACGAGCATGACCAGTCGAGGCCAAACTCTCAAAGAGATGGTAATGCCGCCGGTGCGGGGATACAGTACTTTATCGATCCGTATGCATTACCTGTCAATCACCCTTATCACCCGTCTCAGACGCACTCTCTTCACTCTGCCACGCCGCAACTGCAAGCGCAGCACTCAAGCGGTCTGAACTATGCATCCTCGGGCACGGCACAGCCGCAGTCTGCTCATGATGGTAACCATCATCATCAATCGCAGAATCAGCAACAATACGCGAATAGTGCACCTTTACCGCCTCTACCTAGCTCTGCACTAGCAGGGGCGGATTATCTTATGCAGTATTCGCACCCTCAAGCATCCTCCAGTGCATATAATGGAAGTACAAGCACGAGTGCCCATCCCAATGGCAGCGTCTTGAATGGACCTGTTCCCACGACGGCGAATGCGTCAATATCGGCCAACACCAGTAGTACCGCCGAAACGACATTCAATACTCTGAACGAGGATAAAGCAGAAGAGGAGGGTCAAGAAGGTGCTACTTCCTCAATACCCCCATCTTCATCAGTAACGACGACAGGAGTACCAGCTAAAAAACAAAAAGGAAGAAGACCAACAAATTTAAATTCAGAAAGTAAAAATCATAAGTGTAAATTTGAAAATTGTAATTGGTCTTTTAGTAGAAGAGAACATTTAAGAAGACATGAAAAAACTCATACTCAAGAAAAACCTTTTTTATGTGATATTCCTCTTTGTGGTTTAAGATTTTCTAGATTGGATAATTTAAATTCTCATGTGAGTAAGAGGACTATCTCATCTCGGAGGCTCTCGCTTACATAACTGTTCCAATGTATGTTCTCCATTCTCTTTTCGAATACGCTAGAAACGAACTCACGACAAGGGCAAACGAACTTCACAATGGCATGTTGCAAAAGTTGTGGGAGCGCAACAAGCTGCAAGAGCTGGAAGCGGAAGCGCGCTTGGCGAAGGCAGCGAGGACGGACGAGGAAGCGTAGAGGCTTCTACGAGTGTTTTACGTTCCACTACCGCTGCAGATCAGTCTGCCTTTGACGAGTCTTTACCTCCTCATTCTGCCGGCGCTGGTAGTAACAATAGTCAACAGCATTATACTATGCCCGGTAGTGCTACGCTACAGCAGAATGGCTTTCCACCATTGCCCCCATTGGATACTGGCAATATAAACAATGGAAACGGTGCAAGTACAGTTGGAGCAGAAGTGAGATTCGCTTATTATGATCCGTCTCAACAACAGCCACCACACTCGGGAGGCGCTCCTCAACATCCTCAACACGGCATGGTCGCGCTTGGCGGTCCGTATAGTACCGTTAGAGGATATCAGGATCCTTTCTCGTATTCGGCACCACCTCCACCGCAGCACGCTGTGCCTATGTCACATTCCCACATACATCCATCTCAGCATCATCAGCATCAGCACCATCAACTCCAACATCAGCCGCAACAGCAACAACAACATTCTTATCATCACCAACCTTTGCCACCTCTTCCACCTTCGATGCATGATGATTCTGCCTATATGCATCAGCATACGGCACACCCTCGTGGGCACCACCCTCCTCAACCGTCTCACTTGCAAGCAAGTGGAATGGTAAATGGAGTGCCACAGCATCAGGAATACGATCATAATATGTACAGCACTGAAATGGCTTCACACCAAATGCCTCAACATCACATGATGCAGCATCATGATCAACCTCAGCAGCAACAGCAGCAACAGCAGCAGCAGCATTATGTACAGCACATGCTTCCTCCACCTCCTCCAGCTTCGTCTGTTGCTATCGCCAACTCCGCTGGCAGAAATACTGGAAGCAGTAAAAGGAAGAGAAATGAAAGCCATAGATCTAATCCCTGTGCGGCGAGCAATCTTAATAACAATAATGGCGGCGGTCATTTGAATACATCGAATGACAACAATGCAAATCTGCAGGCAGTGCCGAGTCAGATGGAATCGCCTTCACATAAACGAAGACAATCAGGCCGAAAGGGTGGGGCGGTGAACGCTTGACTCGAATTTAATGGTCATACTCGAGCATTTCTGTAAGACTGGCTGCTTGTACTCGTGCTTGCAAGCAGTCTCTTGCACTCCCAACAAATAAGGCCCGACAGGACTTTCCTCAATCCCATTCTTGGGTTTACAAGATCGACGCGTGCGCATCGGGCGTATTTCTTGTTCGTTATGGTGCGAAGTTATTACACTTCGTACATTACGACTACGTCACAATATGCCAAACAATCACCTATATTCAGTTCACGAAGTATGGAATACGAAACGAAAGTATGCCGCATGTTCTTATAGAAGTAAATATATTCGTCAATCAAGTATTTGTGGTCAAAAGGTTATAAAGTGGTCCTGAGGCATTCTCTGCCCGGCAATCATGTTAATATGCGAACAATGTAGATTAGGTTATGGTCTTGCAGAAAGTGCTCATGCATTGTAATGCAATGTTTGCGTGCACTATGACTACCGTCTGCCTCGACACGGCGCCAAATACAAGGACACCTCCTTACGACGCTGCTTTTTCGCCACCGAGTTTGGCAACCAGCCAACCAGCGCTGCGCCACAACCCACGATCGAAATTTGGGTGTGCGTTCGTCGTCGTAAGTTGTTTAGAAATCTGATTCTTGTCCGCTCGCGCTTGCAGCTCCCCTCTTGCCTCTGCACCACGCCGTTATCGCACAAACCGTCGCACAGGTGAGATTGCGCACGAAGGGCACACATTCACTGCACATCTGATTGACATATTGGTTTTGTATCCTCTTCCACCCCACTCCACGCTCCTCTCTGCTGTCCTGCTTGGCTGTCCTGTCACCCCTCGCTGTCGTCCTCCTCTCCCTGGCCACTCCAAGCAGCTTTCCACCAAAACAACACTCACAACAACCCAACTTCTTAAGCAAACATGTCTGGACGAGGAAAGGGTGAGTGTACACTGCATCCCACAAGTCAATAATGAGCATGCTGACTGATTACACATACTGTTTCCATTCTCTCCGTGCTATCTCTCCCACTTGCCCGCTTCACGTTCATCACGTTCCAATGTTGTACAACAACAGGCGGCAAAGGTCTAGGAAAGGGAGGTGCCAAGCGACACCGCAAGATCCTGAGAGACAACATCCAAGGTATCACAAAGCCTGCTATCAGACGTCTAGCTCGCCGTGGTGGTGTCAAGCGTATCTCTGGCTTGATCTACGAAGAGACTCGCGGTGTCCTCAAGATCTTCCTTGAGAGTGAGCACAAGCTTAAGGTTATGATCTCTGCGATGATGACTGACTCGAATGCTCATTCTCTTCCTCTTGCAGACGTCATCCGTGACTCCGTCACCTACACCGAGCACGCCAAGCGAAAGACTGTCACCTCGCTCGACGTCGTCTATGCTCTCAAGCGACAGGGCCGAACCCTGTAAGCCTACCCTTGTACTCTTGCTTATCTAACTTCCTACTGACCTGCTCTACCATCCCTCTTATAGCTATGGTTTCGGTGCATAAACGCTTCAAGTCAAGATCAAAGGCTCATCCAACACTCTCCTCCCAAAATGGAGGTGTGGCTATGAATCAATGACCGTGGCCAACGCGATCTTCTCGAGGGCAGGTCAATACTGTATCACTCCGAGCTCGGGTCAGAGATAGAAGACCAATAGGTCATCTAGACTCTTTCCAGGCATTCTGTACCTATAAGACGTTTCAGCCTATGTGGCCAATTTACTCGGGATCTCATATACATTCCTCTTTTCGATTAGCTTCTCTTGTTCTGTTTCCACACTTTGTCACTTAGCCCAGTCACCGGTCTTTACGATACGAACTCTGCAATGTTACTGCAATGTTATTCTGAACGCCCAAAATGACTCTTTTGCCCTCGAGCAACGCGTGTTTGCTACCTCCGTGCCGATCTAAAATTTGCAGGGCAAGCAAGGAGAACTGGTCCATTCCAAGCGCAGTACAGGGAGTAGAGATGTTTTTGGATCTACACAAAGTTTCACACCACAACGGCTGACTCTTCTGCCGACTCCACTACTTCGCTTTCCTCGTCATCTTCCCAGCTCTTCTGTTCTGTCAATTGAGTAGCCAGACCAGCAACGACTAATGCTAGAATGAAAAGGAATAGCCATACTGCTTGTCCATGCAACAGACCGTAGGTAACACCCAAAGCCCACGCATTGCTACCACAGATGCCTGAATAGCGTTTATCAAACGCTCAGTTGTTCAGTTCCGGATTGCAAGGAATAGGGGACAATGGACAGCACTCACTGCCGAGTCCGTGTGCAGCGTTTGCGAAATATTCTTGTGCAGTTGTGATTCGAGCCAAGTATGCCTTACTTGGAGCTCTGGAGGTGAGCGTGTGAGTGCATGCTGTAGCTGTTGAACCGTTAAGGCACAATGGTATAGATATCAGGAAGAGGAGAACAAGACTGAGCGAATGAGAGGGATGGTGTGCAGCTGCATATAGACCGAAGGCCAGATAAAACCCATAATATGCTGTATTGTTCAGGGTAACGCCCCAGCGGAAAATAGCCTCTGGCCTGTAACGGCGAGTTAGAAATGGATAGACGAGTAGATTGCTCGCGCTACTCATGATTGGACGTGCGATGTATAGGATTGCCATTTCCCTAGGTGCGAGGTCCAGTCCACCAACTGTTACAGGTGACGAGAGAAAAAGAACTTCGGCTACCACTCCAGTCATTTGCATAAACTGTTTGAAGTAAGTGACGATGTTAGGCGGGCTAGATAGGTCGAGTCGCAGGTGCGGAGCTTGCTCACAACGTAAAGACCCCATAGAAACAGCATGAAGCAGACTGGCTTGGTAAACATCGCTCTCAATGGACCGTGCGGCTGACTCCCGCTGGCAGTAGTATTTTGTCTCGGAACTTTCGTACGTAACTTCAAGCAGGCGAATATGGAACGTCTACGTTCTGCTGGCAGAGTCTCTTGCACGATGAACAGTCCTGCTAATGTTGCGAGAAGAGGTATTGCGGCCGCCTGATGGAATAGAAAAGGAGATCAGCGGGCCGTCACGTATGCTTTGCATCACTATAAGAAGACCCAAGGTCTCGGTTGCAGACCATCGCATCAAATGCTGCTCGAGGCCATGCTGGACTGAGTTGACCAGCAAGTGTCTGCCAGTCTGCGCTGATGGTTGTGCAAGGAAGGACAATGAAAGAAAAACTTACTACTACACCGGACAACGCGTATGGGTATTGCTCCCATATTGTTCCTCCGAAATATGCTGGGTAATGTAACGCTGGTTCCGCAAGAAAACCTCCCAATGTGGGTGCGACCAGAATTCCGCATCTCCAGGCAATAGTATTGATTGTGAAGACCAAAGGCAGTGTGCTAGGCTTTGATAGCTCGATGAAGCTGGTCAGGATGGTTCTGCGTAGACAACAAAGTCGATTCAGTACGATCCGTCAACATAATCCCCGCTGACAACAGGTAGCTCACGCAGGCAAGAAAGCCACGAAAAAGCCGATCAAGAAGCGGAGCAGCACTAGTTGAGGGAGTGTCTTTGCGAACCCAAACATTACGGTGCCTGCAGAAGCGAAGATTATACCGCTCATTGCCGTTGGCTTCCGGCCCCAGTGGTCACTCAAGTATGAAGCTGGAGCGAGGCCCAGCAATACACCCAGAGAGTACGCAGATTCAATCCAACCTGCCACTCTTCCGACGCTCCTCTCATCGGCCAGCTCATTTAGGAGAATGAAACGAGTAATCCTGTGATATAAAGACTGAATCAGCAAGAGTTGCCTCCAGACCGGCCAGAAGTTCAGAAACCCATACCATGTCAAGATGAAACCAAAGTAGATAGCCTGAAGTGAAGGTCCATCAGACTATTGGCATGCCCAGTCTGGCCTGACGACTTCTCACATGCGTCGAACGCCAGACTACCAAAACAGCGATTTGCGCCCAAGGCAGACTATCATCGTGTAGCTTGCAAGCAGGATCAGCTCCTTTGTTCAGCAGTGGCTGTCTCTCTGGGCTGTCCGCACGTCGTATCATGTTGATGCAAGTGGTGTTAGTGCGCCTTAGTCATAAGCAGAAGCTAACCCAGCTCTCCAGTCAGGCCGCTTGACTCGTCATATCGTTGACCAGGGATTTCTCCATGACTATTGTCGGCAAGCGCAAGCGAGCAGAACAATCAAGATGAACCAAACAACCACGCCGAACCGTGCACAGCAGCCGAATTTGCAGCTTGCTGTGTTCGGTTGGACTGAAAACGAGCCGATCGAGGGGAGTTAACAAGCGGATGCATGCGCTTATACAGCTCTGTAAAGGGAAAACACTTCGTGACAAGACCAGCTACACATCTTGTTTCACTTAAGAGGTATGTATCAAGTTCACAATCCCAACTTCAGTTGCATCTGCAGCCACTCCAGCCATAGGGCGAAACGCTAGCCGACGTGCTCAAAAACGCCGACTTTCTGCAGCTCAGCTAATCTAACAGAGCAGAAGAAGGTACAATTTCTTCTGATATGCTGGCGATGAGATTCTGCAGTCCCAAGACCTCTGCCTATCAATCTGATTTTTCAAGACGGACCAGGCATGACTTTGTTTGCGAGGGTCCCAACGTACAAGTACGGTGGATTACGCAGAACTTTGGGCCGTCAATTGCGCTCATCATCCCACGAAAGGATGAATGCCTATGGTTGAACAGATGTCACAGAAGCAGCTCGTGTCCCTTCAGCCTGAAACTATTTGCAACACCCTCAATTTTCAATATGTATGATCTGCGAGCCCAGACGTACCATTGCTAACACAAATGTGATCTGACAACCGCTTCCGCTATCCTGTACTTGACACACTACCTGCAGCCGTACCGTGATTGCCCAGGTCCAAATGCAGCGTTGCCTGCAAGCGCCGATCCGTTATTCGGAACCTCCGATGAGACAACATAGCTGGCACCCCGAAGAATTCGTATACTCGCAAGCATGCCCTGCTGAGTGTGGGCTTGTTAGACCACATCGCATCTATTGTGCATGCTATCCGTGATGATTAGCATAATGTCTCAAAACGAGGGCGTTCTGCAAGCAGCAGACTCGGCTTTGTCAGTTTAGCAATGTGGACGCTGAGCAGTGCCATAGCTCCTCGCCCTGCCCGAATCCTGATATAACTGACGTCGTTATTTGTTCTCGAGTCGACCGTCTATTGTCTTGCAAGTCAGTTGACGATGATACCGATCCAAGCAAAGGAGAAGTGTTTGATAACAGCAATGGAGAATCGATGCAGATTGCCTACATTACAAGGGGATGCAAATCACTCAAAAGCTCGTCGTGGGACCAGTAGTACATTGTAGAGGATGTGTAATTTCTCCGGTTACAATCGTAAATAGGGTTTTCATTGGTATCCGGTTTCTACATGTTCTTCAAGGGATCATGTCCTGCGTCCGGATCGAAGCTCATTAGTTTAGGGTACAGCCCAGATAGAGTTTAGAAGCTCACCCCAGTTCTTGAGCGACTTGGTGCTCTTGGTCTGTTCAAGCTCTTCTTTACTCTTTGTCTCCTTCATTTTATCTTCTTGAGCCAAGTGACGCTGATTTGGGAAGGCAGTCAGAACAGCCACACTCATTCCCTAGACTGGACGTAGTCTGTCAAACACATGCGACATACCTTGCAATAAGATACGACTTTGCGCATGTGCTGTAGATCTTCGTCCGTGTACTTGTCGGCATCCTTCTTAGGGTTTCGTTTCAGGATATCAACAATGTGTCGACCACTCTGATGGCCTGCAGGGTGCCATTCAGCAGGAACATTCCCTTGAACTATAAAGGCAAACTACCTACCGACAGTTTCGCCATCACCTCCCCCTGTCCAACCTGCACCTTCACTATCCTCGCTCTTGAGCCACTCTTCGAGTTCGCTGGCGCTCATGTTTACATATTCTGTGGAAGACCTTCAGTAAGTCATACTTATGTGATAGCTCGAATCTTGTCCTGCTCACCGTTGAATTCCTATCTCAGTGGCTTAGCCCGTCAGCTTTGATGAAGCTGTCAACCGCTCGATCGTGGGAGCTCCCATATCACATACCGAAATCACTTCATCATCAGACTTGCCCATCCTGATTGATGTAGTGGTAAAGTTCTTTGCTTGTGGTATGCGTAATCCTGACACTCGCAAGTATGGCTGAAAGACTCTCACCGCGAACATTCAGAAGGAAAGTGAGGCGTTACAGGCTTTCCGATTTCTGGCACATCCAGAACACGTGCCTGGTTTAGGGCAGTGCGTCATACAGATCCCGCAGGTTGCCACAGACGGGACCGTGAAGCGGGCAGAGCAGGCAAACGAAATGGTGTGCACACAAGCTACAACAAATACTTGTCCAGGATCATATCAAGTAGCTCAAATCGACTTCTTTTCGAGATTCTGAGCAAGTCAGGGTCCGTTCGTGTGTATATCGCTAGATGGCACTTAGCATGTTTACAGAAGTGTGCATTCTAGTACTGTAGTTGAACATTTGTGGATGATACGAATCCCACTACTAATGCTTGTCAGAGTTGTTCATGGCATCAATCTTAGCGCGCATCTACAAACCAAATTTATACACATCAGCACAATGTGCAAGGCTTAGAGGAAGTACAGAATATATACTCACGCCCTTGAACATTTCAGCCATTTCTTCTGGTGACTTAGAAGCTCCAACTTTGACACCTTTCTTGACGGCATCTCTAGCTTCAATACGATCAACCCACTTCTTCACGCCAGGGAACTCATTAAGGTCGATCTCAATCATATAAGCTGCTCGAACCCAGCAGAAATTGGCGATATCGGCCAGGGAGTATTTGTTGTCGACCAGCCAGTCTTAAACCGTCATAGAAAAGTATGTCGAACGTCACAGTCAGCGCGATCAGTCAGCTAGAAAAGACCCATGGCATTTACCATGATCTTTGAGGCGAGACTCGAGAACGGAGTAAAGTCGCTTGGTTTCCTCCTTATATCTCTCGATGCCGTATTCAGACTTGACTTTGGCCATTGCCCGGAAATGGTTAGCTTGGCCTCTGTAGGTAAGGTCAGTATCAGAATGATTCTGTGCATTTCACAAGTTTAGAGGGGTGAACGATAACTTACTGCATCGGGCCAACACCGCCCATTTGGAACATGAGCCAGCTCATCATCTCCCAGTAGTCATCGCTGCCATAAGGAAAGGAGATCTTGTGATCTTTGTCGTACTTCTCCGTAACTATCGTTGTATTGTCAGTTGACAGCTTGCCACAATACAGTGCAGCCTCCCACATACCATAAAGCATAATGGCACCGGTTTCAAAGACTCGGAGATCGCCATCCTTGATAGCAGGGATCCTCTGCGGTAAACATATGCTCTCGTTAGAATGGTCTGTTAGGCCGTACTCTGTATCCTGCACTTACGCCATTCGGGTTAATCTCAAGGAACCAGGGCTCTTTTTGGGTATTCTGGGAGATGTTGATGATCTCAGCCTTGTAAGGGATGCCGAGTTCTTCTAGAGTGACAGAAGCTTTGAAGCCATTTGGGGTACCAAAGGTGTACAAGGTGATATCGGGAGTCGGGCTAGACATCTTTCCGGAAAGTGCGGAGAGTAGGCTGAAGTGTCTTTTTGGCACGTCGAGGTGTCTGGAGATATGCGCGAGCCGGGGCAACAGCGCTTTTTGCATGCGCGATGGTTTAGCAGAGCGAAGAGAAGAGGCAGATGGACCTTCTAAAGCGGGACGATCCAGATGGAGGTCTGCAGTCCGCGAGGGTACAGCGCGATCGGCCTTCGGCTTTCGCTCCTCAGCTTATCGAGCAATGCGACAGTGCCGGCTTATCAGCAGAGTCGGCTTTGGCCGTAATAGGACCAGCTGACGGTTCACGTGCTTGCGGAGGTGTGATAGTTTGCGACCGGCTGAGACAGCCTGCAAGAGCGAGACTGTCTCCAACCGCCGATGTGGCACCTATAGCCCTACCGTATCTATCCTTGTGACCGAAGCCACGAAGCCGGCTACCTGGCGGCGCAGGCGACACTAGCATGGTCTGCGAACTGCATCAGCATGTCCCAAACTTGCCTTTCATGATCCTGTACGCCTCTATGTGCCTTCCTGACCCTTTTCCTGAGAGTGAAGGTGTATGATACCTTGCCAACGTCCTTTTATGAGCTGCTTTGAACTCGATCATCCTGTGAATACGTGGCTGAAATGGAGGCCTGGCAACTCTCACTCACCGCCAACAACGGCAGAAGCTCGTTCATTGGTATCCGACATGCCTTCACCTACGACGAAGAAGATCATAGCAGATGGTAGGTCGACCGCACTCCAGCTTGGCTTCGTTACATGGGAACAAGTCCAACAGCTGACACCCTTGCATTGCAAAAAAGTCGCCTTGTTTGCTGTATCGCAGGTAAGCTGATTGACAAAATACATTAAGCCTCGAGGATCATTACTGACCTCACTTATTGGCCCAGATCGTCTTCTTCTATGGCTTCGTGAGTTTGCTTCACCGGCAATCAAGTGTTGCATGAAAGCCTGGCCTAATCGATGATCTTTGCATTGAACGACATTACAATGACAGAAATACGGTACGAGCATGCTCTTTCCTGCAGTTAAGCGCATGTTTACTGATGCTGTCGGCTTGCTACAGTCATGTCAAGCATGGACCCGGCATCCAGCAAGCGCAAAGAAGCCAAAGGCAAGAGCAAGGCAGCTTTCGATAAACTAAAGCTTAAGGAGCCCATAGAGCTTAGCGAGCACGAAGAAGTCATTATGGGCGAGGTCATTGGCCCTGAAGATATCACCGTGCATTTCTCGGGTGAGTCATCCCGCATGACAACGCGTCGACAATGTCGAATGCAGTCCGACCCTGTGTACAAGACTAAAGCTGACTATCGATGACATCTCATAGACGTTGGTGGACTAGAACCAATAATCGACCAGCTCAGAGAAAGTGTCATCTACCCGCTGTGTGCACCACAGCTCTTCGAGAGTGCAGCTGGTCTATTCGCAGCACCGAAAGGTGTTCTTCTGTATGGACCACCAGGTTGTGGAAAGACGCTTTTAGCCAAGGCTTTAGCAAAAGAGAGTGGTGCAACATTCATCAACCTGCACGTCTCGACTTTGACGGACAAGGTACGTATCGGTTGCTGTTTGCAAAGGGAAGAGACACGATGCTGAAGAAGCCGATACTATTGTAGTGGTTCGGAGAATCAAATAAGCTTGTCGCTGCCCTCTTCTCATTAGCGACCAAATTACAACCTTCTATCATATTCATTGACGAGATCGATAGCTTCATGCGCGAGCGGAACAGAGGAGATCACGAGGTCAGCGGGATGATGTAGGTTGAAAGACATATTCAGCGCTCTCTGATTGGCTCCAACTGACTATATGGCATTCCGTATTTACAGGAAAGCCGAGTTCATGTCGTAAGTGCCGTCTTCCAGAAAGCCTTGTCTGTTGATATTGCTAAGGCTTTGCTTTAACAGATTGTGGGACGGATTGATGACAGGGAACGACGCCCGCATCTTGGTTCTGGGCGCCACGAGTGAGTCACCTATCAGTGTCCTATAGTTAAAGCTGTCACTCATAATTATATTTCCAGATCGACCCACCGATATCGATGCTGCCTTCCTGCGGCGAATGCCCAAACGTTTCGCTATCCGCTTGCCAGATGCTACTCAGCGGAAGAGTATTTTGAAGCTGGTGGGTCCAATGGCCTCATATGAGTACGAGTATGAACACCTGGCTCAATGTTTCATTCTTCAATAGATGCTCCGGGATATACCGCTTGACAATTCGTTCAATCTTGATATGGTAGTCAGGAGAACCGATGGCTTGTCAGGTTCTGATCTGAAAGAAGCCTGCAGAAGTGGGTGATTGCCGTCGAGGTTTCACGAAAGTATACTGAAGGCCTTTTTTCCCTTTTCAGACGCCGCCATGATACCCGTTCGTGAATACATTCGTGAAAACAAGCTCGTGTCTGGAGACGATGCCTTCCGGAATGTGCAAAATGTGAGCTCTTTTCTATGGAGATGTAGCATCGCGCCCTTCTGTGGCTGATATTTGATTCTCGAAACCAGGGTATCAAGCTTCGTCCCTTACGCAACTCGGATTTTGCGATTAGTGAAGCTGAAGGACTGCAGAATAGAGGCGCAGTGCACGTAGAGACGCTCGATTAGAGCAGAATGACAGGAATGGCATACGTGTCGCGGAAGAATTTGTCTGTTTCTATAACCATACATGCAAGACTAGTTTTGTTGTTGTAAGACCAATAGCTTCTAGTAAGTAACACGTCTCATCGCATAGTCTTCGTGATCGTGTGCTGCTCGCCACCCAGGAAGACCGATAGAGCATCTTGCAAAGTTGAATAGTTGAGCTGCATGGGAAGAAGGGGCGCAGTTGTGTAGCAAGATAGTACGCTCAGACGTTCGTTTCTAGCATGATTTATACATCTCTATCTTCCATTGCCAGTCGATCACCTGCTCGCATCTTTCGTCACAGCTTGTCCAGATGAGAGCCTTTACCTCTGTACGTTAACATTCACTACAAGGCCGGCACCATCTATCAGTACTACAGGCATCGCACAGTATACCTACTCCACTTGAAAGGCCCAATAGAACCAGAGCAGCAAGTATGGGTGACTACAAAGTCAGCGAGGTCCAGACCAAGGTCTATGACGGTAAGCCAGGCTGAACGTTGCAGCAACACCACGACGGACGCGTAGCATTACTGAGCATGCGATTTTGTTGCTTTAGCCATGAAACCAGGCACTTCAGGCCTCAGAAAGAGGTATGTGGCTACTTCTGGTTGTTTGCTTTGCTCCGTGTTTCTGACTGCAGTACGGCCCCGCATGACCTTCCCGACTACAGAGTCAAAGTATTCCAGCAAGAAGTAAGGCTTTTGATTTGAGGATTTGACAAACAGTTCGAGCAAGCCTGACTGACCCTGCAACTCATCTCTATCTTCAGCATTACACGGAAAACTTCTGTCAAGCTATCTTCTCGGCTATTCCAGGTGGCACCGAAGGTATCACACTGGTCGTAGGAGGTGATGGACGATACTACTCTCCTGAAGTCGTTCAGATCATCATCAAGATGGCTGCTGCAAATGGCGTTAAGCATCTTATTGTAGGCGAAAACGCTATCATGTCAACGCCTGCCGCATCACATATTATCCGCTCTCGTAAAGCTACAGGCGGTATACTTCTTACTGCTTCGCATAACCCTGGTGGACCTAATGCCGATTTTGGCATTAAATATAATATGGAAAACGGAGGTCCTGCTCCAGAGAGCGTTACCAACAAGATCTACGAGATTACAAAAACGATATCTAGCTACAAGCTTATGAACCTACCAGATGTGAGTCAGAAGGAGTAAGGCGGCATTCACGCAGCTAACAAGCTTCATGGCATTAGGTGGACCTTAGCAAGCTCGGCAGACACGAAGTTGGACCTATCACTGTCGAGATTATCGATTCCGTGGTCGACTACATTGCTCTATTGAAGGAGATCTTCGATTTCGATGCCATCAAGAAATACTTGCAATCTCACAAAGACGTCAAGGTCCTCTTTGATGGCTTGAACGGTGTGACTGGTCCTTATGGCCGTGCTATCTTTGTCAAGGAGCTCGGTTTAGGAGAAGACAGTGTTCAGGGCTGCACACCAAGCCCCGACTTTGGAGGTGGTCATCCAGACCCTAACTTGACATACGCCCACGATCTAGTCGAGCGAGTTGAAAAGGAGAAGATTGCTTTCGGAGCAGCAAGTGACGGTGATGGTGACCGAAACATGTGGGTTGACCGGGACCATGCTTGTAAGACATCAGGCCGAATAGCTAATCCTATGCGGGACACACAGGATCTACGGTGCCGGAGCTTTCGTTACTCCATCCGATTCAGTAGCTATCATCGCCGACTGGGCCGAAGTCATCCCATACTTCCAGAAGACAGGTGTCAAAGGTCTAGCTCGATCTATGCCTACTTCTGGGGCCATTGACCTTGTAGCCAAAGCCAAGGGCTATACATGCTACGAAGTACCTACAGGCTGGAAGTTTTTCGGTAATTTGATGGATGCTGGAAAGCTGTCCATCTGTGGCGAAGAGAGCTTCGGAACTGGCTCAGACCATATTAGAGAGAAGGACGGCCTTTGGGCTGTTGTTGGTATGTCCCAGTAGTGATCTTGCCAGGCTGTTGCTGTTGCTGACAACCGAATTCTCTACAGCCTGGCTCAATATCATCGCCGCTGCTGGCGAGAAAGGCATCGTGGGCATTCGAGGCTTGCTAGACGACCATTACAAGAAATATGGTCGCACCTTCTTCTCTCGCTATGACTACGAAGAAGTCGAGTCGGAGCCAGCAAATAAGATGATGAAGCAGCTAGAAGAGCTTTTCAATTCTCCTGACTTTGTCGGTTCTGAACTCAAGGCGACTTCCTCGTCAACAACGTTCAAAGTCAAGGAAGCTGCCAATTTTTCGTATACCGATCCCATCGATGGTTCTGTCTCCAAGAACCAAGGCCTCTATATCGTCTTCACCGATGGATCTAGACTCGTATTCCGATTATCCGGTACCGGATCGTCTGGAGCAACGATCAGACTGTACATCGAAAAATACTCAAAGAACTCTGAAGAGTTCGGCGAGGATACTCAGAAAGGTCTAAAGCCACTCATTGAAGTTGCACTGAGCGTTAGCAAGCTAGTCGACCTTACTGGCCGAGAGAAGCCTACTGTTATCACCTAGATACAGCAGAGAAAAGCAAACAAGTCAAAATACCCTCTGAGTTGTAGTATTTAGATGGTCATGCCATGGCAATTGAAACAATATTCTGAGTTTTCTTTCTCACTACAAGCCTGAAAGGGCAAGACACAGTGTCTTGGTTGCCTCGTTATATATCATGCGTACTCATGAAATGTACGGCCAGAGGTAACCCACAAACTCGCTTTCGCAGGCCAGAATGGCTGGAATTGAATAGGATTGTCCCGAGGAGCAGTCTCTCCTGAAGGTTGAGCGGAGATTGTACCAGGAATGGGGCAGCCGTTCGAGAGGATCCATTTACGAACAATGCCATCCTCGCCGGCTGGGTAAGCTTCAGCCTCTATAGAAGACGTTGTTCTTCTGTGTAGGTATGACGCACCTGCAGCTATAACCTTTTCATCCCATATATCTAGGCCCACTGTCCGAGTTTGCGTGTTGACGTGTCCGCTGTATTGAGTCACTGGGTCCAACCTCTCTTTTAACCAGCGTGCATCAAAGCGCGCCAAATCTCTGAAGATAGGATTCGTCAACTCAAGTGAATCCAGATTGTCTTGCGTGGGAGAATCTCACCCGTTCATCTGCGCAACAATAAAGGTACGATCCGCCAAACGCTTGATGTGAGTAATGGGAGAACGCAAGCGAAGAAGCACCTTAAAGTAGAAGTGTGTCAGACTTCCCTGATATGATACTGCAAGAAAAATTGCCCACCTGAGGAGCAGGGGCATCTGCCCTTCTGCCACGCTGCTTCACGTCGAAGAGACGAACATGACCTGAGCGTGTGCCAACGAACAGCTCCTCCTGTACAAACCTGACCTCAGTTGTGCAACACATTGCACAAGGCATGCCTACACACCTCGTGAAGATCTAGCGCGAACACGGCACTAGCAGTTCCGAAAGATTGGAAGGCCTGGTCCGCTGGGTTTCGCGAGTATAGAACCTTCTTATCGCAGCCTAGAGCTACCTGTCTCTCCCAGATAGAAGAGGACCATAGACTTGTTTGACGGGGAGCAAACTTCACATGGCTGTGGGCTTACGACTTTTAGGTTCTGTGATCAGGAAGCGCTTTCATGCTTGACTTACGAAGGCGAGTCCGTCCTGCCGAAGACTGCTTGGGCGATGGGACCGAGGCTCGTACCACTAGACATCATCGTCAGATATCATATGTTCACACTGGCAATCGATGGAAGACCTACACGAAAAATCCTCGACTCATGTGAACAGAGCTAATGGGTGCTCCAAGTATGTGTTCCATATCCCATTCGTCGACTGAGTGGCTTTGCGTACGGTGAGTGTTGAGACGTCCTCGTCCGATGAGGCCTGCAGTGGTCCCATAGCGTATGACATCGGGGTGTTCTTTGTCAAATTCGAAGCATGTGATTGCATCACCTTGTGGAAGATTCGGTCGTTCAGTTCTCGCTTCCCGTAGATTGGAGAAGGTGGCCACCACAGAACGTCTGGTAAAAAAAGTCGGCACGCTAGGAATTAGATACAGGTATAGCTGATGTCAAATGGAGCGCCTTGACATACTCTCTCAAACCCGCTTGTAGACTGGCGTTGAAAGGTCGGCTAGATAGTGCATCCAGTAATAAGTATGACGGGGTACGAAACGAGCGCCAGTTTCCAGTACGAGGAGCTTTCTTCGGCGCAGAGGCGCTCAAACTCTGTGTCTTATTAGATGAAGGTCTTTTGGAGGGTTCTTGTACAGCTGATCCAGCTGCAGGCCGAGCGGCCGTCTGTAATGGTCGCCGATCATCCTTGTAGTACCTCTTCGTGGCTTCATCCCAGCGATATCCTGTAATCAGCGTTCGTAGAGTCAGAACTTGTGTTCCGCGTGTTATCGAAGAGCTTTCACAGACCCGGTATTTCCAGCATACATCCGGGGCAGTTGGTTTGATGTCAAGTTAAGACGAAATCAGACAACTCGCCGTCACAAAAAGCAAGCTGCTTCTGGTAGCCACCTTGCTTGATTTACTGCTATCAACCGCGTCCAAAAGTCTCGTACCGCAAGTGCATGCGACTAGCTAGTCAGGCGCTCAGAAGTCTCTTACGTGCTCCACAGCAATCGTACCTCAGACATTTGCATACATCTTCTAGCTACTTCGCAAAGTATCGAGTCATGGCGGTAGACAAGAAGGCACACCCCTTCACGAGGGAGAGCTTCGAGGAGCTGATGCGCTCGAGGTTCTTCTACACACAATCCTTTGAAATCTACGGAGGTGCGTGATGCTTGCTAGTCTCGAGGCAGTCAAGCATGTTCAAAGCATCTGACTGAAATGTATGGCCACAATATTTCACAACTCAATAGGTGTAGCTGGGTTCTACGACTTCGGCCCGCCGGGTATGTGCATAAGAAGAACATTGTCGCATGCTCCAACATTATCAGTATCTGACCCGTTTCCACTATTGCAGGATCCGCCTTGCAGGCCAATATTTTGAACGTCTGGAGGAACCATTTTATTATTGAGGATGAAATGCTGGAAATTGATTCAACAATCATGACAGTGGCTGAAGTACTCAAGACATCAGGCCACGTCGACAAGTTTACAGACTGGATGGTCAAAGATACCAAGACTGGTGACATTTTCAGAGCCGATCATCTAGTAGAGGCAGCTTTGGAAGCCAGATTGAAGGGAAATCAGGAAGCTAGAGGCATTGCAGCTCAGCCAGTCGATGCGGAGAAAGATACGAAGGCAAAGAAGAAGAAGGTCAAGGCTACTGCTGTCGCCGTCCGTCTTGACGATGAGGTTGTAGCGGAAATTGAGAGCGTCTTGGCTCAAATAGACAACTACGATGGACCTGGCCTTCAAGGCCTTATCGAAAAATATCAGATTAAAGCACCCGAGACCGGAAATGACCTTACCGAGCCAAAGGAATTTAATCTGATGTTCGACTCCAACATTGGCCCTACCGGACAAGTGAAAGGGTGAGAAGCCTCGTGAATATGTCCAAGTACGAGCTGACTCCCTGTCGCGTAGATACCTCCGTCCAGAGACCGCACAGGGACACTTCATCAACTTCAATCGCCTTCTAGACTTCAACAATGGCAAAGTCCCATTCGCCAGTGCGCAAATAGGCAAGTCTTTCAGAAACGAAATTAGTCCAAGGCAAGGTCTTCTGCGTGTCCGAGAATTTGTTATGGCCGAAATTGAACATTACGTCGACCCAGCAAAGAAAAAGCACCCCAAGTTCGATGAAGTTAGGAACCAAAAGCTAGCCTTGCTGCCTAAGGAGACACAGTCAGCTGGTAAAACAGAATTACTCGATATTACAATTGGGGAAGCAGTTGAGAAGGGCATCGTCGACAACGAAACACTGGGCTACTTCATGGTGCGAATCTACTTGTTCCTCGTCAAGATCGGTATCGATCCATCGAGACTGCGTTTCCGTCAGCACATGGGCAATGAGATGGCGCACTATGCTTCAGACTGCTGGGATGCAGAAATCCAAAACTCATACGGCTGGATAGAGTGTGTTGGTTGCGCCGATAGAAGTGCCTACGATCTGAGCGTCCATTCCGCGAAGACTGGCGCGAAGTTGGTTGTGCGAGAAGCACTAGAGCAGCCCAAGATTGAGGAGAGGACTATCGCTGTTCTAGAGAAAAAGGTTATGGGACCTAAGTTCAAGAAAGCGGCGAAGATCGTAGAAGATACCATCATGGCCCTTGATCAAGAGAGATTGGACTGCATCGGGCGCGAATTGCAGCAGAAAGGGTACGCCATTTTATCGACGTATCTAGACCAAAGTACTGAATTACTATGCTACAGATCGTCCGACGTCAAAGCTGCTGACGGGCAAACATACGAGCTCACGCCTGATATAATCAAGATTGAGAGGAAGGTTTTCAAGGAGAGCAGTAAGAGTCCTTTCGAAAGCTAAGACGCACATTAGATACTGATTGTCCGTATGAAGGTCGGGAGTTCGTGCCGAACGTTATTGAACCATCTTTCGGAATTGGCCGAATCCTTTATTCGCTACTCGAACATTCGTATTGGTCCAGGCCCGAGGATGCTGATCGACGTGTAAGCGGATAGATTGTCCACTTGAGAGGGATATTGCTAACGTACTCTTGCAGGTCCTATCTCTTCCACCTTCTGTAGCGCCTATCAAGTGCTTGATCGTACCATTGTCGAATAACGAGGCTTTTAAGACCATGCTTCGTGACGTCTGTGCGTGTCCTTTGACATTTGTGTTCATGGGTTGCGGCTGATCTGTTCGGACTTGTACAGCCAAAAAAATGAGAGCAGCCGGTATCTCGTGCAGAGTAGACGATTCTAGTGCCTCAATCGGCAAACGATACGCTCGAAACGACGAGCTCGGCACACCATTCGGTGTCACTGTTGATTTCGCTTGTGAGATGAGCCTTCCAAAGAGGACTAGCGGTTCTGAGCTGATCTTGCTACACTGCAGCCGTCAAGAACGACACAATCACTCTGCGTGATCGGGACACTACCGGTCAGCTCATCGGCAAGACAGACGAGGTCATTTCAGTCGTCGAGAGGTTATGCTCTTATCAGATCGACTGGACGGAAGCCTGCAAGGTTCTACAACCGTACACTGGCGAGCAAGCCCTCTAGGAGGCATCCTTGCATGCGCGTCAAATAGCGCTGGGATGGAAGAAGCGGCTGTGATTGAGATACTGTGCCGCTGTGCAGGGTGTTTTATGGGCCGTAATGCAAGAACAGATTTACGGGTGGTTGCCAGAACGCCCTGTTGAACAATCCGAGACCTTGCCAAGCATCGTCAGATATGCTACTGACGGAAGCATGGCGCGCTCTGGTCTGTGATGGCCTACTTACATACATAGCTAATCCTCACATACATAGATTTCGGTAAGCTTTCGAGCCCCGGTACTCCAGCAGACAGGTATGGGGACTTTCATCTGCAAAGCTGCTAATCAACTGATCAAGCGGATAAGTCACCCGTCTATGCTTGGTCCAAGACTTGAACACTGATTAGGCAAACATGCAGTGCCTTGCTCATCAGAACATCGTGCAGGCATCGTTCTTGTCCAGTGCGATCAAGAAACGGGCAGTCGGTGATTTAGCTGCCTTGAAGGTACTGAGGGGTGATTAGCATCGAAGCATGGTACTGGTGGCGCCGCAACTATCTTTGTTTCGTGTGGTTTGGCATGAGCACAGCGTTGTGCAATTGAGTCGGTCTGTGCCATCACCTCATTACGCAGAAAGCTGAAGTTTCGCTCGGCGTTCAAGTGGCGTGGTGCATGCCTTCAACCTGCCGCGGCGCTGGAGAAAAAGGTAAACAACACAGGAATTCGAGCTGTCCGCGAGTGGTCACCGTCTGCCAGAGCCAACTTTCAACTTCCAGAGCCAACTTTCAACTTGAAGCGACCACACCAGCCGTCTTTTGTTAGCCATAGAGGCCTGTTCTTGTCCATTACGCATTGCGTTGACACCCCCAGCGCAAGAATGTCGAAGTCAAGATCTACGATCACGCAGTCAGTCTTGTTGTCCAGCTTGCTGGCTGCAACAGCTGTGAAGGCGCAGGCAACTCTGGAGTCCACGCGCAGCTCTTACCAGCTGGGTCAGAACCTCAAATACAATGGCCAAAACCTCGCGGAGGCGGACCGACGAAGGGCTGCCGCTCTGGGCCGAAATCCAAACGCCCAGGCAAATAGTGGTACTTTCGCAGGAGTGGCGAAGGCAGTCAGCTTCGCTGCTACAGAGGTATCCAATATCCCAATGTAAGGTTTTCGTAAATCAAGACGTTGGCCAGACACTATGCTTACTCGATCCTTGATTTCACGGATCGCAGCGATAACGGATTTGGATCATATTATGCCCATATGAAAGTTGGCGAGCAAACCGACGATTACCTTATGTTCATTGACAATGGAGTACGTTATAAGAATGGCTTGCACTCTAGACGACGCGCTCATCTGATTATGTCTTACGCTTCTAGAGCTCTAACACATGGGTTAACGGAACCAAATTCAGGCCAACAGGCGATGCCACGGATACGGGCAATCGCGTTTCACTCAACTACGGTATCGGCTTTTTCAGGGGCGACCAATGGAATGTCGACGTCTCGTTCGCTAGCGAGACTGGCACACTTACTGCTCAGAATCAAGGAGTCGGAATTGCCGATGCTGGCGAGGGCTTTACGGATGTTGACGGTGAGCAAGTCCGCATCTCACAGGGGTGCTGAAAAAGCTGAGATTATCATTTCGACAGGTATTCTTGCATTGGGTCCAGCGAGTGAGTACCACACATATCCGTGATTTGATTCAAAGCTCATTCCCAATGTCGCCTAGGCCAAACATCCAGAACTCAGAAGTATGAAGTGGACTTGCCTTCCGACCTTCGCTTGTACTGTTGCTGATAGGTTTTGACAGGGATGCAAATGACAATGTCATAGACGACGTGATCCCAACAATCACCGATACACTCTTTGCACAAGGCGCCATTCCCGCCAACGAGTACAGTCTAGGTGAGTTTCGGAACACTACAACCTGGGAAGAATGAACGTACTGAACTTATATCATTCCTCCTCGCAGCACTTCAACCTATCACGGATGATAATGGAGGTCAGAATGTCGTTGGAGCTGGTACTTTGACGTTCGGAGGAGTCAATGAAGAGGAGTTCATCGGTCCTCTTAAGTGAGTTTGGCTGTCCAGTATATACGAAAGAACTTCAGTCCTCCTGACATACATAAACTGCCTCAGCTATTTCCAACGTGAAACTCGCGTTCTCGACAATGGCAGCAATCTCGCCAATTACTGGAGTTTCTCCATTGACTCCTTAACGATGGAGACTATTGACGATGATGGCAACAGCCAGACCAACGATATCACAACTACTCAACTGCTTGACCAGACCCGTTACGGAATTGTGAGTCGGACATTACCTCACCATGTGATGAGTGTCAGCTTAACTTCGGCGCGTCCATTTCAGCTCGATATTGGCGCAACTCTAGTCGGCCTTCCAATTAGCGTCTTCAATTCCTACTTCAACCTTTTACCTGGATATCGCGTCAACCCAAACAACGGCTTAGTGCTTGTGCCATTTGACCAAGTGCCTCGCATGGGTAACATGACCTTCAGGATTGCAGGCAATGATTACGTCTTCACTCCGTCAGCTCAGCTATTCCCTCCCGAGATCAGCACACTCCTTCTCGGTGGTCTTACACCTGACGATCTCGGAGCATACTTGTCGGTCTTCGCAAATACTGGCTTCGATACCGAGGATAGCTTTACATTGGGAATGTACTGGCTTGACCGATGTAAGTATCTTTACGACATAGCAATTGCCGGCATGGCTGATACCAGATATATTCCTGCCAACACAGTCTACAGCACATACGACAGCACCAACAATCGTATAGGACTTGCTTATACCGACTACACATTCCAGAAAACTACTGAAATTACCTCGTTCCGCCGAGCAAAACGCGCACATCGCGATTCGATAAAGAGGCACGATTGGAAGGACGGTAAAGCCCGTTTGGACTCACTCGGTGCCCGTTCTCCGTTCGTCGTCTGAAGTAAGAAAGTCTGCGCCGGGTACCAGTTATTTGAAATAAAAACCACAGATACACATACTATATAATATTCGTTTTTCGTGAAGCTATGTTTTGCGAGGCTGGCCTAGTAAGGAGTATGAAGTAATCAATAGTAAATCCGTGTATTCTTCTTTCTAGCTTTCAACTGTCCAAATTTGCGGTATCAAGCCGGACAACAAATTACTGGGGCAATGTCAGAAAACAAGTTGCAAACATTCTCAAAACAGTGACACATGCCTAGCGGAGTCAGTATGTTGCGTTAAACCTGCAGACTGCGTTAAATTGTCTATTTGCCTGATCAGGCTAAGATTAAAAATGCTACAAGTACTTGTTTGAAATGACTTTTCTTTTGATGAAACTGCCTCAGGCACCTTTGTTGGCATACTTGAGCTTCTGGAGTTCTCCAATATCGCGGTCTAGTTCTTTAGCATAACTTCTTGCTGAGATGGACACGAAAAGGAAGAAGAAGCTTGCCGAGTATACAAATGCATCAGGGAGATTCATACTGCCCTTGAAGTAAAGCCAGATGTTCAAGCATGTCCTTATGCCAGCTAGCAGAGTTGCGGCTAATAGAGGAGCGGAGAGTCGTAGTCGCTGTATATCGGTGGCGGAACTGGAAAGTTCAGGCGGTAGACGAAGCATATGATGTAGCTTTTCTTTGAGAGTAAGAGTATAGCGGTACTGAGGTAGTTGACGAGTCGGCGTGCTTGGTTCAGGTAAGGTCGTTACGAATTCGGTAAGAGCCGAGAGGGTACCTAGAAACAGCTCGAGGAGAAGGAGCGAGCGGCGATAGAAATACGAGAGAGGCGACGAGTTGACAGCAAAAACATAAGGTAGAGGTATGAACGCGTAGCTGGCAGATTTAGTAGGTGAATCATGTTAGGGAGGGTTGATCGAAAAAGCTATGATATTTCAAGCTGTGCATGCTTGCACAGCGTGTCATGCATAGTTAAACTTACACAATAAAGCAGGCGGTATCGAGGACCAGTGCAGAGATACGCCAGAGAAGACTCGACTGCTCACTGAGAGCAGAGAGCTGCTTTACGATCTCGTCTTGCTCTGTTACCGGGAGAATCACGTTGGAAAAGCATCAGCAATCATGCAAGCGAGTCGACAACGCCAACCACAGCATCGGAAAAGCAGAGAGAAGCCAGACCAGAGCGCAGCGCCAGACTGACCGTCCTCGTCCAGTATAGTGGCTCCATTGTCTTGCAGATGTCCGTTCTCGCCCTCGACAGGCGTCTCGTCTCCTCCCAAAGCGAAGCCGACTCTTCTGCGAGCTGGTCTAGCAGAGCCGGCG
Source organism: Cystobasidium onofrii (assembly GCA_022813105.1). Classification (NCBI taxonomy): domain Eukaryota; kingdom Fungi; phylum Basidiomycota; class Cystobasidiomycetes; order Cystobasidiales; family Cystobasidiaceae; genus Cystobasidium; species Cystobasidium onofrii. The sequence goes on from JAKLNA010000018.1 coordinate 374,230, forward strand.
TGTGCCATGGTGCACGAAAAGAGCAGGGATGCGTGGATGGGAGACAAGCCCCGTCAGCAAGCCAGCATGGACGCAACAGCTGGCGTGTCTGAGCAGTCGCTGTCGCGTATCCAGACGTCAAAGAGGCAACCTTGTCAGGCAATGACGGCCTTGCTTCCTACTCTACACACACGCCATGCATTGACCGTGTGTGTCACACATTTTTTCATCCTTCCCTCGATCTCTCTTGTTTGGTTGCTGCCGCTGCACCGCTCTCCTCGAACCAAAGCTGTTTATGTTTTTTCTATCTTCTGCCTGATTCTTGTCTCTGTTCCTGCAGGCGAGCGACTGTTATAGCTGCAAAAGCGTGTACGCTGGCAGGAGCAAGGATGGACGAACCGCGTGCAGAGATACCTCAAGATGACACAGAGATGGAGATTGAGTCACAGGCTCGGCTCTTCATGGAACAAGCGAGCTCGGGTGCAGGCGACGAAGTGCGACGAACATCCCTCGATAGAGCACACACGATGCCGGTCTCGAGCTACGAAGAGGGACACAAGGTCTTGCAGGTAAGGAACAGGAGATGCACGATTTCATGGATCGATGGAATCCTAACCAATCCTCTTATCTCCGCAACTTGCCTGGCAGGACTTCCGTCTGCGCCGCCTGGCGAGAGAAGCAGCTCGCAATAGTAAAGCCACATCAAGCAAGAGCGCGACGCATGAAATGTTGCAGCGACTCACCCAAGGTATGGACTTCCGGCAACATTCGATGATTACGACTGATCCTCAGTCCCATCCTCGCCGCTACCGTATCGCTCAGCGCATTCAGGTTCAGCGCCTCCATCTGTTCTACAAGAATCGGAGCATGGCCGCTCACCTTCACGAACGACGTTCTCCTCGACCCTGAGTCTAGACCGACAGAGAGCACGGGAAGTCAACGTTTCTACAGTACCAAACTCTGATGGTCTGCTAGAAGAAGCTGCTTCGACGCCTCTTCCGGAATTTGCCACCGAATCGTTCAACAGTAAAAGAGCGAGCAAGTTGGCCGCAATTCCCGCATTAGGCATTGGAAGGAAGCCATCCAGTAAAAGCGATAAGAGTGCGTGCTTTTCTCTGCTTGTTTCGCGTTCGACGGGCTTACCTGTCATTCAAACGACAGATATGTCAAAACGCCTGTCACTGAAGCGTGCTCTGTCTGACGGTCCGCTGGTCTCAAGGCATCCTTCGAGCAACGCAAGCAACAACGACGCCTCTTTCGTGCACCAACGCACCCTTTCGAGATCATCGTCCTCTTCTAAAGATCGAGAGAACGCCAACTCGCTTCCGACTGCAGCTCGCAGCGCATCTACTACAAGCACCCACCGTTCTCTCCCGCCCTCGACACAGACTACAGTCCAAAACCCATCCCTCAGCGAAGTTGAAGAGGCCAATCAATCTGTCTCAACACCACCTTCACTCATCGACCACGGTGAGGCCTTTGAGATGGAGACAGCGGGTCCCGCTGAAGGAACAGTTTCTGATGCTCGCTCAACTCGCTCATTGATTGACGAGCTGCGCAATCACAGTATACCAGTCATCGACGACTCTGCCTACGGAATACCGAAGACTGTCATACTCGGTGGCCGACCGGTGGATATTTCAGGAATGGAGATCCTCGAACAGATCGAGATGATGCGTCGAGCTCAGGAGGAAGCAAAGCGCATCACTAACAGACTTGTAACCGACGGATCTAATGCCTCGACGCCACTTGCGGCGCTGGACTTATATCAGAACATGCCCAGCACCGATCTTAGCGTGATTGCGTAAGTCGATACTCCAATTATTGAACAGGCTTTTACGCTAAATAATTCAATGTGTTTCAAAAGCGAAAGGACAGAATGTTCAACTAATTCGAGACGCAGCACTATAGCTCCCACAAACCGTTCCGAGTCTATCCGAAGTCCTCAACTCTCTTCAATTGGCAGACACCTGGCTCCTACGCATACTCGCTCTCGACTTTCCATTTCCACCACTAAATCCGGATTGTCTAGCCTCTCAAACATCTCCGAAGATGCAGGAGATACTCCTATGACGGAAGCTGAACGCGTTCGCAATCATTATCTTCGAAAGACAGGCATCAAGAGGCTGGAAACAATTGATGATCCGTCAAACAAACCTTCTTCGGGAAGATCGACACCTTCTACTCCTAGTCACCGCAAGTACACTTCCGTTGGCAAGACGAATTACCATACGAAAGTCCCATCTCCGCTCGTTTCTGCTGAGGGCATCGCTGTGAAGCCTTCACTCCCGAACTTGGGGCTTCCCATAATTGCACCACCTAAGGCATTGTCCGTGCGTCCATCCGGAAGTGTACTGTTTCCTGGTGCACTGAAGCCCTCGAGAAAGCCACTATCACCACAAGCTAGTTCTGTATTCACGGCAGATTCGGCAGAGTCGCGCTTTGTGCCCTCCAACGCATCTTCATCAGCTGCTACTGGACGGGCGAGTCCTTCGAAGCACGTGCTTTCGCCAACAATGTCCGAGAAAATCGAAAGATTCCGCAATGCTGTGCCTCGACCTCTTAGCGACTACAATGTATCACCCTTGCCCCGTCAAAGATCCAAATCTGTGCATTCAGATGATCGTTCTGCCCGCACTCAACTGAGCGGGGGAGCTTCGAAACTTCCACCATCTCCTTCTTTACCCATTTTATCGGCCATATCTCCATTAAAGTCTACCAGCGCTCTGGTACAGATGTTCGAGAGCAAGTCCGCAACTGGCTCGACGCTTCCGGCTTCTTCCCCTGTAAAAGAATGGCTCAAAAAGGTTGATAACAGTAAAGCTCCACCTAGCCCAGGTAGATTTCCACCACCAGCGATGTCGGTCAGCTCTGCTTCAGGATCTATGACCGATCACAACGCTTTCGCTCGCCGAAAAGCCAAGTATCAAGAGTTGAAAGGTAACCCTGCCTCCACTTCGACATTTACGCAGACACGGAAGCGTTCACAATCTCTTACTGCACTCCCAGAGGTGATGGTCAGTGAAGAAGAAAAGACACCAGCTCTTATTCGTTCCCCTTCTGCTTTCTCTTTCGATGATTCCGAGATCGTGCATCACAGCGATCTCTATTGGCTCAATAGCTCCAGCGCGGCCTTTCCACCAGTCTGGCAGTCCTGCCGAGCTATTCTTACTGCTAAAGATGAATTGCGAATCAGCTGGTTGGGTCTAGACTCAAACACTACTCATGAACGCTTCTTTGACCTCGGTAGTTGTACTACAGCGCGCTCAATTCGCCGAACAGCTGACAACACGAGTACAGTAGTACAGGCATATGACCCGGAAAGCAGACCCGCCACTCGCGAGGAATTGAGCAGATTGCAAGTCTTCGAGCTTGTCTGGCCTGGACGAACGCAGCGATTCGCCTCTCTCGACTTATCTTCTCGTAGCAACTGGCTTCAGCAGATATTCAAAGTTCTTGCAAAGTATTCAACTCCTACAACTCCAGTTGTCGACCAGATACAGTCTCCGGTAGATGAGAGATCTTTAAAGTCTGCCACAATACGCTCCCTCAATCTTCCTGATATGTCACAATCTGGTCGCTGCCCAGACCAAATTTCAGTAGGCTCGCCTCAAGAAGAAGTGCCTCGACGCAAAATGGAAAAGGAAATGCAAGCATCTCTGTACGCTTCGGTCAGCGAGCTGCTCGACACGCAGGGAGGTAGCAGCAAGAATTCCAAGATAGACGATCTTCCAGATATACCGAAATATCAGTTGACAGACAGTGCTACACCCAAGGCGCATGGCTCACAAACACCTTCTGCTCCTGTTGTCGCTAGTCCTCGACCATTACGAGGTGCTTGGTCTGATATAGAGCGGAACTCTACCAGCAGCGAGACACCGACAGGCGTAGCTCCGGCAGCTAAAAGTGTCGCGCGCGATTTGAAGCGAATTCTCACCTTGGTTGGCAGGAGCCGCTCCAACACTGCTTCCTCGGCAGTCGTTCAAGAATTCCCGGATCATCTGAAGGAGATGCAAACAAACCTTGAACGAATCTCGAGGGATATTCGTAGTACATCTGTAGCTTCTCGGCATTCGAAACATGCACCTGATATGATCGCCAAAATGGATGAAGTACTTGGCTTGTGTAAGCGTATGGCGGAAGAGCACGCGAGAGCCACTATGGGAAAGGAGACTATGGACCTCGCCAATAAAGGGCGACTGCCCGAAACGTCGGACAAGACTGAAACAGACCAGCGGGTAAAGCAGGCTGGTCTCGATAGACTGGAAGAGAAAGTTGAGACTTTGTTAGAGGTTGTCAATCGCCTTGCGGCTACAGAAAGTCCGAGTGGGCAGAAACGAAGCAAAAGCCCAGATATACAAATAAGAATAGTTAGTCAGCCCGACAGAAGTACCTTTGCTTCTGATTTCTCTGCCAAACCACCTGGGCCCGTGATCCCAGCTGCCTACATAGCCACCCAAAGAGCTTTCGATATGCTCCCTACAACTCCGGATCTGATGATGAGACTGGATGCCGACTTCGACAAAGATATCGAGCGATGGAAGAAATATGACAAGAAACGCAATAGTGCCTTACCGCCTTTACCTGCAGTCCAAAGTAGTTCGGTACAGAAGAAAGTCGATCCTGCCGCGATGCAGGCTCTGAAAGAGCAAGCCGATCTTGCAGAGTTTTACAGCAGCCTTGGTCGGAAAATAGTAGAGCCCAGTGTAAGTGTCGATACGTTCTCCAGCCGCTCAAAAGAACACCTGACGAATATTCTTCGTTAGTCGAAACCCTCGAGCATCGTCTCTTCGAATAGGATCAGGAATGCTCGCAGCGATGCTGCGATGCGTCTCGAAGGCTCGCATCCTGAGCTTCTAGCTAATCAAGTCAAGCTGGCTCCAAAAGCTCCTCCAGCAGAAAATCAGTTGCCTACTTCGAAATGGTCAGCTGACACTGTAGCACCGGATCCAGGATTGCGCTCGCTATCTGCGAAGATGGTAAGGGTAATTTCCACTGGACAAATTACGTCGGCTGATAGTGATACTCTAGGTCAAGCAGCCGGTAGACGAGCGCTCATACAAAGTAAATGTCGAGTCTCTGCGCAGGTACCAGTAGCTGATAGTTGGTTTTGCCCAGAAAATGGCTCCAAGCACGTCCTCGCGTGAGGAGAATGACCATCCTTCACCTCGGTCAGAAAACACAACAAAGGGGAAAGTTGCAATGCCAGCTCCAGCTGTGGCTATAAATGTCTCCACCCTAGCCGACAAGAAAACACAGGATGTACGTCCCGCAAGTATTGCTGCTCTGCTGTAGACTAATGTAGCTTGCAATACAGGCCATGGCTATGCAGCTCACCAGCATGGAAGGCTTGCTAAATACGCTGGTTACAGCTCAAAGCAAGCAAAGCGAGGCGCTGAAGCATCAAGAGGACGTTTCTGTCTACATCAAACACCTTCAAGAGTACTTGACCGAAGACAAGACACATCGCAAAGAGGAGTTTGAAACTAGTAAGGGTGTCTCGGGCTTACTCTTGTGATGAAGTAGCTGAAGTAAATCCCGCCGTATCAGTCAAAGCGTCTTTGAACAGCATTGCGCAACAATTAGCGGGTCTGCCAAAAGAAATTCAGACCATTGTCGAGGCATCAATCGCTGTGGCCACTCTTCAGACGACTTCTGTCGATGCTGCAGGCAACAAGCCGCCTTCACCGTCACCTGCACCTGCACCTGACATTGACGTGCCAACAGCGGCGGCAACGGTCAATGCGCAAGAGTCACATCTCGCGGATGCTGCTCACGCAGCTGCGAAGACAATTCTCGCCACAACGAAGCCCGCACAGCCAGCACCATCACAGGGCAAGAAGACCGGAGCGTCTCTTCTCCGCAAGGTCAGCCTCGGCCTGGCTGGTATAGCTGGAGCGCCGGCAGGCCACCCTGGAGTTAAAGTGGGCGGTCCACGGAAAATGGGCGCGACGCGCCTGTTCGGACATCCACCCGCTGCAGCTATTGCGCCTGATGCACGAAATCGTTGGCGCGCAGATAAGTACCAATCTGCTGACGCTCCAGAGCCTGTGATCGATGTCGCAGACGGGGTTGCACCCCCGATGGAAGACTCTCATACTCACTTGCTTACGGCACTGGAAGGCCTTCCGAAAGAACTTGTAGTGGACGACGAAGCGAATGAAGACCGCCAAGTTCTCATTGCTCAAGGGTAAGCTCTCTGCAATGCATCATGCTAACAGGTTAACTCTGATTGCCACACTTTGCAGTATAATTGAGCTCATCAAGATGGTCAAGGATCTTGAAGCTCGTCAGAATGAACGAGATCATTACCGGCGCGAAGACGAGATCCTGAGAATGGATCTCGAACGAGAAAGGCATGCTGACCAACTCGAGGCAGTACGAAAAGAACTTCGGGACTGGGAAGCAAAGCGCGAGGAGCTGGCGGCGCGACCTGAAAGGGATCCGGCCAATGAAGAAGGTATCGAGCAAATAATAGCATTGCTGAAAGATTCGATGGCACACCAAGAACTCGCACTGGTAAATTTGAAAGATAGTAAGTTGGATTCTGTATGTTCAAGCTGCTCACCACTTAAGCACGGAGTCTTCGCTGCAGCTCTTACGCCTAAAATAAAGGATATTAGTCTGGAAACGGAAGAAGCCATCCTCGCGATGAGAGAAGAAATGTCCAAATCTTTAGCCGACTTCAAAACGCAACTAGACGAGGAGGTAAAGAAGACCTTGGAGGAGGTTGGCGCTCTGCGCGACCAGAAGAAGCAGTTACAAGGTGATCTTTCGGACCTCCTGGCGTTCAAGTCTAAGGTGAGTTGTTCAGGTCTCGATTACCGAGGGTGACGCTGATGGCGTGTGATATTTACATTGCGCAGTATGGCGGAGGTGCTCCTGAAGATATTCAGCAAAAGCAGCAACCCCTGAGACCCGCAGCGCATGCTGGACTATATGCGCAACCGGGCTATTATGCTAGGCCCAGCGTGCGACAAGCTAATCCGATGGCCTACCCTCCTCCCCGTCCCGATACCAGTCTGTCTAACGCCATGCCGACGTGGGGCTTGCGCGGACCAAGGTAGACGGTTCTCACTGTCATCAACTCCATGAGACAAATCTCCCTGAGCTTGTTTGTTATGACTTCTGCTTTCTCGATTTTTTCGTTAGGCATTTCACTTTTTTAATGTTTCACAATTGTTACATTTACTTGTCATGGGATGGGTCGAGGCTGTCGAGAATACACACCAACTACGAACACGATGTGTTTGTGGATTGCAGAATAGCTTCAATTTGCTGCCTTGTGCTTCGACATACTTTATCGTGCCAGTGTGACCTGACCGATGATTAGGTATGACACACAGAAACCTTGATTCGTTGCAGACGTCCATGCAAATGACACAGACCGTGTATACCCGTGCAAGTCTACGCGCTGCGGCGGTCAGTACTTTCCAGCTCGGATCTGCGTATGATATATTCATCACAGGAGGAGTTGACTTGGCCTGCAACGTGTGGTATGTAGAAGAAAGCCGGTCACGTGATTCGTTGCGGACTATTTATAGCAACCAGCTACGGTACATGGTTCGGCCCAGACAAGGCAAGTTTGACAACTGACACGATGTTAAGCAGAAGTAGTGGAGCTGTGCCTCATATAATCAGTTCGAGCTTCGCCTCATCGGGCATCGTATCTACTTGTGTAATAAGTTAGAACATCAGAGACTCTGATGTTTACCGAAAGTTCAGCCTGCCCGGTCATTTTACCCGATCAGATAATTATGGTTAAGCATGCAGCATACCGCACCGTGGAGGGTGTGGAAAGTCGCTTTGACGGTGGTTACGAGCATTAACTTGTGCGGATCTGCTCTGCTTCGCTCGTCAACGTTGTTCAATTGCCCGCAGACCTCCGCCGCAGTGTATGCGCAGGTCTATCCTTCTGCTTTAGGAAGGTGTAACCGCTCTCGTCGTACCCTCGCACAGCCTTTTTCGGCGGCTTTATCCAGCAGGCGGGTGCGATTTACCATAGTGGTGGGCGGCAAGAGCAGTGCGGTAAGTACTCGTATTCCTGCGGCTGTGTAGCTGCAAAGAAAGCGACCACTTGCATAGGTAGCTGAAATATCTGAGACTCGCTTTTCTCCGTCGACGATTGTAGCTGTTTGCGAAGCAACTGTCGACTCTCTGGTGAAAGAGTGGCAGAAATTGTCAGAAGAACAGTCGTCTAACTGCATAGTAATATAGGTGAGTGCCGTCTTGACTTTCCCAACTTTGAACGTCAGCCGTGTCGAGCCTGTTGTTCAAGAGAGTTGTGGCAATTGCTCATGCTCGACAGAAGGGTGTCGTACACAGGCTCACAAGCCACAACCTACTCAGTAGCAGCTCTTCTCAGCATACTGTTTCATAGTGGCTGATAAATCGTGTGTCATGTCTTATTCGCCCGCAGACAGCAATGCTTTCGAAGCACGGACTGGCCTTGGCTGGTCTCAGCCTTTTCACTTCAAGCCTGAGGTTCACAAGTGCTCAATCCCAGTATGGAGACCAGTATTGGCACGAACGCTATCATGGTCAGTCCCACATCATCGTCAATATGGATGCGCAACAGAAGTCACGTGTCTCTTAAGAAGCTCGACCTTTTTATTGATCAAATGCATCTTCTCGCAGGCATTCTGAGCATGGCGGCATATGGAGTGAGCAGACATTGAGCAGCATTGAAGTATGAATACCTACCTTTACTGATGTGTTGGCGTACTCTTCACGCAGGATTACGAGACTCTCTGCCCCCAGCAGACATTTACAGAATCGTGAGGCTAGGCTAGCTATGACTCCGACGGATGTTGAAGCGCGTAATGTTCTTCGACTTGCTGACGAAACGTTACAGCGCCTTACACAAGAGTTTCCCGAACTCTAACGCAGATCCGGTGGGCAGACTAGCTTGATGGGCCGACGAGACTGAGGTGCTGACTCGAAGCGGCAGTGGACACTGATAGAGAAGTTCGGGCCGACTGAGTCAGGTTTAGAGGGTTTCACCGCGATTATTCCTGAGATGGACAGTGAGTAATTTGCCATACCGAATGTGACTTGAAGGATGTTGCGAGCTGATCTCTCTTCGACAGAAATTGTGATTGTATTCAAGGGTATTTACGATTGGCTGGAGCAGTTCGGCACAGAGCAAACCAATAGTGAGCTTGATCAGCTAAAATCAAGATCCGAATTACTCACACCCACCTGTAGTCAACGACATTTTCGGTCTTAGCTGCAGCAACTGCATGGCCCATGCTGGTGCCGTTCAGTAAGCTAACAACGATTCTGCATGTGGAGACCTGGCTCACGTTTCTTTCAGAGCGTATCGTGAAGCCAAGGCTGCTACGAACAATTGGGCCAAAGCGGCTGCTGCTGTGCAGAGGACTGTACGTATATTCCGTACCTTGCGTCTCTATATGCATCTCGGCGCTCACGGTTGGGTAACATGCAGGGGCATCAATGGTCCATCACAGGGCACGGCTGTGAGTCTATACTCAGCATTAGCCCGGGCGGCGGCTGAATCGTTCTATATAACAGTCGGAGGTATGGTAGCTCAGGTAGCGTCGATTGATCTCGGGTGGTCTGGACTCGCGCACTGGTCACACTCGCATGGAAGTCCGCGTGTCTTCAACCTGGCATCGGCAGAATTGTACGAGAAGCTCTTCATGGGGTGAGTTGAGTTGAGTTGGTTGCGTGATTAGAGGTCACGGACCAGCTGACACGCTTTCGCGATATCAGAGAGGCCGGCCAGCGTGTGGTTGCCAACGATGACGCGCAACCAGATGCCATCCCCGAATCAGCCAACTATGTCCACGCCATGCAAGGCATCCATATATACGGGAACAATCCCAACTATGGCATGTACATGAAGGTTTGCACTTGGCGAGATGATCCTGATTGTGCTGGAGGCGATAAGGAATCAGACACAGTAAATTGCCGATGGCACATCTCCACAGAGTTGAGAACGCTTACATAGTCCCTGTCTGTTCCTTGCAGTGGTTTTACTACACTCGCGTCGGTACCTGCGGAGGGCAAGGCTACTCCAATTCAGCGCAAGTGCGGTACGAGTCATCCATGAGCCAGGCGTTCGCTGCTGCGACAAGCAACATTACCACCAATAATTTCACCGTGACAGCTACCTCGACGTCAACATTGGCACCGACTGCGAATGTCACATCCACTGTGTTGACCACTCTCTCCGCGAATGCCACCGTTCTTTCCACGACGAGTCTTCTACCGACGACATTGTCCACGACGAGTGCCGGAACCGTGCAGAGTTCGGCTGCAAACAGCGGCAGCGGTCTCCCTGTCAATGCGTTAGGTGTAAGCAGCAATGCCCCATCTGCTTCGGCTTTGCAGGGAGGCGCGTCTAGCACACACCCTCTGTCAGCAGTTAGTCTCCTTCTGGGAGCCTTGGCCGCCATGCTGGCCATGTGATGTGGGTACTGAGGAGATAGACGTACGGCACCATTGAGGAGCGTTATATACCCATTACTATAGACTGTTACCCTATTTGACTTCTTAATCTATGGACACCTGCACTTAATACGGACTGAACCAGTTTGCAATGAAGCGTAACTTTCGACGGGCGGTCCCTTGGGAACTGGCACCCTTGCAGTAGCTTGCAGCTCTGACGCGCTGTATCGCTATTCTTGCTCGTCCTTGTTTACACACTTGAACGGACCCTGCGTTCTGATTGCAGCAGCGTACTTCCTCTGCTATCATGCCATAATGCATGCTTCGCATGCTCGTACAGCGTGAACGCAGACAGTCCACCGTGGGTCGGTTTAGAGGTTACGCGCGACACTGCAAGACGTGAAGTGACATTGTGGCTTCTGGAAGAAGTAGCAGCTTTCGGGGTGTAGAGGCCACGTTCGCCACGAAGGCGATGATCGGCCGTTTCCAGTATACGGTAATCATCGCTGCTTGTTGACCTTGAGGTTTCAAACCTGTCAACGTCTAGCAAAGCTTTCGCGATGAATGGATCACAGAAGCATGTCGACTACACTCCTTTGCGGCCGGTGGAGCGCTCAGATGAGGACTTGAGCCGTCTTGAAGGCTGTCTGTGGTTTGACATCGGTACGTGCGGACCAAGATGCTTGAAAACAGACACACCGGAAGGCTGAGACGAAGAGTTAGATAACTGTCTTTACAGGTGACTATAAGCTCATAAGGGAGGCTAAGTGCGGTGCCGGACTGAAAGTATTCCCCTTAGCAAATCGTTAGGCATTGCACCTTTAATGAGTCAGTGATACATGTTCGTGGAAAGCGTTGTTGACAAACGCTCAAGATCTTCATAATCTATGCAGGTCAAAAAATACACGAATACTTTGTTGGTTTGGGAATACCTGAATCGGAAGCCTGGGACTTGCATGTGCGCAACACGCTACCAGTCGTGGTGGCGAAACAAGACTGAATTGCTTCCTAACAGATGCATTACTACAAGAATTACGGTCTTGCTATACGAGGTCTGCAACACCATCACCCAGAGTTTGATGCAACAGATTTCGACAAAAAGTGCGATGGATCGCTGCCCTTGGAAGACTTGCTGCACAACGGTCCGTAGAACGCTTTATGAAACAGGGAAGAGTTCTACTGATGCTTGAATTTGGAACCATCAGACAAACAACTTCAGAACTTGGTCGGTAGACTCTCCTTCGAGATTCATTAGCCCATTTGACATATCATGCATTCAGCTTTCGAGTTTCGACCGAAAAAAGGTGAAAGTGATGGCTTTGACGAATGCGAACAGACCAGTAAGTGTTTCACCAGCCTGCTCTGTCAGTGAAGTTCCAGCTAAGAGTTCGCAACAGCATGCTTTGCGAGTCCTGGTGGGTTTGACGACACTAGGCTCTTATTAAGAAGACGTGACAGACAAAGACTGAAATACACTGTGGTAGAGAATCCTCGGTGTCACAGACCTCTTCGAGGGTCTCGTCTCCTGTCAGTATGGCACACTCGGCTTTCCAGCAAAGCCAGACAAGGCATATTAGTGAGCATATATCAAGCATCTGATGAGCACCCAACTAAATCCGTATGCTTCTGAATGCGACAGTGAGGAAGCCATGTCGCTGGCAGGAATTACTGATCCATCGAAGCATTACTTTGTGGACGATTCGGCACTGAACGTCAAAGGAGCCAAACAGGCAGGATGGAACGCATACTTATTCGACGAAGAGGGCACAGCAAAAGTCGTAGCAGGAGAAGTCGATGGAACTATAAGCTCTTTAAGCGGTATGTCTCATGGTCTTTAGCGCCCTGCTTCGCTAAAGCTATCGTTGACTCGCTTGTGTCTACAGAGCTATCTACGCACTGGAAGCAGTTCCTGAGCTCGCAATAGCTTTACTTCGGTACATACCTATCATTAACAGCATACCCTGCATCCGCATAAATAGATAGAATCCGCAAGCCAGCATGAGCATTTCTGCGTTGCCACATTAGCTCCAACATAAACGCGTTCAGTCACGTTTTTGTCGGTCTTCTTGCCTTAGTTGCTTGCGAACACACAGTCCGAAATTGACCTTCGCAAGATTGCTATGGATGACCAGGTTTATTCGTACAGCTGGCATGGCACTTCCAGAACACCCAGCAAAGCACTAAGCAAGCCCAACACACCATCTCGGTCAACTCGTCGATCAGGTTATCTGAACCTGACCCATTACAACGCGTTTACGAGGTCAGATGGAGTCAAGTTTGAAGTAGGAGATGTCGTACAGATATGGGAGGGTGTAGAATACACGCCTGCTCAAGTCTGGCTGGACCCGTACAGACGCTTCGGTGGGCAAAGCGTGCAAGCATTGCGAAGACAGCAAGCTTCCGAAGGACCAGAAGCTGGTCCAAGCACTGCACGCCTCACACCGCGTAAAAGGACTGGACGCGCAGGCAAAGGTTCAGCAAATATCGCACAGAGAGCACAAGAAGATGATACGGAGGACTGGTTACCAGATGATGGACTGGAAGACGCGGTCAAGTTTGCGGTGATTATCGATCTCTTCGAGGATGAACAGGAGAATATGAGAATAGCGGTCCATTGGCTTGCGAGACCACGTCTCTTATGCTACTTTCATGGCAAAGAAGACTCTATTGAAGAAGGTCTCAACGAGTGTCATCCTCGCGAGCTGTGAGTTGTCGCTTGTTTCTCACATTAGCCAAATTGCCACTTTTGAACAGATATATGCTGATCTGCTTCTTTTAGCATATACACATTCAATCCTAACGAAGATTCTACAAAGCATAAGACATCCAAGCCATCTTCATCTGAGGATATTATCGATGTCTCTTATGTCCTCAATCCCATACAAGTCGTATCCTATGCTAAATATCAAGCAGAGGGACAACCAGAATCAACATACTTCATTCGCAAAGCCATGAACATTAAGTTCGACGCTGGTGAAGGATGGTATTTCGATATCGATTGGCAAGTAGTCTATGAGAAAGCTCGGGCTAGTGGGAATTGGGAGCTCAAAACAGCATCAAATAAAGCGAAGAAAGCTGTCTCAACCCCGAAAGGCAAGAGGACAACCTCGGAGAAATCGAGTGCCCTTACTAAGTCGGCGAAGAAGCGACAGAAGGTGGTTAAATCTATTGTTGCGGAAGTAACGGGAGATTTACCTAAGATAGGGAAAGGCTTAGACGACGAGGACAGCCGGCGGTCTAGCAGGGCATCTAGCGTCGAGACCGATATGGTGAGATCTTTTGCGATGCTATCCGTGTTTTCAATCCCGAGACTAACACCATCTTGCAGATGGATGAGAGTGACCTCGAGTCTAGCTCAGATGATGAATCGGAAGACGCAAGGACAGATGCTGATTTCCATTCTGAAGCTGGCTCAGAAGAGGAGAATGGAGAAGACGAGGATTTCGATCTTGACATACCATCGAGTTCCGAAGACGAATACTCGCGAAAAGACAAAGATGAAGAAAGCGATTATGACGATGATGTTTTCGGCTCGAGGAGTGCCAGTGCTCGCAAAAGGAAAGTGGGCTCGAAAACCTCACCCAGGAAGGGTAGCAAGCGAATGCAAACTTCTAGAAGGAGAGAATCTAGATACGATCATGACGTTGGGGACGAGATCGTGGTTTTGAAACCTTCGGCGGCAACTATTCGGAAGAATGCTGCCCTTGCTGAAAGGAGACAGAAAAGGTTGGCTGAAAGGCAAGCTAGGAGATTACAACCTCGACTTCCGCTGGTGCAACAGAGATATTCGGGTATCGAAGGTTCGGAAAATAACATGACACCCTTCGAGAAAGCTCGTGCTGTCTTGCATGTTGGGTGTACGCCTGATTATCTCCCTTGTAGAGATGGAGAATATGCGGAAGTCGAGGCGTATCTAGAGGATGCTATCGATGAAGGAGTCGGTAGCTGCATCTGTGAGTGAAAATGCATGTCTGAGTGCTTTCTAGACCTATCTGAGGGATTCTTTTACATGTAGACATTGCTGGAGTGCCAGGAACGGGCAAAACAGCGATCGTCAGAAGTGTCATCTCTTCATTGCAACAACGAGCGAACGCTCAAGAAATTAAACCTTTCAGATTCTTGGAACTTAATGGAATGAAGATTACAGATCCAGCACAATCGTTTTCAATTTTATGGGAATTTATTTCTGGAAATAGAACATCAGCAAAACAAGCTTTATCATCATTAGAAACACATTTCAAAACACCTTCACCAAATCGTGATACTTGCGTTGTCTTGGTTGATGAATTAGATCAATTGGTGACTAAGAAACAGGAAGTTATTTATAATTTTTTTAATTGGCCTAATCAACCACATTCAAAATTGATTGTTTTAGCTATTGCTAATACTATGGATTTACCTGAACGTGAATTAAGTAATAAGATTAATTCTAGATTAGGTAGTAATAGAATCAACTTTACTCCTTATGATAAGAATCAATTGATAGAAATTTTGACTAATCGTTTAGAGGGTCTAGAGGAGGATAATAGTAATAGTACTAGAAATAAGGAAAGTCAGAAGGGAAATGGAAATGGTGGTGGTGGTGGAGTTTTTGCTAAAGATGCCATCGGATTAGTAGCTGGTAAAGTAGCCTCAGTAACAGGAGATGCAAGAAGAGCATTAGATATCTGTAGAAGAGCGGTTGAAAAAGTAGAAGCTGAAAATATGATAAGATTACAAGAAGGAAAAGAAAATAGATTAGTTAATGCAGGTGATATTGTTTTAGTTCATAAAGAAATGACAAGTTCTGGTTTATTACTTTATGTTAAAAAATCTGGATTACATCAAAGGATTATGTTACTTGCTTTATCTAGAGCTATTAAGAAAATTGGAGTAGCTGATGAAGTGGAATTTGGTGATGTGAGTGAATATTGAATAAAATTGCAAAAGACGTCCTTGTAAGATTTCTTTCATGCTGACACTTTGAAAAATACGGAAATGGTGGAATCCTTCACAGATCATACGATGGCATATCGATTTTTGTCGTCAAACTGCCATTCAACCTCTACCAACTCATACACAATTATTTTCAATACTTCAAAGTTTATCAGATATGAAATTGATTACTATTGAAGGTGGTAGTAAAGATTATTTTCAACGTGTACAAGCTAATGTTAGAGATGATGAATTAGAATTAGTATTTAGGAAGGAACAAAGATTTTCTCATTATTTGAGATAGGTGTTTCTTTACATAGAGATTTTCTTTCGTGTGGGGGATGGGATACTTGAAGCTGTTCATTACATAGAAACATAATGTAGATGATATGCTCCTTTCAGGATATATGTTTTTAGCAATGGATGCTGCTATGGACTCCTTGTGTATATAGATGACATCTCGTTCTGTCGTGTCCTGACGGGGGTCACCGAGAAATGTAGAATACTATAAGCACAAGCACAAAAGTGCCATACATGATATCGATTGATGGATTAAGAGTGATCTTCTGGGGGTGGATACTGATTCGCAAAGGTGTCCAGAACTTCTGAAGCACAATGGTTTGGAATGCGGGTACCGAGATTCGAGTCTCGTGCTACAGTCTCTGTACTTGCTAGACAGGCATCAGGATACCACATCTTGCTCGAGAGTTCTACTTAGCGTATGCTATGTTATGTCAATGTGCAAACAACTTGAATCTCCTTCAAGTCGCTCGATTTTTGGGAGACACCTAAAGTCGGGAAGTATAGAATGACCTCCAAATTGCCAGCAGCTCTTTCCCCGTATTCAGATATTGAAACTTTTTTTTCCCTTCTTAATCTACTACTTTGCTCAATGTCCAAATTTGTATATCGACTGCATTTCCCCAAACTCCAGGAGGGGCAGTATCAGGACCATCACCTTGTATTTTATAACCTCTTTTTGTCCAGTATTCGACATTATAAGAACCACCTAGAGCGGATACCCATAATCTAATTGGTAGATTCTTCGTTGATTGATTACTATCTTTTTGTTTATGCTCAGGTGCCAGTGATGTATTTGAGTCTGATGTATTGTCTTGTAGATCTTGCTCATTGTTCCTAATACGTTGTGATCGTAATTCATTCAATAGGATCGAAGTAAGACGAGAAACTAATCCTGTCCCTCTATATTTCTTATCATTTATACTAGCACAAGTAGCTATTTCCCAATCGTTGTAATTTAATGGATCAGGATCAGTGGATGACTTTCCTTCATTGTTAAGAATTGATTGAGGTGGATATTGTTTACCAATTGGAAATTGTTGAGATGTAGACTGAAGTGATTTATAGTACTTTTTCATTACTGTCCCTTTCCATTTCTTTATTGAAGCTACTGCTACTAATTTCTTATCATCACTTGTGCTACTACTATCACTTTCTTGTGCATGGTTACCTCCTTTAGCGACTATAGTATTATCACTATTAACTTGTTCTTGTTCTGTATAATCATTATCAAACATTAAAGCTATTAAACTATCTTCAGGTAATTCTTCAATTAATTGAGTTTCAGTATCTAATCTTAAACCAGGAAAGATAGAATTTGGTTTTACATTTAAATCTCTTTCTAATTTGAAATGGGTATCACTGTATGCTTGATTTACTATTTCCCTTAATTGGTTTAATAATAAAGGATGATTTGATAATTCAGAAGGGCGTAGAAGAGTAGTCGTGAATCTTTCCTTGGCATTGGAAGTGATACTATTATTCTTGCTTGTATTGTTGATGGTGGTACCATTTGTGCTGATAGTCAAGTGAGTCATTCTTGAGATCTACAATGCAACTTCTGCTCTCTTCTTGGCTTGTCAGCTACAATCGTCTGGAGTGTGCCTGAACAGCAGCTATTGTAGATGAATGCAGCCCTGTCTAGTCTGCTTCACTAATTATATCATAAGTACAAAGCTGGCGTGTAAAAAACTTTGTGCGATCTCAGCGCTCCATCGGCTGTCGGCTGTCCAGCTGCTTGAGGGTGGGCTGATCGGAGCTCTCCTCCAGAGCTCGAACGCGATCAAGGACGCTCGCATGATCACGTGCGTCATTCTCCGATGTCGGAGCTGGGATGCCGAGCAAAGTCCGCGTCGGAGAGGCAGACGAGTGAGCAGAAATCGAAGGCAGAGAAAGAGAGAGAAAAGAGAAGAGTCGGGGTGTGTCATGCTGGTGAATGCACGGTGACGTATGTGCTATGCTATTCAATGCTCGTGCTTTAGTAGTATGATATTGCTATACTATTATTTAGATGTGTGGTGATAACTTGCTCGTCAACCCTCAGCCCGTCCTCGGCATTCCGCGTTGTTGATGTGACAGGCGTGGTGGATGCCGTGAATATCAGAGGACGCCATGATACTGCCAGCGAGTGAGGGCGATGCTGATGTGGATACTGGCATACTGTATTGGTGATTGTATCATTGTATGGCTGTGTAGTCTACCCGCCTCTCCTTGTTCTGTATATCCCATCGACTGTGCGATGATGCTGATGGATGGATGATGGAGGCCGGCGGCTTTTGACGAAATGCAGCAGAGTTCAAGTTCCTTGTCTTCTTCGACACGACAACATCACATCACCAACAAGCAGCAGTACTGCTCCCATCCTCTCTTACAACCACCACATACACGGCGTGGGAGTAGAGTAGACTGGCTGAGCTTCAGTACGGCCCTTCTCTCTTTCGACTTCAACCTCACTCACGCAAGCAAGCATGATCCGCACTCTTTCCCGGCGTTGAAGGTCAAGTGAAGATGGACGAACAACAACAGCACACTGCACACACACCAACAGCCATGCTGCCTCACTCTACTCTCGAACGCGCAGACTCGGGTGGTTCGGCCTCGTCCTCTTCCTCAGACACCACCTCGGTCTCTGCTTGCTCATCGCTCTTTTCCAAAGGTGATGAGGGTGATGCAGCCGAACGACGAGGTTCATTCGCTTCTTCTGTCTTTGAAGAGGATGACGAGAATCACGACGACAAGCAATCTCCATCAAGTCAAGCTATCGAAGTGACCTCTTCATCCGAGAGCACTCCATCGCCCGGTCTGCATCATCATCATCACCATCAACCTCTACCTGCAAGAATTGACTATTCTCGCAGTCCCCCGTCAAGCGATGGGTCATCTACACACTCGCACGATTCGTATATCAGTACAACAAACATGCAAACTCCCACTGCAGAACTGTATGCTCTGTCTCTCCATCCTCTGTCTCCTGCATCTCAGGCTACACCAGATTCAGCGTCAGGCGACCCTAGCCGTAGCGCACAGCATGCAACTGCCGCCACCACGACCCCCAACGCCATCACACCTGAATCATCTTCCAAACCTTCTAGCAGCCACGCAAATAATAGGTCCCCAGCCCACTCGAACAGCAAGCTACCTCCAGCCACCTCATCTGAGATGCTAAGATTCGCACAAAGAGTGGCAAGTAGGGGTGTTTCCTTTACCTATAAAACTGCACTGCCTGCAATCAACAACAGGAAGGGGCCAAATGGCAATAAGACAAGCACAAGCAATAGACCATCGACTGCAAATGGGAGAATCATGAGTGCTGAAGGGTTTCCTTGGACTGCTAGACCTTCTTCTTACACACCAGGTTCGTCGGCTGGTGGTAGAAGTGCTGGCTATCGACCTTCGTCATCATCATCATCAGCTTCCACATCAAATTCATCACAAGCAGAGAGATATGGAAGGTCTTCTTCTTTTATAGCCAGCCCCTCTGCTATCTTTTCAGCTCTCGACGATAGCGATATAGAAGAAGATGAAGAATCAGAAGCTCTATCTTCTCTCTTTCCTTCTACTTATTCGACAAGTGCTACCTCATCCTCCTCTTCCTTGTCTTCTTCACGTCCTACTACGAGGGATTCGAGTAGCGCAAAGCTGAATACAAATAGCACAGCTTTACATCATCATCAGCTGCAGCAGCAGCAAGGTGATCAATATCATGCAGCAAGAAATAGTAAAAGCGGTGCAGATTTGTCGAATATGTTACGTCAAAATGGTGAGGATGGTCATACAACTACATCTAGAGTGAAAAATGATAAGGATGGACTGAATGCGGGTGCCATTCCTATGTATCCCGCTGGACAATACCAAGATCAACACCGAAACGGAGTAGTACATGAGAGTAGTAGACAATTGTCATCGAATATTCTACCACCAAAGAACAACGATCAAGATTATCATCAAAGTTCAATCGTGACTGTATCAGATCAACATTTTCGAACTCCTTTGGGAAGGTTCCACTCAGGAGTTCAAGAATCTAGAGCACACATCGGGGCGTCATCGAGGGACGAATTAAGATTGAAAGAGGCTCAACGCGTTCCTGCGTCGTCGTCGTCTTCTTCTTCTTCCTTCTCATCGTACTCTGAAACAAACAAGCCTCTATCTAGCCATAGTTCTACTCGAGATCGAGATAGTACGAGTCGTAGCGTACCTGTCAATTCGACACCGCCTTTACCTCCTCCTCCCCAATCGCCTTCGTCGCTGTTCAGGTACGAAGCTCCAATGGCAGCGGCTGTGGCTCTCCCTCTACAACTTCAACCTGAGCCTCCTCATCATCAAGTCTCACATCAGACAGGAAGTTTAAATACGAAAGATATCTCTTCTTCCTCTTTCTCTGCTTCAAGTCGGACAGCAACTCAGCAGATTGCGTCTACGGATCCATCACAATCTGGCACTGGTTTGAAGTTGGGGCGACTTGATTCTAGCTTTGCCCCGCTCAATCCTATCCTAGAGGACGCGATGAATCATCAAGACGCGTCGCATTTGACCTCCAGAAATGATGATCAGAAGAAGGGAGCCTCAACTTCGATTTCGGCATCAGCCACAGCCACAGGCACCATTGGTATGAAGGATGCTTCAGTGTTGAAAACTACCTCTCCTTCAACTGGGCATAGCACTATACCTTTCTCTACTGCCGCTATGATGGGAGTAGCTACAACTGCTCTACCGGACACAAAGTCGAATTTGAAAAGCGCATCTTCATTCGATCATGGTGATTCAACACGTGGAATATCACATTTGAATAGTTTGAATTATCATGCTGGAAAGGGGGATAATACATATTCTACACTTTCTTCTTCTCCCGCTACCGCTGCTACTGCTGCTGCTGCTGCTGTTACTTCAGGATATGCAGCTAGTATTCTAAGTAGACCTAACACAGCTGCTTCTACTAGACCTTGGGTCAAGGATTCGGATGCTTCCAGTATCAGAAGCTCATCTGGTGCTTCGGAAGGTGGTAGTAGTAGTTTCGACGGTGGCAGTGCGAATGAACATCAATTGGCAACTGAAGCGAGCGTTATGTCACCTGCCGCTCCTCCTCCTGTTCCTTGTAAGTCGTCGCTTTTTGAGAAGCTGGCAGATTATAATCTCATGGACTGATTGTACAATCTGCCTCTCTCTCTCTCTCTGATTTTCTCCATACTTCTACAGTCCTTTCTACTGCACCTGCCCCTCCTGGATGCAAGATCCAGGTTGAAGCGTTGCAGCCTGATGGGTTTGATGTATATGTCACCCTGCCTGGCTTTACTTATGAGAACATTACGTAAATCCGCGTTGTCTACAGTGCATACAGTGCACACTGCAGCGTACAATAGCTGACTTTGAACTATCTTTGATTCACGCACGTAGCCTCGCACTCAAGCGAAATGGCGCTCTACATATCCTAGCTGATAAATACGATGACGGATCAGCTGGTCATTTCGAGCGTATGGTGGAGCTAGGAGAAGCAGCGATGAATTGTAAAGTGACTGCGGAGTTTAATGGACAAAGACTGAAAGTCCTAATGAGGAAGAAGGCTGGGTACTCATCAAGATCATCCATTTCTTCAGCTGCTTCTTCTGCTTCTTCACATACTACAATATCATCGAATGGATCCTCATCATCTGCAGCATTCAACCATATCAGCAATCCTCAACATCGGAATTCGGATCAATTGAATTGTGATCCTGCATTTGGAGGCATCACAGCAACATCTTCTTCTTCGAGGGATTCTTCCTTCTCGAATTCATCTCTTGTTGTTTCTTCCGGATCGTATTCCCCTCATTTATACTTTGGCGGAACAGATCCTGCTACCTTTTATTCTTCATCCCCTACTATGTTTGGCGATACCATGCATAGCAAGGGGTTGAACTGAGGCTCTGTCGTTACCGAAGTACGAAAACGAGCCCCTTTCTTGGTCTACTTCGCGATCTTCCACTGCTGCAGATCAGCTGGTAGCTAGTAAGGCTGCTCGCTCGGAAGTTTGGAAGGTCAGATTCTTTCGCAACTGTCTGTCAATGGGAGGAAGCAAGAGAGGACGGCAAACTGTCAACTCTTCTAACACTCCATGCGACACCGACATGCACTGCGAGTAATTCTTGCAACTCGGCTTTTAAACAAACTCTCAAACAAAATTCGCAATCTCATACCAGAATCGTTCAATGGCTTTCGTACAAACGGTAATCCGTAGCAAACATGAACATTACTTAATTAATCGTTTCTCAAGGTCGTTCATCTTTCAGACGCTCAATGAGTCAACTCTTTATGCAACTTATTTCTCCCAAGTAGTTGGAAAGATTCGCATCTTGTTTATGAATTCCTCACTCACAACAAACGATTCTCAGAATATGGAAAAAGAACATAGAAGAAAAAGAGAGCAAACTAGTGACACAACAGTCAAACACAACTCCAAGCCTAGTACCCTTCCGATCTTCAATGAACCTGTAGTATCAGTTGCATTCCAAATCCCTACTTCCACAAGCCTCCCTTCCGGATGCTTATTGCATACAGGATCTGTACATGATTCATTCACTTCTATGTTTGAGAAACAGAAGAAAGGTTGTCGACAGCTATCTATCTGAGAAGCCAACCATCTTCTGTGTTCTCCTAGCAAGGCTCTCAGAAACATGTTGCACGGCAGAAGCCGACAAACAACAAATCTCTCACTTTATTGGTTGCTGCCGGTACCATACTTCTTTTATCAGTGTAGAAACTTGTCATAGTAAGAAATGGTAAACGGCAAGTCTTGAGATTCGTCCTCTCTATTTACTTTCTCTTTCTTCTTGTAGCATATAGTTGCCTTTACACTGTCAGAATCGCTACCTGTTCCTTGTTTATAGATTGAATAATGACATCCTCGTTTCAGATAGTCTGCGTCTGCTCGTCGTTTGCTTTGCATCTTCTGTTCAGAGTTCACAATGTAATTTGACTATGTAGGTAGGCACGTGCTATTTGATCGGTTCTCGGATTCTCGGATCGGAAGCTCAATTCTCAGGGCAGACATCTACACTGTGCTATGAGCCCTGTTAGGATGGCAGTGGATCAAAGTGCACGTATCGACTAATCTTCCTTCTGCACACCTTGCAGGGTCCAGCTTTCATGTTCGGCTTTCCTTGAAAGTATCGGCCACCAAAGACGCCGAAGAAAACGGTAACACGGAGTACAAGCACGAGTGTTGTAGAAGGCTGCACCTCTACGGATGGCTTTACTGCTTGCTCATTCGACGAATCAGTGAGGATACATAGACTGGCAACCACGGTGGAAAAGTCCCTCGAAGCGAAGTCTTTCTGATCTCCATGTCCATCTACAATCAGATAAAGTGGCCAGCGGTGAGTACATGGAGGCTCTGGTAGACGCCGGCGTCAATCGACCTTATCGTTGGCAGGAAATTGTCGGACTCCAGAGTGGTGAAGCAGAAGCATGAGGAGAGAAGTAAATTTGCTGATGATCGTAATTTCTCCCTTCTAGCACGTAGCTGGTCTGGTGCAAGGCGTGGTTGATGCTATCCCAGCCGAATGGCGCGTCTCTAAAGAAGCTCTAGCCGCCTATCCTGCAGGTTCAGATATTCGGCCTCTAGCTTGGACGTGTGGAATACTTACCGCGCGGGAGCTGGATATCACGGACACTTCCAAAGATGCAACTACACTCGTCCAAGAACTCGCTTCGGGTGCTGTATCGGCAGAAGAAGCTGTCACTGCTTTCAGCAAAAGAGCAGCGGTGGCGCATCAGGCCGTCACTTGCTTGGCTGGTTTCTACTATGAAGATGCAAGAAAGCGTGCTGTTGAGCTGGATAACATATTGAAAAGTACCGGAAAACCTGTTGGACCTTTACATGGTGCGTATATCGCTTTTGCAAGGTCTAAACAAAGCTGATTGAGGTTGTACTTGCTTATAAACAGGTCTGCCTATAAGCGTGAAGGTGTGGATTGCTTGCATGACATATTCTATCCTCCATCCTTGAGCTGACCCTGCATTGATAGAGCAACAACCGAGTCAAAGGTCAAATATCATCCGCCGGTTTCTCTACCACCGAAATATCCGCAAGCACATCGCATTTCATTCAAGTTCTCATTGATGCAGGAGCAATAGTATACTGTCGCACAAATCTACCACAAGCTATCATGGCTTTAGAATGCCTATCGTTCTGGGGAGAAACACTTAATCCTCTGAATACCAGTTTATCTCCCGGTGGTTCTTCAGGTGGATGCTCAGCTTTGATGGCTTTTGGTGGTTCCCCACTTTCTTGTGGTTCCGATATTGGCGGAAGTGTCCGAGGGCCTGCTGCTTGCGTCGGTCTGTACTCCTTGAAATGCACGGTTGGACGCTTCCCGAAGAGTAAGATCTGAATCAGCATAGCCCAACTTTCTTTCATCCGCTAATAGCCATTATTTCCCACACGCTGCAGATAATTCATACAGATTCAATGCTGGCCTCGAAGGTGTAACGCCGGTTGTAGGACCTCTTTGCAGAACTCTGAGAGATATACACCTGATTTTCAAGACAGTCCTAGATACAAAGCCCTGGCTGAGAGAACATGCAGTCATTCCAATGCCTTGGCAAATCGACATTCAGCCCAAATGGTCAGGCAAGGATGGACGGATTCGAGTAGGATACATGGAAAGTGATGGTGTCGTTACACCACAACCTCCTATCTTAAGAGGCATTCGAAGTCTCATGGAAGCTTTGCGCAAGAATGACAGATTTGAGGTTGTGCCGTTCAGTGAGCTTTTTCCTGATGGACTTGTATATGTTCCATGACAAGCTCAGCTGAGCGTGTACCGTTGGTCTTCTAGTCCCCCTGGACCACAAACGCGGTGGAGAACTTACGGTAGGTGCTGGAAGTTATGTCGATGGCAGATATAGCATCCCTGATAAAGTCTTACAGAACGCCCTATACTACCCTGACAATGCAAGAAACTTGCGCGCAGAAGCTGCGAAGGCTCAAGAGCCTATATTACCCTTAACAGAGTGGCTCATCACCAGACCAGAAATCAAAGAGCGAACGCTACACGAGCAGTGGGATGTATGTTCGGCAATTCGATGATTTGCACACGCGAACTGCTGACGACTACTTCTTCCAGCTAAATTTCGCTCGTGATATTTACCGTTTGGAGTACCTTGAATACTGGCAGACCCTGAACCTCGACATTGTCATTGGCCCTGTTCAACCTCAGACAGCAGCACAGCTGGGCACTAGCAAATATTGGGGATACACATCTGTTTGTACGTTTCGTGGATCTTGTTCTGTTGTGCTGATTGCTTGAACCCTCTGACTTGTGTGTTCTAACACTGTACAGTCAACTTGCTTGAATGGCCAGCAGCTGTCTTTCCAACAGGGTTAATGGTTGATACATCTTTGGACCAAAAGCCGGCTGACTTCAAGGCAGCTAATGAGACTGAAGAGCAGGTCTACAATATATGTAAGTAATGTCAAAATCGCAGGCTTCAATACGTAATCAGACTGAACCTTTACCTTTGCATAGACAAACCGGAAGCATACGCCAACACCCCCATATGCTTGCAAGCATTCTCTGGGCACTATGAGGATGAGAAACTTTTGAAAGCGATAGAGATCATCGGGCAAGAAGTCTTACCGTTGAAGTAGACTGCATTTGTGCCGAGCATGCATATAGTGTCATAATCAGCGGACCTGTGGACCTTTGGCGCTGTCATTTGCTAGTGGTCCAAGCTCGTATCGTTTGTGGTCTCTCTATGAAATGGGTACAAACCCAGCCGTAGTAGCTCTGGGTGTGCAAACCGCAACGCTTGTCGATCAGCTCGCGAAGGTGGTTCCCGGCTATATGATCTTGCTTTCTTGCTGTACAGTGTGTGTATTTTCCAGGCTTTGTGTAGCAGCCGCGACACGCCTCAATGGATGCTGCGACATCCTCGGGAGACTCTACCTTTTCGGCGGAGCAGTTCTTCGCGACTCAAGAACCCCCGCCAAAACTAGCCCATGTCCTCGAAGCAGTGCAGACTTTCGTGACTGGCCACGCTCGCGCAGGCCGTCGAGTCGTTCTGGTCACGGTACGTGAAGTACGAACATCTCCTGTAGTCGACGCTGACTTCGCGCCTCGCTGCTGTTTTGGTCTTTGCAGAGCGGTGGAACGACTGTCCCGCTTGAGCACAATGTGTGAGACTCCAAGCTTGATCGACGGTTCTGTTCATGCAAGGTTACAGCTTCAGCAAGACTGACCATACTCTGGCTTGTTGCTTTGGCATAGCGTTCGCTTCTTGGACAACTTCTCAGCTGGCACAAGAGGCGCTGCGTCCGCCGAGCAATTCTTGCGAACTGGCAAATACGCCGTCATCTTCTTACATAGACAACATAGCTTGCAACCTTTCAGCAGACACTATAGCCATTCCACAAATCCCTTCTTGGAACTTTTAGAGCATTCTTCCGATGATGTATCTGAAGAACCACAACCGGAAACTATTGAAATGGCAGAAGAGGTCTTTGCCAGACAGGTCGAAACAGTAGACGAAGTACCTCTGCCCGATGTGCCTCTGGCAGCCAGGAGTCAAAGTCCGTTGCAAAACTCAACTATATTTCCAAATCTCCACGCTTTAGCAATCAATCGTTCTCTGGATCCAGGGAAGCAGCAAAAGTCAGGAGACCGAATTCAAGTCCGCTCATCCGAATCAGTCGCAATGCGATCTATATTGGGGTCATATAAGCTAGTACAAAAGCTAGGTTTACTTCATTCGATACCTTTTGTGACGGTGTTCGACTATCTTTTCTTGCTTAGAGGTATAGCGCAAATCATGGGTTCAGAAGAGACTGGATTAGGGCGACGTGGATTATACTATCTTGCAGCAGCAGTTAGCGACTTCTTCCTGCCGCAACAGAGGATGGTGAGTTTAGCTGGTGTCTGCTTGAGTGATAGGAACTGACCCCGAGCTTGGCCTGAAAGTCGCAACATAAGATCCAGTCAGGGAAAGGCTCTTTGGTTATTGAGATGGACCAGGTGCCCAAAGTCCTCCGAACGCTGGTAGAGCATTGGAGCCAAGACGGCATGATTGTCTCTTTCAAGGTAAGTCGACTGAACCTGCAGTAATCGCGTGCGTTCTTACGTCAAAAGCTGAACTCCTTTCTATCCCAGCTGGAAACAGACCGAAACCTCATCATTCCGAAGGCTAGAGTGGCACTTGAGAGATATGGACATCAGATCGTCATCGGGAATGATCTTGCGACGCGAAAACAGGAAGTCGTCTTCGTCCAGAAAGATAGCGAAGACTGGGTACGAATAACCGACGAGCAGCTTGCTGCCGGAGTCGAAATAGAAGAAGCCATTATAGCGCGTCTTATCAAGATGCATGATGAGTATATAGATGAGGCCGAATAGGAAGAATCTAATACACGCACAGTTCAATGATACAGCAAATACTTAGCCCGCTCAACATGTCCACGCCTATCGACCATGTATCTGGATGCACAAGGAGCAATAAAGACACACAACTAAAGGATCAGGCTAGACCGTACTGCCGCGCTCTGGCTATGACTCTCTGAGCTTGAAGTATCATTGGCGCATCTATCATCTCCGCTTTACCGTCCTTGTGAGCTGCCAAGCCATAAGCGCCCCTTCCATCCTTCGTCGCGTCATCGTACTGGGCCAGAACTCTTTGTGCTTTCTCGATAGCTGAAGCACGCTAGATCGTCAGTGCACTATCGCGCTTCGCGTCCAGTTCGAACCATTTACCTTCGGGGCCCGGCGAAAAAATCGCTTGAACCAGTGGTATTTGTGCAGGATGTATGATCTGTTTGGCGTCGAAACCGAGCTTCCGCCCTTCTTCACATTCTTCCTGTAGAGTGGCTTGATCAAGATAGTGCTGTAGGGAAGGGCGTCACTACTGCTCGCGTTCGAAAGCTTCGTTAGGTGCCACATACTATGCAGACCAAGTCAATAGCGCTGAGACCGTGAGCCTTAGCCGCAATCACAACAGCTGATCTGCATTGGGAATGTCAGACGATCACTTGTATATGCTGCACTTGCCAGTCCACAACTTGCCTTGCATATAGTAACTCTCGACGATCTTGCGTTCGTTCTATGCCTGTATCTGCACAGAACTGAGAACGTCGCCTCAGTCTGGATATACCACGACGAGGGTAGAGGCGCACTTACATCCTCCGCTGCGAACTGATCATTTTGATAAATCAGCATTTCTTTAATGACGTGATGCTAGAGAAGACTCGCCAGAAAAGAGTCCAGCTGTGACGATGCTGTAGAGATCTGGGACATGGCTATTCAGCTTCAGCTATTACCAGAAACAGCTTGTATAAACACACCTCCTTCAGGTTCATGATGGCCTTTGCACTCTCAATGCTGGCAATGAGTTTGAGAGAGTCCTTTATGTCAGGATGAGCATGCTTTTCGATTGCTTCCAGAACAAAGTGTATATCCTGTGCAGAGTGCACCTTGGGAATCACTGTTTAGATACTCAGCTGATTGTCAGCGATTGCAAATGCTTTGATTGGCTTACCGATGCCTTCCAGGCGTGGGGAAGATAACTAGCGACAATTGTGTTAGTTCACAGACTGGTTTGAAATGCTTTCGACACACAATAATTTCCAGATCATCTTGTGCCATGCCGCTTGAAGGCGAATTGATGCGGGCTAGGCGCTCGGCTGGCCCGTCAGCAGCCTTTGCCAATGCAATTGCGTCAGTTCAAGGAGCCTCTCAACTGCAAGAATTACGACTGGTGCCTGCTGCGAACCCACGTTCAAAGCACTAGATGGCAAACGATTAGCTAGCCTAGCAAGTCCAGAATGAGTGTCAACTTACTATAACACGGTTTCTCTGGCAGCTGCTTTGCGGTCAGCGGCCACAGAATCTTCCAAATCAAAGCATATAGCGTCTGTCTCGGTATTGAAAGACTTTCGGATCTGGAATAAGGACAGTTTGTGTCAATTCCGAGTCTGCATTGGCAGTGGCGACTACACTGTATATGCACCTTCCGTTCGTCAGACCCCGGCACTGTGCGACAGACGTTCGGTCAGCTGGAAGTATCAGCCCTCTTGTATGCTGTTCTCTTCGCACCATAGAGCAGACCGCGCCTCTGCCTTTGCTCTCTTGGCCCATCTTGAAGATTGCGGTCCTCCAGGCCGATCAGCCTGGTTGTAGAGAAACGTCGAGGCAGCCCCGCATGTGCTGGCAGCCAACATGTGCACCCTTGCTGCTGCTGGGCCAGCGTCTTGATAGACGACAGCAGACCGGACTGCCGATACATGGTGCTTTGCATCGTTCGAGGAACTGGCGCGAAAGCAAGCGAGTCGGTGGTAATGCGGCGATGTTACCTGCACGGTGAGTTCCATGCCTCTAGAAGCTACCTCCTCAGTAAAAGCTGCGGTCGAAGAAGAACAGCGGGATTATCATCTGCAACGGCTGAATCCCAAAGATCATTTCAGCTCTCGGGTGACCGCTCACCCAAACCCATGTCTACACTGATACATTCACTACTGCTACAAGAATAGGCTTTGGCGCTTCCTGACGGGTATACGATTCTTAACGCAAGGCTCTTGGATCTGAGCATCTCGATTCAGGTTCCGTTGAGCTTCGTACAGAATGTAACGAGTCCACTTGGAGTTTTGAAAAACTCATAGTGTTGGCATGCGCTTCGCTGCTCAGTGGAACGACCACCCGCTGTATTTGCCAAGCTTTCAAGAGATTGGCGATGAGAAAGCATATTGCAAGTGTGCTGATGATGGTGTACACCCAGCAGAATCCATCCATGGTCTAGTCACATCGTCAAGTCAGCATCAATTCCATCCGAGGCGCCATGCATGCACTCACAAGTTCCTGTATGGGCCAGGTGATATTGTCAAACTGCTTATTGATGATGACGCCCAGGCCTACAATCATCACCGTCACCATTGCAAGAAGACATGGAATGGTTATCGTAAGGTCTGCAGCCAAGCGCTTCAACTCCAGATCTTGACGTGATGGAGCGAACGCTGCCAGGCTCTCATGATCTTGGGACTTGTGAGCAGCGTCAAACGTAAAAGTTGGCATAGCTGAGCGGAGATTGCTGTCAGAGACAGTGGCTAAACCCGCTTCGTTTCTGTTTTGGAAAGCGGAACCGGCGCCGTATTCATCCCAGTCAATCCCCATGGCAGATCTCTCTTGTGCTGTGCTGGCCATCGTCGGATTGCTGACACTCATCGTGTGGCGCTTGACCGAATTGGCACTAGCGCGGAGAGCCCAGACAAGGAAAAGATTACATGCATTCATCTGTTCCCAGACTCAAGATCAGACAAGTATAGCCTTCAGACAATATACCAGAGCTCACAACACCGATGACAGCGGACAGTCCGAGACACTGCCGAAGAATAACCTTCGTTAGCAAGGATTTGACACCAGCTTCAATACCCTGAGGCG
Organism: Cystobasidium onofrii; assembly: GCA_022813105.1. NCBI lineage: Eukaryota > Fungi > Basidiomycota > Cystobasidiomycetes > Cystobasidiales > Cystobasidiaceae > Cystobasidium > Cystobasidium onofrii. The sequence goes on from JAKLNA010000018.1 coordinate 404,232, forward strand.
TACCAGTGAACACAGCACAATGACATATTGCTTGAGTTCGTGCGATTCCTTTTGAAGTGTACTTTGCGTCTGGGTTAACCCGTATATGACATCCGTACTTGGCATAATGCCGTTTGCATAATCAGTTGCCGCTTGACGTAGAATAGGTTCTAATGCCCAAGTAGCTCGAAAGAGTCCATCTTGTTTCGCAGAAACGTATAGAGCAATTGGCTGATGTCACAAACATCTGCCATGAGTGGATCCGGTACGGTCATCTGGAGACATATTCTGAAAAGCTTACCAGGATCGTAACGACGTAGATGAACGGAAGGCCGAGCATTATCTGAGGTAACGTCATTTATCCGGTCAGTAGGCTAGTGGTCGCTAGAAGCAGCCTCAGCTTACAAAGTTCTGTAGCGCAGGATGCGAAATCCCGCGAAACCTGCTTCCTAGCTTGGCGCGAGCGGCCACAGTGGCCTGAAGATTTATGATAGAGAAAAACCATGCTTGAACGAATACTGGTACCCATGGCGTGAACTGCGCTGCCGAATACCCGAGAGGTTTCCGTCCCTGTATGAAGACCATCCACTCGTAGTACCTTGATCCTAGCTGACCGCCGGCACCCATGAACGCTAACACAACAAAGGCAAGTAACGAATTGATCTTCACAGGTCGATTCCAGCGGTCCCTTGAGCCCTTTTGTAACTTGAAGAGCCATGACGGCATCCCTGTCCGGTAAGCATGGCGGAGATGAAGTATGATATATAGGCAGCTGACGGCCATTAACCTGTGCAAAGAAGAGCACGCGGGTAGGTATGAGCGGTAGGCATTCTCTCCATTCTCTCAGAAAGGAGCGTCTACAATGCTTACAACCCGCAAATCCCTATCTGTGCACCTAAACGATATTTGTATGCTGGAGGTGCAGCCGGGAAGAATTGCTCCTGAACAAGCACGAAGAGAATATCAGCCATACAAAGCCTGTCACTGGAATACCACGATTATATACCATCTGCTGTAGGGCAACCAGGGCCTCCTCAAATGGATTCTGCATCGGCGGAACGCCTGCGTCTGCTTGCATCTCCCCAATTGCCTGCAATGCCTGGGTGTCTGAAAATGCGCCTGCCTGCAATCAAGAGAACCCTTGCCCGAGAAGTACTAGTGAGCACGCCGACGCGAGCCTTTGTCTGATGTCGCAAACCCCGAGGGCATCGCAGACAGAGAGATGTACGAGCTGAATTCTGTCTCTGTGTCGCTCTCCAGTGTGTCTCCTGGCATGGAGGAGATCCTTCTGACGCTCCACGTGCGCTCGTCCGTCCACCGGCACCGAAAGCAAATTTGTCCCGATAGCTCGGTCATAAGCGTGACGCCCACAGTAGTCTATCAGAGCGTTGAAAAGTGAAGAATACCGTAGATGGTGTTGCTCCGGCCTTTTTCATCTTTTTCCAAGCCGCAAATGACAATCATTCATCTTGGAAAGCCACATCGTTTATTACCTAAATTAAGGTTCACTTTCCCGGTAAATGATCGGCGGCTGTGGAGGACTTGTAAGCCGCTACTAATGGAAAAGGTTCTATCATACTGGCGAACTTACGCGAATGCAAGAGAGCTGGAGCAATGCAAGCGAGCTTTGCGCAGGCCTTGTTACCACTGTTGTTGCAGTGCTCTTATGTGCGCTTGCTGGATCTTCCATGTCTTTCCTAACACAACAATGCTTCTTTTGCAAGCGCTCCAAGGGCTCTAACGGGAGCCAGAATCACATTTGTATACGTTACACCACAAATGCTAATCAGAAGGCTACATGCGTCGTAATGTTTGTTGTACAGTGGGGAAATTACGCAAGTGCGTGGTAATGTCTGATAGCGTGCTATCGCCGGGCCGCTGCAAGCTGTCTCGAATCTGCATCTCGTCATCGTCTTTGGTCGAGTATGCGAGCTTAATGATAGAGCCAGTGTTGGCCAAAGCTGAGCTGAACGGCAGGGGCTGGACTGTAATTTGTATTCGCCATGCTCTGATCAGGTTGAAGGTTAGGAATACAAGTGCAAGAATGATGATAACCGTGTAGGTATAACAGAAGCTATCCGTAACCTGGAAGATTAAACCAAGTAGAAGTTAGGGAAGTACACAAGGAGCACGTACGCTATGGCGAACCTACAAACTCTTGCATCGGCCAAGACGTAGTCTCAGAGCGTGTCTGTACAAATATCGCCATAGAAACTGTCATAGTCATGGTCATGACAAGTACACAGGGGATGGCGATTGCCAGATCCGCTGCCAGTCGGCGCATTGCTATATCCTGTGGGTTTGACGGAACAGATATGAGGTTGCCTGACGGATGACCATGTGTGCAGGATCTAGATGGGTCGGCAGAAGTGAGCCAGTCACCATCTGAGGAAGTCTTGTCCAGGCTGTGACTCGTTTTGGCTTGTGAGCGGAATGTTGAGTCTTCCTCAGCTGCCGATATCTCAGGCAAGGTGGGTACTTCCTTATTGTCGGACACCAGGACAGACAATCGTAACCGCCGTTTGATCAGTTTCGCATTTGAGAGTAGGGTACACACAAGGAGCAAGTTAAAGAGGTTCATCTAGACGAAGGATTCGACGATTAGAATGTGCCTTCTGTAAGAGCTACCTTAAGACGTACCAGTGCCACAAGTGTACATAGCGCCATTGCCTAGATAGACTCAACTTAGCTTCGGACGGCACAATCAGTCATCTAGGTGTACGCACAGTGGAGCAAAGCTGCACCACACTTCTGTGGAACAGTTTATTCTGCTCGAGAACGCGAGAAGTTGCCTCTTCTAGACGCTCGGTAAGCCTAGCTGACACGGGCAGGCCGGTGGTGTATCTGGAGGATGCTTCTATGAGGATTTCGCTCAAGTGCGCTGTAGCTTCAGTTATTTTGTCTTGTTTTGATGATGCAAGAAAAGCAAACGTCTGAGAGCAGGTAGAAGACTGAGCTGAATACTACAGTATCTGCCTTTGTTGGCTTAGCGACCTACAGTGACGGCAGCTACATAGGCCACTGGAAGCCCGAGAAGGATGAAATTGTACATCAAGGCATTCAATGGAGACTTGCAGCGAGACAATGGTGACTGTCGAGCGTTCAATGTTGCACGAATATTTGTGACGGTGAAGAACCATGCTTGCACAAAGGTGGGTACCCAGGGTAGCATTTGAGAGAGTAGGATTCTTGTTGGCGGGTCACCTTTTACATAGACCATCCAGTTGTGGATGCGTGAACCAAGTTGTCCACCACTTGTCAGGAAAGACAGCATAGCAAACGTGAGCAGAGAGTTAATCATGACCACTCTGAAACTTCTGCCGTCGGTAGTGCTGTTCTTCTTGAACTTGAAAATCCACAGGGGTGCACCGGATTTCTTCGTGTATATGCAACTGAGGATGATATAGACCAAACTAACCAACATAAGACTAATTTGTTGGGCAGAGCACTTCAAGTAAGCTCGATGAGCCAGTGTGTGATAAGGAGGAGCTCAGTCGTTCTCACATGGCGCACAGTGTCATCTGCGCCACAAGGCGATGGGAGTAGCTGGCTGGCGGCGATGGACTGGTACGCGTCTAAACCCATAGATTCAGATGGTCAGGATCCTGAATTGAGATGAAAGCCGACGAACAGAAGCTACGTACTAACTCTGCCAAGGCAGCTTCATAAGGATTGTTGCACGATCGACAGGTTGTGCTCATCGTGCCTGAGCTGTCCGCCGTAGTACAAGTGCGGTAGCGGAGGCGAAGTTGCACTATCCGTGCTAGAGGTAGAAACTGCAGGCTACATGTGTTTGTCAAAGCGGAAGAAGAACACGTATGGGCAGTGAGCGATGGAACTGGAGTCTGCGGCCGCCTGTCCGGAGTGACGCATCCATCCACGACAGCAGAATCATGGTAGCCCAGCTCTCGATTTCGATACTTCCGACCGCTGACTTCGGAATATTGTGGTACGACCTGAAGCAGAAGGTTTAGGTTGCTGCTTGGTTTGCGAAACAAGACAGATCATTCCGAGGTCTTCCTTATTGCGACAGGCAGGAAAAGGATCCATATGCAATATTGTCTGTCTTCTTACTTCGAAGTGCACCCGACGCCCTGAGGGAAACGTTCTCGTTCTCGAATTTAGGCCATATGCACGTGTAGCATCGCACCGGGACCTTTGCTTCGGATCTCCTTGAAACCCTGATTGCCGAATTAACGGAGGATCAAGGCCGATGTTGCCGTCTAAGAGGCTACAGCTAGACTGAACAGCAATTCTCAACTCGTGAAGTTTGATTGCTGGAAGAAAGAAGAGAGCCGCGATAATTCACTTGCCTTTTCAGGACATCATCAAAGAAAAGGCCCACTTAAATTCAACTCAAAAGGTCATCAGTCTGATTAGCACAGACCACGAACACTTCAGGGGAAGGCAGTGCAGTTTGAAGACTCATCAAAGCTCGTCCGCATGCTAGCATTCACCTTCTAATCAGATCTCATCTCCGTCTGCATATCCTTCACGTGACTTCATGCGGGATCATCCAGCAATTTGCTACTGTAAGTGCAGCTGCCAGCAGGACCGCTGCAGCGATATCAGCATGGGATCAAGTCAGTCGGAGACCGTATACTATAGCCCATATTAGCAGAGGCAGCACTAGCCCCGAACGTGTTGAGGGTTGAAACCCGCTGCCATCTGTTTTCTCTGTTCCAATTGTGGCAGAAGAGCGAAATCTCGCAGCGTCAGCTGCAGGTACAGTGAGATGGACAAGCTCACGTACCCTCTCGACCCAGAGAAACCTGCACTCTGCGTATCGACTATCGACTATTTGACTGCTCACGGATTTATCAGCCCGGCGAATGATTCTGGAGTGACTTTACAGACTGTTCTGCAAGAGTTGCAGACGGGTGATGGCGATGAGCAGGACGAGTTGACGGATGACGATGAGAATGACGAGCAGCTGGCTGCACAGTTCATTGAGCCGAAAGGCCCCAATCCTCAGCAGCAGATGTTTCTCGAGAAGCCTTCTGGTCCGAACCTCCTGGTCGAAGCAAGCAAGGCGTTGATCAAGCGAGAGCCGGTACCGCCAGAAGCATCGCTACTGCCAGGTAAGTCAAGGAAGACCAGAACAGCAAGCTTCATTGTGTACAACTTGACTGAGACTCCGGTGACCGCTGCTTCACAGAGTACTCCACCCCTGTTCTGCAGTTTACAGGCCGTGACGAGCTCGTCATGCCACGCGCCTTACTCAAGGACACACCTACATCGAAACGCAAATCAACCTTCAAGCCACTTGTAGCTAAGTCTCACAAAGACGAAGCACAAGCACTCGTGAAGACCCTGATCCTACCGACTTCAGCGGACACTCAAGACTCAGCTTTTGCCATCAAATCTGTTGACACGTGCCTGAAGCTAGGTCCAGCGGCCTCAGTGGGTGTTTCAACGTTAGCGCGTCTTTTCTTCACTTAGCCTTGGATATGGTCAGAGACAACTCTTCAACGAATCACAGAGAGTGCTCGCTCATGTGCAAAGCCTGTTGAAGACGGATAGCTCAGCCATGGATTCTGAAAGTCTGCTATTTCAAGCGGAGAAGGTCTGAGGAGAGCCGTTTTTCAGTCTATCATCCAAGGCTAATTCTGGTTTTTACAGAGCGGTCGCCCTCCTTCACCTATTCTTTTGCCGCGCCGGCCGAGCAGTCTTTCAACACCACACGACATTACACAGATTGGAAAGCTCGACGTGCAGAAGATGCTGCAGGACAATCTGGCAGAGCTCAAGACCCCTTCTTCTCATACCATGAGCCAGTTGATGGAAGATCTAGATCGTTGGGGTATGAATCGAGTTTCTCTACTGCATTGCCCGTAACTAATCGCTCTCAGCAACAGGCGGCGGTGCACTTCCTGCTATAAGCCCATTCGCAGACAGTTCAGGTTCTACAGTTGTCACCTCTCCTCTGATGTCGGTCGAATCCTTCATTCCGAGTAGGAAACTCAGTCAAAGTATACGCATAGGTCAGCCTGCTTTCCTAGATGTTGATAAATTACTAAAGTACAGTCTCGCACAACCAGAAATTCCCTTGAAACCACGAAATCCGTCTGCTTCCCCGCTTAAACGAGCTCGGTCTTCCAATGATACCGATGAGGAGGCTGTGGGCAAGAGTTTCAAGAAAAACAAAGTTGAAAGCGCGTCGAAAGAGGCTGGCACTGATCATTTTGTGGCCGAACCGAAGACTTTTCCGTCCAAGACTGCAAAACTCATTTCGATATCAACTCCTGCATCGCTCAGTACTAATGCTCAACATTCAAGCGTCGGTGAGTTGTGACAAACATACCTGCGCGTACGATGGCTCTGTCAGGTCTGAAGCTCGTTTGTCCCTGTAGCACCAGATGAAATGGCATCCCTGCCCAAAATCGAACATAAGGGAGATGGTCTTTCAGGCCACGTATCAGGAAGTTCAGAGGTCAAAACTACTACAGAAGAGACCGGGCCTCAGGTATCTGCCATCACGCACACAGCAGAGTGGGCAGCTATATCATCAAAATCAGTTACGTTCCAGTCTATTGCAGATATGTATGACAACTCGGACAACGAGGAAGTCGATGAGCTGGCTTCTTCTGTGGAAGATATTGAGGACTTTTGTGAGATGGCCGAGAGCCCGCCTGTGCTCGGTGATCAGAGGGAGGAAATCCACATATCAAACACCGACAAAGATGCGCAGGTCACAGCAGGACCGCTCGTATCTCCTTCTAGGGCAAATCCGCACATCAATCGGGAAAATCAAGTTCCAGAAGTCACCATGTCTGCTACTGAAAGCGATGAACTAGTCTTCACTCCTTCACAATGGCAATCCGAACGTGTTTTTGGGCAGGTTGGTTCAACTCAGCGAGACAAGACAGTACGCCAGTCGGTTTGCGGAGAGTCTACCATGAAGATTGCACATATGGGCGTTGAGAATGATTCGGAGAAGCGGGTATTACTGCAAGCTCCGAAAGAGCAGAGCGACTTTTTTATGGAGGAACGCGTGCAAATAAAGAAGCTCGATGGCGGTCCCTCAGAAAGCAAGAATAAGGAAGCAAAGACTATTAATGAAAAGGCTCGAGTTCCTCTTACTCAGCTGAATACAGACAGTCTGGCAGCTTTAGTTGCATTTAAGAGGCGAAAGAAGCTAGAGAATGGCAAGATCACGGACTTTTTCGGACAAAAACATACAAGAGAAAGGTCTGAAACGCCGTTGATTGATCGCAAGAACGTCAATGGATACCTACTCCTTCGATCTCGAAATGATCTGATACGGGCACCTCCGCCGACAGTTTCGACTTCGTCCGCGGATCAGCCGACCGAACCTAAGGCAGAATCTGTAGTGCGTGCTCCGGCGATGACCCAAACCCCGAAGAAAGACAAGACTGCTGGCGAGGTTGTCCGCAATCCGGGCCTACCACTAAAGCCAAAGCAGGCACCTTCTATTGCGCCACCACCAGCACAGAACACGCTTCCTGCTGAGCCTGAATACGATCTGACCAATCTTGTTCCACTGAGATGCTTTGGGTCTTTCCGACTTTTGCAAAACTCTGCCGTTGACAGGGCTTTAGATATGCACAACGTAGAAGTCATCTATCCAGATGAAGATGATCCAGTCAGCCTACGAGCAATTGCTTTAACCAGGACGAATGGACAAACTGTGGTTCCTCATATCAGTCAACCTGATATTATCCTTTCTCCTCGCTCGTGCCTTTTCTACTATCCCTTAAACTGTATCTACCAAATGACCACTGTTCTGGACACAGATTTCAGCCAGAAAAGAATGCATCATTCCAAGATCCTTCTAGATGCTCTTAGGCTGTTTAGTCAGGAGTACGACAAGATTGTACTAGTAATGGAAATGTTCGAACCTGCTTCGGATATGAAGAATACGTCAAACAAGCCAGTTATGAATGCAACAACAATCACACCAGCTATCAAGCGTGCTCTGGAGAAATTATATGCGGATATAAGCGCGCTGGCGGAACAGATCCAAAGACCATTAGGCGAAGAGTTAGATATTGAACTTCTTCATGCAGTAAGCCCGCTGCAAGCAGCAGCCTTTGTTCGAGAACGACTGGATTTGCGTCTTGCAAAAGATATACAACTCGGACAGTTAGGATGGGTGAGGGTATCGGTGTTATAGACGAAAAAAAAGCGAACTGTGACTGACGAATGCTTTTATTATTGAACTATTTTATGTTCTCATAGAATCAGAAACTGTACGAAATGTTCAGGCTCAACGATCTTACAGCTCATCACCTAGTTATCGAAGCGGGATCACTGGAGGCCTTTCAAGAAATGGAGGAAGAAGAGAGGAACAAGCGTTTCTTACACGTTCTGGGATGTGAAAAAATGGTACGACGAAGATTTATGTGATTTCTGCTTGCTTGTCCGCTGAGGCGCGTAAACCTTTGATTGTAGAACGAAATCAACAGGATACTTAGATCGCAAGCTGCATTTGGAACACTGATACAAGCAGAAAACAACACCGCAAACGATATGTCAAACAGCACTTTTACGAGTATGAATAACGACACGACCGATTGGCCTATGCAACGAACAAAGAGCTTTGAAGACAGCTACTACGAAGATCCGAATTATTCAGCCTATAATCATTTGCCAGAGTCTTTCTCACAGGCGAATCAGACGCAGATTGTCGAAGAATCGTTCGTAAACGCTCGTTCCGTATACAATGACAACAACGGCATCGCAGCAAACTACATGCAAGATGAACATATGATGGCATACAGTCCTCAAGGCGGATATTCGTCTCAAGAGGGCCGATATGATATTGACGAACTCGATGAGCTGATATTGGACGACGCCGATGTCGAAGCGGAGGTCAACAATCCTCTCAGCGAACCCTTCAAATCTGTTCGACCAACAGTCGCCCCTTCTCATGATAGACCGTTCACACCCATACATGAACTGGGCAATTTTTGGCCTGCAAACGATCAAGCGATGGGATTGAGAGGTGGATTCAATGTTATTGAACCGTTTAATGATGGTGTCGTTTATGGTATGCATGAGGATGGAAATGAACAGATACATGAATTTGAATTTGATGATGTTCTCGGTACGATTTCTGAGTTTGATCCGAATAGAAATGCGATGTATTAAGAAGATTAAGAAGATTGGAGAAGTAGGTATGCATAAGTGAAACAGTATGCTGGATAAATATGATTTCACAACCTAGCATAAACATATAGTAAGTAATAGGAAAGTAGTGACGTAGCTTTGCAGTCAGTTGAGAATAAGCAAGCTTCGTAACTTGTGATGAGTGCAGCTCCGACATAATTGAGCCAGTGTAGCATAGGATGAGAAAGAAGCAAGCGCATCGGAAAGGCAAATCTCAGCAATGAATACTTTACTATCGTGCGATAGAAAGATAAACAATTGCCGCAGAACCAATAAGAAGGATAACCTATGATAGTTCCATTGTCAAGAACATTCGTTTTGAGATAAAATATTCTGCATTCCATTCTGAAACTAACACAATACATAGAGGGGACTGCAAAATAACAGCTAAATAAAATTCACGATACAGGGTTTCATTTAATAAGAGTCAGGTCTGCCAAAAAAAAAAAACTTATTTGAGTAATGACTGACAAGAATTACTTAACTATAAGGAAAAAGAAAAGATTGCTAACTGATTTATGAGAAAACGAACTGCGACAAAAATTGAAAGATGAAAGGACAAGGTAAATCTTAATACCATATTAGAGGAGGGGAACTGAGATGGAAGACGTGAAAGAATCGTCTTTGCCAAAAGTCGGAAAGTCTTGATGCAAAACGGAAGAACTTGAAGAGAGCCGGCCTCTTTTTTCTTGCCCCTTGCCTTCATTGTATTGTACGGAATTGATGGGGAACATGTATCCAAAAAGAAATTAAAGACAGAACTACTACTCTCTTTCTGAAAAACCATTTCCTTTCATCCTCCCCTTTTCATTTTCCTCACGAAAACGATAACAACAAAAAAGTATTTTTCTTTGTTTCTAAAATTCACCAAAGAAAGAAGATCTAACACGATATTTATAAGGAATTTTATCTCTTAATCTATCAATTTTATCTTTAGGTTTTTTAAAACCTTCACCTTTATCACCCCAAGGGCCTCTTTCAGCAGCTTTTTTAGAAATTTCCCTTAATCTCCTACTTTGTTCTGTCGATTCTCTACTTCTTTTTCTTCTTGATTTTTCTTCTTCACTTAATTCACTTTCATCCTCTTCTTCTGCCTGTTTTAGTTGTTGTTGTTGTTGTGCTGAAGAAGCAGCGTCTTGGAATATCTGTTGTTCCATTCCATTATTAGCAAGAGCAGCAGCTCTTTGTTTTTCAAATAAAATAGCTTCTTTTTCATCATGATCAGGTTGTTCAGTTTGTTCATCTAAAGGTCTATTAGGATCAGTAGGTGGTAATCCTTGTGCTTTACGTGATTTATCTTCTTCTTCTCTTTCAATCTCTTCATGATGTTCGAAATGAGCTATATCTTCTGGATGTATATAACTTTCTTCCGTTTGTGTTTCTGGTGTGTTGTGATACATTTCTTCGTGGTGCTGTCGATTTCAATTGTGTACGTTTTTGCATGGAATGGCGCCGAGTATAAGGGATTATTACATGGGGGAGGTTTAAGATGATTCCGCGAAGAAGCATTTCCAGGAAGGTCGAGCGAAGAAATAGAGAGACGTCCATCAACACCCAAAGCGGTATAGTCGAAGTCGCGTCCAGATCATATTTCGGCAATCAGGCGAGTGCATAGCAGGATCGAGATGGATGGAAAGAAGAAACCACAAGTCAGCCGAGTTTCAAAGCCACCAAAGCACGAGGAAAAGCCGAGGAGAAACGACCACCCACCAAGAAGTATTCCCCCTCTGAATCATAATGATGGCCTAAACCTTCATGATCACCAAATTCCGGTAAACCATTTCTTCCAGCAGAAACGAATTCCGTCTTTGTTACAACACCATCATTATTATGATCTAAAGTATTTAATACTTTTTTTAATATTTCATCTGTTTTACGTTTATGATCTTCTTCATTATTCGATTTTTCTCTTGAGGTCTCATGATGTAAACCATAGATTGCTTCTAATTCTGAACGATCTAGAATACCATCTCTGTTTAGGTCATGTAGTTTGAAGAAGGATTCTAGGAGCAAGATATAGTCAGTATAACTGGGGGATGATGGTACTGCAAGTTCTAGAACTTGGATGCGCGCGCCCTCACCCAAATCGAATCTACGCGCATAGCCGGACAGGGCAAAAGCAGCCATCGCGTCAGACAGTCACTCGAAGTATGGCATGGCAAGGCACAGCAAGGAGTGCACCCACGAATCAATGTGATGCTCGGTCATCATGTGCCTCTCTGCATAGGTAGCGCCGTCGTCGTGCCCTTCGCCGTGTCCAGCCTGTCCTCCGTGGGCATAGGCTGTCCGCGTGAGGAGCGTGGCCGCAGCGAGCGCGACGGTCACTGCAGAGTGCGATGTGCGCATGGTTGGAGTGCAGTAGGGTGTGTATCTGTATCTGTTGGTATGATGTTCAAGTGGGTTGATGTCGATGTCAATGTGCCTGCATCGGTCAGTCGGTGCAGACGAGAGAGATCACCTTGTCGAGTATCATTGCTGCCATCCACCTCGATAAGGCAAGTATGCACACATCAAGGTTTGAGATGAAGAGTAGGCATAGTACAATAACAGCTGGCTATAAGCATGGACAATCTACACTTTCCAGTCTATACCATGCATGCATACTTGCTTCCTCTCTTGCTTGCTGAGTCTGTCTACTCTCAGAGTATATATATGCGAGGATGATCGAGGGCCATGCTACACGATATGGATACGGTGACCATCCATGCAGGTGGGCGAGTGTGTGATATCGTGTGATGTCCAGGCATGCAGCACTCCACTGCATCATGGACAGCCGTCAGTAATCAGTAACAGCACCTCTCCAGCTCACACTCACTTTCCCATGGTACAGCCTAGCAGGTATTCCGGCTATCGCTCTTCCTGCCGCTCCTCCTGCTTCACGATCCTCCGCTCCAGCTCGTCAAACCGCTTCAGCTTCGACTCATGGTACACCCTCAGCATGTCCTTCTGCTCCTCCCTCATCCGCTGCATCTCGTGGTCCAGCTGTTCGTGCCATGGATAGAGGACACATGTCTGGAAGATGAGCGCTGTCACCGCTACACTCGTGCTGATGACTGGCATCCACAGGCGTGCTTTGGGGCCGAGGGGCATGGCGAGTGTATCCAAGTATATCTAGGATGTGGACTATTTTACAATAATGAGATGGATAGTATTCAATGCATCTTGCTGTCTCTCTTGCTCTGAGATCGCAATGATTAAAGTACACATCATCCTCCGGACCGGAACTGACTACACCTCTACGACCGACTTACATAATCCACTGCGATTACTCCAATCAATCATTCTCACCCCCTCCCAACGCCTTCAATGCCTCTTCAATCCTCTTCTGTCCTTCTTCAATTCTCTCCAGACGTTGTTTCAATGCCTCCCTCTCCACTTCTAATTCCTCATCCTCGTTGTTATCTTCATTGTTGCTACTATCCAACCATAAACTACTCAACCTTGACGATCCTCCACCACTCGAATTTATCGTTCTAGCACTATGTAGTGCGTTATTAGGCTCATGAGGAGAGTATGGTTGTTCAGTTTGTCGATATGGATTACTTCCACGAGAACTACCATATCCATATAATTTAGATAGAATAGTAGGTCGTGCTCGTGGTGTCGCAGAAGAAGAAGCTATCGTGCCTCCCCAATCAGACATACTTTGTGTTCTTCGCTGTCGACTTCTCTCTCTGGCAGCTCGTAGAGTGTCTTCTTGCTGTTCTTTACGATTGTCACTTCTTCCAGTCCTACTACTATCAGTAGCAGCACTGATAGTAGTAGGAGTAGTAGTCAAAGGAGCTGAAAGTTGACCAGCAGATTTATCAAATGCAATATTATCTTCAGTACTGCTAAGTCCTTCCATATCCTCTCCAATTATTCTTCCTCCTGCTGACACAGCAGCGGGTGTCATAGATCCATCATTATGTAAATCAAAAGCACCTCCAGGTAATAAATCATCATCAATATCATCTTCCATTTCAAAAACAGCATTTAATTCAGTTCTTGCACCACCAAAGAGATCTAAATTTAAATGTTGTAAATAATTTGAAGGTCTTAACCAATCTATTAATCGTTCACTATTATTATGGTTATTACTATTATTATAATCTCTAAATAAAAAATGTCTTTCAACAAATCTAATAGTTAATAATAAAGGTAAATTAGTAAATCTAGCAATAAAAACAATAATTTTATGATAAGTATGTGGTGAAACAAAAAATCTTGCTGGCCATAAAAATAATAATGCTATTATATTTATTGGTGGTTGAAATGAAAATATGCCATCGGATTTTACTCCTTGAAATGTTGAGACTGCTCTTCTATACATTTGTTCTGCTATTGCATCTTTGTTGATTTGATTAAAGGTGTTGGAAAGGATAGAAACGAGGACTGTTAGGAGGAGAGTACTTGAGAGACACGAGTAGATGACCTTTGTAACGCAGAATGTCGAGTTATGAAAACAAATGAGTGGGTGGATACAAGAAGAGTCAATTAGTGCCTCTCTTCATATTTAGACTGTACCGAAAATCGTAGGTAGAAAAGTCTGCGCATACCATCAAGATCGGTCCAAGTACATTATGCAATTTGTTGGCTTCCTTGAGACCAGTCGAATCAAGTCCAAACCTATATGAATAGATTGCAATGAATCAGCGAATGTTAGATGTCAGCTTGGCGAGAGTGACATTGAAACTGAGAGTGAGAGTGAGAGTGAGAGTTAGAGTGAGAGTGAGAGTGAGAGTGAGAGTGAGAGTGAGAGTGAGAGTGAGAGTGAGAGTGAGAGTGAGAGTGAGAG